>OY747703.1:1215000-1222500 GCA_963556495.2 Valencia hispanica | reverse complement strand
TTATTCTATTTTTAGAGGAATCTGGCAACAAACCACACTTGTTCAGTCTTTTTCAATTCATCCTGTCATGAACCCCTGCCCAGTTAAGTCATTATTAACACAACTGGGGTTCTTTAGTCCTTCAGACCAACATGATCTCTGTACAACATACCTCTCTGTGGTTAGCTCCCTGTTTCTCTGTTTTCCATTACCTCCTGGTTTATATTTTATTATACGTATGTAAACACTGTCTGTCATCCTCGCTAGAAATAAAGAGTGAACAATCGCTCCATTGATTCATTCATGCAGTCTGAGACTTCTGAAGAACAATCAAAATCGTAGGCAAAAAGGCATTTGTATTTTTTCTGATAGTGTAAATATTACATTTGATACATTTTCTAAAATATATTAAGCAGATATTTGGATAGTAGATAAAATATTTAATGACTAAAAGAGAACTGATGAATATATCGAAAGACGATCATTGAATCTTCATGCAGTGATTTAGGCTGGGGTACAAACCTGAGACTGCGCTCTGACTTGGGGGTGAAGGACTTGAGACAGACTTGGGCAAAAAAAAAAACGACTCGTGAACATCTCTGATCTTGACACAAAAAGTCCTAAACCTGAATCCTTCAAATCAGGTGATATTTGAGTAATTTCACTTCAAACACAACCTGTCAGCCAGAGAAACTGGAATATTCCTGTTTTGAATTTGAAAGCACAAACATTTAATAATAATAATAATAATAATAATAATAATAATAATAATAATAATAATAATAATAATAAACTTTATTTATAGAGCGCTTTTCATCCAAAAAATTCAATTCAAAGTGCTTTACAGAATAAAAATCCCCCCCCATCCTATCCCCATGTGCGGACACATTAAAGAGCAACATAAAAAGGAGATTAAAATAGAAAGTAGGATGGACACTGGGCCGAGTTCAGATGTGCCAGGTTGGGTAAGGAAACGTCATCAAGGGAGCCATCTGCCCCAGGAGCAGCGGGTCAACAGCAGCAGCCGAGGCACCGACCCAGGGCGTCCAGAGGAGGGGAGGCCAGGATTGTGACCTCCACCCAAGCACCCCCTGGAGAGCACCCAGGCAGCTACAGCCGACCACTGCTCCCAGGGCAGAGGGCTCCCACAGAGGAAACACTGGAACGATGTGTCTATGTTTTTTGGGTTTTTTTTTTTATCCGTGTAAAACAGGCTAACATGTTAAAATACACAAATAAAAAAATGTACATCTGATCTTTTCTGTTTTAAGCAGAAACACATCAAGGTTTGTATTTTGGTAGCATGGTTGTTAGATGACTGATCATCAGACTCCCAGATGTCCTTTCAGTAAAACCAGGCATTATTCAGCAGAACTTCATGTAATCAGAACCACAGAGACCGTTTCAAAGCTCCGATGTTGGGCTGCAGGGGACATTTAGTTGAAAGAAGAACTTATTAAACAGTAAGCAGCTTTAGTTCGAATGATATTCACTGGGACTTTCTAAAGTATTCATAACCCTTGAACCTTTTCAAATTCTGCCACATTACAACCATTGATATGAAAGTTTGGGCCTATGTTGACATCCAATATTAATACTGCTACTATGGCCAATACCCAATATTATATGTCTATTAGATATGTTTCACTACCCTTTCAACACTGTGAACAAATATTCATGCCTTCTCTGCTTCAGTGAACCCCCCGATGTTATCATGTCCATATATGGTACACCTGTAGTTTCGACCACAACATCACAATTATTCACTTGGAGTTTTTGTCATAGGCCAACACAAAGTTGTGCATAATGGATTGTAAACAAGAGTTCTGCACATTTTATACAAATAACAATCTGAAAAGTGTGGTGTGCATACAGTGCCTATAAAAAGTGTTCAACGTTTGGATATTTGAGCCTGTTGTTGCTTCTGCAAATCAGTCAGGATCAACAAATTTTGTCTTTTTCTGACAAAAAGAATACAAAAAACCTCCTTTAATGTCAAGAAGAAAACGGATTTCTACCGAATACTGACAACTAAATACAAATATGTAACATAAAATAAGTGACTGCATAAGGATTCATCCCCTTCAAAGTGACTAATTCAGCAGAGGTCCAGCCAACTGGTGTTAGTAGTCCCACAATGAGTGGAATGGAGATCAGCTGAGCGCAAGACAGCTGTGTCTGTCTGGAAGGTTCATTCACTGGTTAATCAGTGTTCCTGGTTACCATCACAGCATGAAGACTAAAGAACACTCCCAGCCAATCAGAGAAAAGGTTATTGAAAAGTATCAGTTAGGGGATGGATACAGAAAAATCTGTAAAGCCTTGAACATCCCCTTAAGTTCAGTTAAATCCATCATCGACACATGGAAGGAATATGGCCCATGTGTAAACCTGCCTAGATCAGGTCGTCCTCACAACCCGAGTGAGCGTGCAAAAGGAGACTAGTGAGAGAGGTCACAAGGTCACCTCTGACCACGATGCAGGAGCTACAAGCCTCAGCAGCTGAGATGGAAGAGACTGCAGACAACAACTGTTGGTTCTTCACCAGTCAAAGCTTTATAGAGAACAGCAATGAGAAAGCCACTGTTGAAGAAAATCAGACCAAGGCTGGACTAGAGTTTGCCAAAAGCCATGAAGGAGACTCCATGGTCAGGTGGAAGAAAGTTCTTTGGTCTGATGAGACCAAAATGGAGCTTTTTAGTCTTCAGACAAGACGCTATGATACCATCCCCACTGTGAAGCATGGTGGTGGCAGCATCATGCTGTAGGGATGCTTCTCAGCAGCAGGTCCTGGAAGGCTTTTAAAGGTAGAATGTAAAATGAATGCAGCAAAATCTAGAGAAATCCAGGAAGACGATTAGTTTCCATCTGCCAGAGAACTACGGCTTCAAGAACATTTATTATCCAGCAAGAGAACGACCTGGAACATCCAGCTAGAGCTACACAGAAATGGTTTGAAGACAACAAGGCAGATCTATAGTGGCCTAGTCAAAGCCCAGACCTCCATCACAGCTGATCCCCACTAATTTAACAAAGCTGGAACAGTGTAGCTTGAAGGATGGAGGAAAACTGCAGCCTGACTGAAACCTAGACTCCCTGCTAGGATCCACTGAATACTGACTGGAAGGGGCTGAATACTTACACACACCTGATTTACCAGATTTACCACAGTCTTAAAAACAACATTCAGCCCCTCATGTAGGATTTTCCTGATTTACTCATTTTAGCCCTTTAGCTGAACCCAAACTTTAACGAGAGGTTACAGATCATCAAAATGATCCAACTGAACAAATGTATCAATCAAAAAAGGAACAAAAAAGCTACTTTTTAGCTTATCTTACTAGTTTGATGTAATTTAAGCTTTGGTCTATTAAAATGACCGTCACTTGTTGGTTTCTCTTCTAGAGTCGAGTAAAGAGGACCCACATTTAGAGGGATCCAGCACGGAGAAGGTACCAATGTAAGTTTTAACCATCTGCTGACATGAAGAGCTGTTGGCAATCACAACTATGAAAGAAGATCCTTTCTGTCTGTAGTTTTGCAAACACTTTACTCTGAATCTGTAATTTCCTGTAAATGCAACCTAACTGCCGTGTGACTCAAAGCTTGTGGTCAGAATTAGCATCTGAAATATTTCTCACAATCTGCGGAGGTTTTCTGAAGATAATCTGTGTGCATGCGTGTGTTTCAGGCCAATGTTTGAAGAAGACGTACCATCTGTGTTGGAGCTGGAAATGGATGAACTGGACCAGTGGATGAAGAAAGACAGTAATAATAAACTACTTTTACTCATCCTAGCATATTTTGAATGTAAACCTTGACTTTATGAAGTTAATGTTTGTTGTGATAATATTGTAGTAGGTTATAATAGGTAGATGCAGGTTTTCTGGGCTTCTCTTTAGCAGCTGTGTGTGCTGACACAGTTTTTCCAGCAGAGGTCAGTGTTGCTCTGTGAGAACTGATCAAACCCCATAGCTTTCTGAGATATCTGGAACATTCAGCTTCACAGTATATAGAAAGACTGCAGTCATGTGAAAAAATCGGATATGCTAAAAGGCATTTAATTCTTTTTAAATAACTGTTTACATATTAATGTCAAGTCTTCTTTAAATGTGCAAAAGTGATTACATTCAGATAAACAAAAAAATAAAACACTTTCTATCACTTAACAAATGATATGAACAAAAATATATTTTCTAGTCAAGGAAAACGTTAGCTCAAGATCTGGGCTTTGACTAGGCCACGACTTCCCATGTCCTGTTTTGGGTCGTTGTCATGTTGCCAGGTCCAGTTCTGGATCAGCTTGAATCTTTTTACTGACTGTAGCACATTTTCCTCCCCCTGATACACAGTAGAGGTCACAGTGGATTCTGTTACAGTGATCTGCAGCAGAGCGTCCCAAACCATGACACTTCCACGGCCATGCTCCCCCTCTGGTCTGAGGTTCTCTGATTGGTTTATGCTGAGGATGTCGTCTGTTCTGGTGGTTAGATCATTGGATTTTTGATTCTTCTGCCCAAGGAACATTATTTGCAGAGGTTCTGCTTGTTCTTTACATTCTCTCTGGCCAACTTCAGGCTAGCATCCACGTCTCTCTGTTTTGAAGATTTCTTTTGACATCTCAGCGTTCAGAGTGAACTTGCTTGGACAGACAGGCCTGGGCATGCTTGTAACAATTTTGAATGTCCTTCACTTGAAGACAGTTTTCCATCCAGTGGAATGGCTGATTTCAAATTCATTTGAGATATTTTTAAAACTTTTATCAGACCCATAAATTCCTACAATTTTCTTTTTGCACGCCTCAGACAACAGTCAGGAACATTAAACTAAATGTTTGAGGTTTAAACAGGAAAAGGCTCCGTTAAAACGATGAGTAATGATGTCAAAGTCTTTCTGTAAAGCTGATGTGATATGCTGCTGTGGGACTTTAGCTATTTTAAAAGGGAAGAAGTGTCCGGGTGTGCTAATTTATTTGCCACCAGAAGTTGCATTAATTTATTACATTTCACAAAAAAAAGTTTATTTATATTAGTATAAATCTTCAGTTGTGTTGAAATTAATATTGAATCTCTTTCATTTTTTCACAAATATTCCAGCCTGAAGTTTAAATTGATAACGCTTCACATCCAAAATGAAAACTCAAATAATTGATTATTTAAAATGTATTAAAAATGTAAACAGATAGACAAAAATGTATTCAAAGACTTACATACAATTTATAAACATAAAATATTACATTTATGTACAAGACAATCATCTGTTTTGTGCCAGGTTCGACTATTTTCATTATTACAATTACAATCTTATTTCTGGTAAATTTTATTACCTCTGATTCAATTGAATAAATCAGGACCAACTGATAACAAAATGGCTAAAAATCGTATTAAAATGTATATCTGAATGACTAATAGGTCAGATATAGGAGGCTTAAATAATAAAAGAGAAACATTCTTCTGAAAATGATTTTTAAAAACAGAAAAATTCACAGAAAATCACTGAAAGACATTCAGAAAGCCTGAAGCAGTGGTATTGATTGAAGAAGGTCTAACTTTTTGAAGGACAGATTAAAGTTGGTTAAAGTCTGTGCTCCTCACAATGTATTTGCTGATTAATATGATGTAAAATAGGCTGCTTTTGTGTCCTCAATATGGACAGATATAAAAAAATTCAGCTATAGATGTTTTTAATCTGCTTTAGTCTTTATGGAGAGCTGTTTATGTAAAATAGTCATAAGCTGCAGCTTCTAAAGCCTAAAAAATTGAGTATTAACAGCATTCCCCATATTCCAGCGAATAAATGACCTGCTGGTTCCTGCACAATAAATCCAGAGCATCACTATGAGATGTTTGTTGTGATGCACCAGCTGGTTTCAGTTTAGCTGTGACCAATGAACTCTGGACACCTTCGTCATCTCATATGTCTGGGAACACAAACTCCCATAACATCTGCTAGTGATTACGACAGGCATGCAGGCTTGGAAGTGTGGTGCAACCTGACCCTGGAACGGTGCTCGTTTACTGGAAGCGCTGGGAAGGCCAGGTCAGGGTCCGCTTCGCTGACTGTTGACCAACCTCGTTCACAGCCGGCTTTTTCTCAGGCTTTTCTTTCCAAAGCCGACTAAAGGTTAGCTGTTTCTTTGTACACACTGAATTATGTAAGGGTTCTCAAAACAGAAGTAAACGTGATGTTACTGCTGCTGCTATTGCACAATGCGATGCCATCCACTGCAGCAGCTGTGCTCTGTTTGTCAAACCTGACAAGTTCCTCTCTCACTCAAGCAAAACAGAGCTTCACATTAAGGAGCAAATGAAGCAAATCAACTGTGGCTGAACCTACTTTTATAGTCCATCTCTTCCCCAAAGCAAGGAGGTTTTCTTCAAAATAAAAAGACCACTTCAGTCCCACACTAAACATATTTCCAGATCGAACTCAAGTATTTCAGAGTTAACTTGATCTAGTTTCAACTTGTTTCCTCCACTTGATAGAACCAAAGATGGTGTTCAGCAGGAAGAAAACAGTACAAAACTGTGTAAAACTAAAGCAATAAATAAGAAGGTCAGAGAATAATAATAGAGCTTTACAGTTTAAGGCTTACTTTTTTGTTTCTCTTTTCCTCCAACAGAAAAGCTACTGTAGGCTTTAAGCATCTTAGAAAAATAAAAACAAAGGCCCCTCGACAGTTATTCGCACCCCTGATAAAGATATGTGAAAAGCCTTATATGTAAGTTATCTTTTTATTTTTTTAATTTCTTTTTTATTTTGAAAAAGCCATGTTTTAATTTGATACAATTTATTCAGTGGGAAGAAAACTTCTTAAGAAATAATTGTTTTCTAGAAACCATGCCTGTTCCCTTTAAAACAAATATATCTGAAGGATCTTCTTTAATTAATGAATTCATGTTTTATTAACCTTTTTTTCTTGATCAGAATCAAGAGGAATCATAAACAGTTATTGATCATTTCTTGTTTCCCGGCCCAGTGTTATAAATATGTCCCAAACAGGTCAATATCTCACAGCCATTTTTGAAAACTTAAAAGACAAGACAACATGTGATTAAAGTAAAGGTGTTGGTTTACATGAGTTAGAAAATGGCTCCCAAAGGTAGCTGCTCTCCTAAAGTTGACATTAAAAAGCTTGCTTCTGTCCTACCATCACAAACGTATACAGGATGTTTGCTAAATCCCGCTGTGACTTTAACTGGAACTGTGAATGTTGGTCAAATGAGGCAAAGCTTCATCTTTTCAGCAGCAAACACGTCTGGTGGGTTTAATGTGAAACAAAAGATGAACATAGGAAGTACATGCCAACTGTTGGAGTGGAGGATATGTCATGCTGCGGGCCTGTTTCTCATCAAAAGAACATGATAAAGTTAGTCTCATCACGAACTCTTTGAAACAACAGGATGTCTTAAAATAAATCTGGGGGATTCAACCAGAAAACGGAAGATTAATATCAGGTGTTTTAGATCAGTGGTTCCCCACAGTGGTTCCCCACAGTGGTTCCCCACAGTGGTTCCCAAC
>OY747703.1:862500-1210000 GCA_963556495.2 Valencia hispanica | reverse complement strand
ATGGATGGATGGAGGATGGATGGACGGACGCACGGACAGATGGATGGAACAACCATCAGTTCGTCTTTAAATACTAAATATATCATCCACACTATGTCCTTTTTCAGGATAACCGTTAAACCTTCAAATTGATCATGCTGTTTTTAAATCTTTAGCTTCAGTGTGTGGTCCAGCGTTGAAAATTCCCTGCTGAGCCTGGCTGCTTTCCTCATAGAGTCTGAACGTCTGACGGCCGTTTGTGGAAAGCTGATTACATTCATACCCGAGGAAGGTCTGAGAGAGTGAGGACAGACAATCCAAAGCAATGAATACAAATGAGAAATGAGGCTCTGGCTGCAAACAGCAGGTCCTGCACGGACTGCTTCAGGCCTGACTTACCGCTGACATTTTTCTAGCAAACAAAGGGTTTAAAGTTGTTTAAAGAAATATTTGAAATCTGCTTCAGCATTCTCAAATTTTATTCGGTATTTAGTGGAGAAACCTATCAAACAATGTTTTGTTCTCAAGTGTTTTATAACCCTAAAAATCTGCATTGTTTAGAATGTCTTTTCTAAAAATGGTCACCCTGTGTTTTCTCTTACATTTTTTGTTGCTGACGCCTTTTAACCAGTGTACAATTCTGCAGAAGGTACAAACCTCATAGTCATAGGATGCGGATTTAAAGAAAACAGAATAATCAGATCAAAGCTGGTTTTGTATTTTTCACCTACTACGGTTAATGCATGATTAAAGGTGCATTCTGCTTTATTCATGCTGCTAAACAGTAAAAAAACGTTTTTAAAGGCTTAGAAAGGTATGAATCCAGACAACTAAGCACTTATTTGATCCAACAGTTTGCCAAAAAACAAAATATTAAGGTAAATAAACATATATTAAAATATTTCATACATGATAATAAATAAATAAATCCCATAGTTACAAAGTGCCAAACAGATCAACAAACTATCAATAGAGTGCAGATTACAACTTTAAAAAACAATAATGGCAGGAAGATGAAATAAAAGGCATTAAAATATATCCAATGTAATAAGATGTGCTATAAGAGTAATAGAAATGTAAATGAAGTCTAAAATATATCACACAAAACAAACAGATTAAGACAGTATTTTGTTCTCAGCTCTTTGGTGGCCTCAGTAATGGCCCAGTCATCAAACACTGAAGTTTGAGGGAGCTGTTCATAGATAGTTAGGTTGCTGTGGTTCGTTGGGGTTACAAGAAAGATAAATATGAGTATCATTTGCATTGAAAGATTGTTTTTTGTCAATGAATCAAGTGAACTGAAGGTTGAGTAAGGTGAATTAGAGGGGAACAGTGACAAAGTCCTGCGGTACGCCTCAAGTTCATTTAAGTAGACAGGGACTACGATGTAACAGTGGTTACTCTGAAAGATCCATTGTGAGGGCAGAACTTGGTCAAGCATTAAGTTGTTTTCAGCAATCTATTAAAGAAAAATATAAAATCTCCTCTAGTTCAATCTCAATAGAATAGAATAGAATAGAAAGCTGTTATTGTCATGGGGTACGACAAGTCTTGCTGCAAGCAGAAGAAAATTACAAAGGCTACATTCAAACTGCTGTTTGGTCCTAACATAACTTACAAATAGAAGAATAGTAAAAGGTTAAAAAGGAAGAAGTTAATCTTTTAATATAAAATAACATATATAAAGTTTGATGCAAATGAAAGGTTATTGCATGCAAAGTGTTTGGTTGCATTTTATTGCGGTGTAAGATTGCATATTGCCCTATGATGGTGAGCGTGAGCGTAAGAGGGAAGGGAGGTGAGTCAGAGACAAGGCAAGTTTATTAGTATAGCACACTTTCAGCAACAAGGCAATTCAATCCATGTTGTATGTAGACATAGAGCAGCACAGACGCTGACCTGGTAAAAAGTAGGTAAAAAAAAAAGTCTCAATTGGAAGTTGTCCTCTCTAGTTAATATATGTGTCCCATTTTCCCCAGAAAGAGTGACCCTTTTTTATAATCTTAAATTAGAGGTCAAGTGTTCCATGCTCTGGATGTTATTGACAATGGTCATCCACTGTCCAATGGTGGAGGGTGGAGGGTCCCTGCCCACCCATCATCAGACATAAACAGTTACCTTGAACTCTAATTTTAAAAACTGGCCTCATCCAAAGAAATTCTGTAGAACGTTTGAAGATAGGGTTTGGTTTCTGGATGCAGAAAGTAGAAAATGACCTGGCAATAAGATCAGGAGGTGTCAGATTATGGCCAAACATGTTTACATGGAAACAAAACTGTACAGTTTCTTGTGTAGTGTTTTAGATGCAAACACAACACACCAGGGAATCTATGTTTTTGTTACTACAGAAAACCTGACTTCCCCTCAGTTTTTATCTTGAGTCTTTCTGAGGCTTTAAAAAGATCATTTCCTACAGGATTTGGACAACATCAGACACATCTGTGTGTGTTTTAAACACCACCGGAGAGATGTTGCGTCCTGCATTTGTATGAGAAACATGAGCAAGCATGAGAAGAAGAATGGCATCAGCTTCCAGGAAAGTTGAGACTCTGTTTAATATGTAAAAACAAGGAATGGGTAACGTTCTCATTTATTTTTTTTAGCAACAGGTTCTCCTCAGTTCCTAAATCCATAAACAGTAGTTTAGGACACGCCTCAGATATACACACTCATTTCAGGAGTATAACTGTATTACTTCCTTATCAAACAAAAAGTTAAATGAGTCCCCCAAAATACCTGATTTAAAGGTTCCGCATGTAAGATTGTGGCCAAAACTGCAATCACTTTCAAATTACTGTAGAGCGGTGTATCCCATCCCCCCTGACTCAGGGTTGCCAGATAGGCTGCAGGAACATAAGCTGCTACAGGGAGTTTCCAATGGCAAGTGGCGAGTCCTACACAGTAAGTTTTTTTTCTGGTAATTATAATGACAGAGAAACGGGTTCTGATAATGCATTGCTAATGTTAGCAATGACGTCTCGCCGTTTTTACTTCCCAGACAAATCCATACCTTTACAATTCAATGACCCTCCTCCTCCATATTCGCCAACGTAACATTACTTTGCACGAACATACATAACTTTGTTCGACTGTCGTGAATATTTGAAATGTCCATTTAGTACAAGTTAGTCAAACATAGATGAATTTTACATGTCCAGGAGAAAATGAGCAATGTTGGCCTCTGTCTTCACATTCTTCTCGTTCTCAGCCGTCTCCATCTTACAAAGGCGTCTCCTATACATATCCTTGTTTTATTTCAGACGTATTTCTGAATGATAACGACGTCTTTTAGGTGTAGTACTGTTAGACATTTTTTATCCGAAACACTTTTGTAGCTGCAGCTGTAGTAACTAGAGCAGAGCTGGCAACCCTGATGCCAAAACACTACTGACTTGATTGGCGTGATTGGTAGATAGGTGGAGGGCGGAGCTTCAGGCCAAAACACAAGATGACATCATCAACATCAGTTGAGGGCTGCAACTTCACTTTTTAAATGATAATATCCTGGCCGTACTACTGTTGTCAGTGATATAAGTATTTGAAATAAACATGATTTCTTAATGTTTAGTGACATATCAGGGTCATTTTATGATTACTTGAAATACATTTCTTACACACAGCTCCTTTAAGAGCATTTAGGAACAAAGTGAGGACATCAACAGTTGTTCTTTGTTTCCTTTTCATTTCACTGACTGCATGCCCGCCTCGGTTGCACACTTCCCAGGATCACATGCTCAGTGTTCGTGATATCTCAGGGTTTCAGAGTCTCCCCAGAGGATCCACAGGCAGAGCAATAAAATGACTGCTAGCCAAAACTAACCATGGCTGGCACTGTAGGGTTAATTTAAGCTGCACACTAATCCATAACAAAAAAAGAGTATAAATAAAGGAGGCTCAACATGCTGAAAGGAGCTAATCCTTTTTCAGCATGCATGGGTTTAGAAACATCACGCAAATGTAGACTCTTTTCCTTTCTGGGCTGTATATACATGTTTACTTACACTAAACTCAATGTTCTGTGTCTTGGGATTTTAAGCATCTTCTATGTAAGTCATACCATCAGTGGTGAGTTTAATTTGAATGAACTAGGACATTCTAAAAGTAATGCTGTTGTCTCCTGCAAGAAGACAATTAGGTAGCTAGTTAGCATCAGTGCTATCTTTCTGCCCTGCTTCACTTTTTGGCTCAGTCTTTTACATATATTTCTGTTACGTGTTGTGCATGTAGTTAGGTTGAATATTTTGTTGTTCCAGAATCTCTACATGCCAGAGTATTCCTCCATCTCTCTTCAGTTGGACCCTCCAAGCCCCCCTGCTTCTACCCCCTTACCGTCTGTGGCTTCAACATTCAACAGTCTCTGTTCTCTGACGTACCAGGGCAGAAGAAACATACTCTGTAGGGATAGTGCTTTTCTACCATCTACATTTCATGACTCAGTGATAGTGTTAAATGGATTTTCATTTGTTTTAACTGACTATTTCATGGTTCATAATTCTGATGACCAAATAATACCTAACTAAAACAGACTTATTTAACTGTTTATTCTTAGCCTTTAACTTTAGTATTCAATTTGCCATAATGTTTTTGTATTATGGACAAAACAAAAGTATACACAAAACTTTATTGAGATATAATGATATTTGTTTGGTCTTAGGGCTGGGAAGGCAATAAGAATATCTTTATGTGTGCAGCAGCACATATCTGCTGCACACATACTCCTGTAGCTAGCATCCAAAGTGGCCCTTCTCTTACTAAAGGGCACACATTCCCTGAAAGTCGTATCTTGTCCCTAAACTCGGGCTGTCAAATGATTTAAAATGTTCATCTAAATAATCACACGGTAGCAGTGAATAAATCACAATTAAAAAACTACCGTTTTCGGTGTAAATAAAGGACATAACCGGATCCTTTTGCTCTTTTTTAAAGGAAATACAGGAGAGATCCATGGAACTTTTGTTCTAAACTCCACATTCACATTTACGTGTGGCTCTTGTAACCTATTTATCTTTTAGCCAGTTGCTAAGGTAAACTAACTGGTTAACATTTTCTGAATGTAAAGATGGCCGTTTCTTACTAATATTGGACAACCCTGAGCATCCCCTTCATGGGACTATCCTACAACAACAGTGTGTCTTCAGTCAGAGGCTTCTTCAGTTTCACTGCAACACAGACTGCTACAGGAGATCCTTCCTGCCCACAGCCATCAAGATCTACAACAACTCCTTGAAGCATTAAATAGTGTGAGCTACAAAAACACTTATTTCCCCTTTGGGATCAATAAAGCATTTTTGAATTGAATAGCATTTTTCTGAAGAATGGAGGGATTATTTTCCTATCAACATGAGCAAGATGGTGTGGGACCAAACCTTTACATAACTTCAGTTCCCTCTGTTATTATTTGTGGTTATCTTGCAGCTGTAGTGTTGGTTAGCTATGTTAGCTTCTTTTTTAGTCAAGGCTTACCTGATGTGAAGTTATCGCTGCAGATTGTTGCATTTTTAATCATCTGCTCGTTCCAGTCGCTTCTTCTGATCGCTTACAACACCTGATCGTGTCTCTTTCTGCCGACTAAACGCGCAGTAGAGCAGTGAGTGATGTAGACCGATAATCCCTCTATCTGGCCTGAGACTGAGAAAAGACATTTACATCGAAATGTGGCAGCAGTTCGGGTCTGCCATGCTGTTTACTGAACACAGCACGGGTTGAATTGTGGGGTAAACAGAGCGGGTCATCTTGTGCGTGCGTTAATTGGGTTTAAAAAATGAATCGCGATAATTCTACAAATTAATCATCCTGCATTAATGCGTTAATTTTAACAGCCTAACCCTAAACATTTGTTCTGACAACCTGAAGTTCTCCAACCATTGCTCGTTTATGAAACCCTGACCAATAATTTCCCTCTGGGAGGCTGGGGAGCTTTTAGACTGCCTTCCTAAAACAACCCCATCTACATTGAGGTGGCGCTCAGCTGTAATAGAAAATGACCCAAACCACCCAGAGCTGAGTCGAACCAAGCTGAAGTAGGTACTGATGGAAAAGGGACATTTTTTTTTCACCTATCCATGCATTTATGCATGCTATGAGCCTAACTACCCTGTGAGGAAGCTCATTTCATATCACAGCAATATTTCATGACCATAAATGAGGGTCAGAGAGTAGAAATGTAAAAGAGAGCTTTACTTTTGGGCTCAGCCTTGTTCTCTCCATGTTGCGTTGCAGTAAGCCCTGCGTTACTGCAGACAAGACCCACATCTGTCTGGCCATCTCCTGTTGTATCTTAAATCAGACATCAAAATGCTTGAACTCCTCCATTTTAAACAGAAGCCTCACTTCTGACCTGGAGGAAGGAATCCTCTTTTTTCTAGTGAAGAACTATAACCTCACACTAACACTGACTTTTATCATCTGCTTCATACTTGGCTGCAAACCGCTCCAGTGCTCAATGTCTGGGGGGAGTGATACCAACAGCCGCATCATCTGCAAAAAGCAAAGATGAGACCCTGAGGTTCTCAAACTTGGCAATTTTTCACTCTACAGCTATGCTTTGAGATCCTGTTCAAACAGAACTAGAGAAAGGAAGCAGACCTGATGCAGTCCAACCTGCACTGGAAACAAACAAGATTGTGTTGAAGATATAGACACAGCTCTTGTTCTGGGTTTAAAAGGGCTACATGATCATTTATTTATGTACTAACCATTTTTTATTTCAACAAATACAATCAGTTGTGGTCTAAAAGATCTAGCTGCTGATGTTTTTATTCCTACTCCGTGGGAGAATTTGAGTTTGGCTTTTAGTGCAACCTTTCCATAGACTGTGGTCAGTAAGTGCTGTCACTGGGATTAGAAGTATGTCTCCTAAACTTTCAGGTAAACAGGCCACAGCCTGCCAAGATCTGTAGCATGTCATCGACTACAATCCAGTTCCTGCATGTTTACCTTTATGCTGTGAACAGTTCCAACAGATTAATGGTCAGCATGATGCCCGTGTGCTCATGCAGTAAGGTTTACCGATGCCTTGTCATGGTTGAACTTATCCTTAACAACATGTTAATGTAGCTCCTCAGTGATCCAGGCAAATACAAGTGCTTGAAAAGAAAGCTACTGGACATCTTGCTTCTTAAAGAATCTTTACCTATCCTTCAAAGTCATTCATATGTTTTTTGTTTTCATTTCTAGTTGCCTTCCATTCCATTATATTTAACAGTGGTGGCAGGTCTGTGTCTAGGCAGCAGGTTATAGGACAGAGCAAAGAGTCTCTGCATCAATACGGGGGAGATTGGAGGAAAATGCTGTGGAGTTTTGGACGAGACCCTCCTCCACCGCTGTTTGGTCTGCAGACCGTCTCTGCAGCTGACAGGAAGGTGCTGCAACATGAATGTGGTCAAATCTGTTCAGAAAATAACCAGCAGCCCACTCCCTTCCTCTGAGAACGTTTTTTCCAGCAGGTGTAGAAGTGGGTTGTTACCCCACCCTGTCTATACTACAACTCTTCACCCGAAACTCCATCAATCAATCAAACTTCATTAATAAAGCGCTTTTCATACAAAATTGCATCTCAAAGTGCTTTACAGATTAAAATGACCCCACATAAACACCCCCCCCTTCCAGAATAAAGACATGATCACAGTTATACCCCCCTCCCCCCCATCTCCCATGCACACACACACTTAAAAGCAACAGTAAACAAGGACATTTGGCCAAGTACAGATGAGCCAGGTAAAGAAGCACCATCAGGAGAGCCATCTGCACCAGCAGCAGCAGATCGACCGCAACAGCCGAGGCACCGGCCCAGGGCGCCTAGTGAAGGGAAGGCTGAGACCCCCACCTCCACCCAAGCTCCACCTGGAGAGCACCCAGGCAGCTACAGCTGAACCACCACTCCCAGGGCAGAGGGCTCCCATAGAGGAAACACTGGAACGGGGATTAAAATAACAGGTTAAAATATTAAAATAAAGAGTAAATAAGTATGAGATTAAATAGTAAAACACTGATAACATTTAGAATCATTTAGTGTAAAACATTGATAAAGTTTAATCAGGTAAAACATGCAGAGCAATTAAGCAGATACTAATAAATAATAATCAATTAAAAGCTAGACTAAAAAGGTGAGGTCAGAGAGATTAGACCAGAGGTTTAGTAGCTTCACTGTCAGAGGAACACTGAAATGAAGCTTCTTCCTTGTAATATTTAGGATTTAAATTCCAAAATCATATTTCTAGCTTTGCCAGAGGATTATTCCAGTTCCTTCTTTTCGTCAGCAAAACACAAATATTTACAGTAAAAATCTAAAAAGCTTTGTAAAAAGTGTAAAACTAATGGTCCTAATCGCTTGGGTAAACCTCGCTCAATCCAAAAGCTTATGCTGAAAACAATGTCCTAGATCACAGCGAAGTCTGAGAAGCAGCAAACGCTTTATGGCTACACATTAATACGGGGTGAACATTGTAACATCATGGAGAAGAATTGTCTATTCCAAAAGGTGAAGTTACGGATTCACTGTTCCCTTTAAGTTCGGACCCTAAATTGAGCCTCCTCTGAAGGGAGGTAATCTGAGGCCCTCCTTCATCTGGGAGAAGTTTGAGTTAGAGCTGCTATTGCACTGCATGAGAGTTTGCTGACAGGGTTTGAGCTTCTGTTCCAGATGCATGCTGGACACCTTTCTTTAAAGGTTTACCAGTGAGGAACTCTAGAACCATTCTGGCCAGGGAACACCTGGTCTGCACTGGAGAGAGAAGGGGGTCTGGGTCTTTTCTTGGACTTTTCACCTCCGTCACCCTGAAAAAGTGAAGATGACAGAAGGAACTGAAACTACGATAAAAGCCATGCTTTATACGTAATAAACAATAAAAGTACTCTGCTTTGTTAAGTAATGTATCTGTTCTGAGGATTTACTTGATCCATACTCCAATTTATTTTTCATATATATATATATATATATATATATATATATATATATATATATATATATATATATATATATATATATATATATATATATATATATATATATATATATATATATATAATAGTAAGAATAAAAATAATGTTTTTATATTAGAAAAAGTATCACGTCACATTTCAGCGCAGTGGAGCGAACAAAACCCGTGGCGTCATCACTGTGCGACCAAGCACTCTTTCCTGTCGGTAGAGACGAGCCGAGCAGAGCAGAGCAGGCGCTTGTTAAGGAGCCAGTAAACGACTTAAAAACATCCAGAAGTGACTCGCAGTTTGGACTCAGCAGGTGTGCTTTCCCTCATGTAACAATCCGAGACCACCATAAGTTGAAGTTCAGAAGAACCGAGCCCAGGGTTCGGGTGGACCCCTCAGCTAGCATTAGCGGTGTTTTGCACCAACTTGGCTCCTCTGACCGGTCGTGCTAACGCGTTAGCCTCGGATAGTCAGGTGCAAGCCGACTGCTGCTGCTGCTGCTGCTGTGTGGGGGATCAAGCTTTGGCTTCCCGTGTCGAGCTTCCATGGATACCTCGCCCTGGATCTATCCGGCCAGACGGAATTAGCGGAGGCTTCTGCTTTCTCCTCCTTCCCAGCTCCCAGGTAAATAGTGATCCGTTCAGCAGTGAGCAGAGGGGCCTAGCATCTACTAGCATTAGCTCGGTGGCTATCTGTTAGCATCGCTAACTTAACGCAGTCTCTTTAAAGTGATGCTAAAGCGTTCTGAAAGGGCATCAGAAGTGTTGTTGTTGTGATATTCACTTGGTCTTAGTTGAGTTTTCCTGAACAAACCAACCCTGAGCATGCTAAATGCGGGGAGATAATCACATGAACTGGATATCTGTGGAGTTCAGCTAATCTTTATACAACTTAAGTTATTTCTCCTTCTGCACGGTAGTCAACACGCTCCAGTGGAGCAGTTTACTGGAAGCATAAGACTGTTTGAAGCTTTGGGAAGAAGGTGAGAACCAGAAGCATCAGTCAGAGAAACCTGCTGATCTAGCTACATGTGGTAAAGTTAAAGAGCTGAGTGTGGAGCCATGTGTGTTCACAGTACCTGCTGCTATATACATCTATCATCAATACATAACTTACTGTTATTTCTGTTTAGGTAGCCAGTGTTGGAGCCGTTTCATTGAATAGTGACAAACATCACAGAGAAGGTTATGAAATGGACTCTAACAATGCTGACGTGTGATGCTATATCAGAGTCCTGCTTTCAGAAGTTTTTCTAGAAACTTGTCTGATGTTAAACCCGCCAAGACGTTTCCAGGACAAAACATTTCAGGACACTGGGATATAATCAAACTGGTTTACATATTTATTTTATCTCTGTCTTTCAGGTTGGATGGATGTGATTTAGTTTTTAAAAATCAAATGATGTGTTAGATGCTATGAACACAAGGCATTAGTAACTGAACTGGGCGGTCCTAATAACAGTTTATTCTGGAAGAGCATTAAATGAGCTGCAGTTCATACCAAGAATATTGGCGTTGGTTAAAAATGAAGCAGAAAATACGAGTTGATTTATGCTCCACTATTTACACTAAAACCTGTGGGAAAGTTGAGACCTCACATTCACGCAAAAATACCGATTTAGTTGATATTTGCATGAAATGTTAAATGATCTTTGTTGAATAGAATTGTGTTGTAATAAGCCTTTTTCTAACCAAATGATCATGCTCTTAACTGTAGAAAATGATACGTGTACCGTTTCAAATGGTGATGCTCAGTATTTGCTGATCAGAAGTGGATCCGTTGGACGCAGCGCAGCATGCTGTCTCAGATCTGCACTCTGAAAGTGTTTGGTCCTCTGGGCAGGCTGGGGGGAACACGGATCAATGGCTGGGCTTTTGTAATGCTAATGAAAGGCTGCTAACATGTGACCCATCATGTATATTAGGAGTGGTTGTCTATCATTAATGGTGGAGGAGATCTGATCAGGAGTTGTAGTAAATGAGGATGTTTGTAACCCAGGGCGTGCGCTCGGCTCTCTTCAGACTGATGGAGCTGGAGCTAACTGAAGCTTTGGGTTCCTGTCAGCCTGGACCTCACTGTTTTCAGGAATATTAACCCATCTTGTTTGTTGACAAAGATATGAAATGTTTTGTAGCTTGATATGAACAGTAACTAGTAGCTGTGTGACCCAGACAGAGAGCTGTGCTGAGGACTGATCTGTAGGAATCTGTTAGTTTTCCTTGGATCGTCTCTGATTGGCTGAACGCAGACAGCCTCATTAAACATTATTATGTGGAGCTAACACAGCATCGTATCATAGTTTGACTCCTGACATTAACCCCATTAATCAGTCTGTTGATGATGGTGCAGGACCAGTTGTGACTGGAAAGATAAACCCATTTGGTCCTGTCATGGTACTGACTGGGACTCTGGGCTTGTTTAGTGATATTGTTAGAAGGATCTAAAGAAGCTAGCAATGATATCCTGTGTTTACCATCACAGTCTGTTGGACATATTCTTGTGAAAGTCCTTTGACCACGAGGAGTTGCAGTAGTATCGGTCATCATGCCTGTTGGTGGCGCTGTGGCCCGGTCTCTGGTGTCAGGAACAGAGAGATGTGTTTTCTCTTCACATGGGCTGATCAAGATGATGAAATGAGAGAAGTGAGAGACGAGGAGCATCTGCAGGGTTTGTTTTCACAAAGCTGTACGTTCCCACACTCCTGACCTCTGCTGTGAGCTGTCCTCACCCCGTCTCATGAGCACACTGGGCTTCCTGGTGTTTAAACACTGGATTCACTAATCAGGACCTTAGCTGGGATTTATTCCAATGAGCCAGATTCAGCCGTAGCTCAGAGCTTTTTCAGTCAACCTGACTAGAGAACAGATTAGTTCCTGATGGCAGCAGCATCGTCCCACATCATACTGGATAGGTTTACTCTGCTGTTGATCTGGGTTTTGCTGTCAAGTTTAGTGTCTTGCCAAAGTAATCAACTCCTTGAACCTTTTCTCATTTAGCTATGCTAGCCTGAGTATGTATTGGTTTGTTTGTTTGAGTGATAGCTGGGGACCAGGTGGATGTTTTTCTCCCTTCTCCCACTTTTCTCACTCAGACTGGATGGATGGTGTGTTTCTGGGAGCCACCAAGTCATGATCTCCAACAACATACAAACACACTGAACCTGCTTTTCATGTAAACCAACACAATGTATCTGGGTGGTTGTTCTGGTGTCTTGTCCTTCAGGATGACTTTGTGCTTAGCTCCGTCCAGCATCCATTCAGCGCTGACCGACGTCCCCGTTCTTCCTCAAACTCACTCCAACATCATGTGAGGGTGGAGGTTGTGTTCACGGTGAGGTCCAGTGTCAGTTTTCTGATTAGCTCTGATTAGACCAGAACACGGTCCTCTACATGAAACAGGATTTCTTTCAGCCTTTTTCATTCAGGTCTTCTATCTAGGCCAGATTAGTGCAGCGGATGTCCTGTCAGCACATTCTCCACATGAAGTAGTGTGGATGTTACTAAATGTGTAACAGTTCAGGTTGGATGACTCTATTTGTGGATTATTCTACAAAACACATTTTCTCCTGGTTCTCATCAGAGCTGCTGTCTGCTGTTTACATTGTGATTTGTTGTCACAGTTTTCAGAAAAGTCTGTGTCTCATTGTTTTAGACAAAGAAACTGAAGACCACTGGTCTCTGGGATGTCAGAAACCTGGAACAATATCACTTCACTGATCATTGGTCTCAAGTTTGGTTATTTTTCTGCAAATGTTCCTAAGGTCCGTGGTACCGTCAGTCAGATCCTGAGACTCTGCAGAACAACAATATTCTAGCTTATCTTTTTATTCCCTTAATCTTAGCTACTTCTATAGAAGAATCTGAAATGATCAATGTTTTTTGGGACTGCTTGGATGTTTGAAGTTGATCCTCATTTTCTTCCTTCTTCATCATGAAGCTCCCTCTGAGCTGTAGTCTCTCCACCCTTACAGGGTGGGGGTCTATCCAGCCGACCACATCTGTTGTTACTGTGCAGACCAGAGGTGGCACTAGATATTGTTGTTTTCTATCAATTTGACCAACTTAAAATGAGAACAGATTCTGTAGTGTTACATTTTTTCTTCATTTTAATTCATATTTAACCCCAAACAGTCTGAACAGAGAACTACATATAAACAATGAAATTAAACGATTGCACTGACCCCAGCCTCCCATCTTCCTCCTGCTCCACATAGAACAGAAATGATCTCCTGCTTGTGTCTAATCAGATAGTGGGAAGGCTGCAGAGGTTCTTGTCATGTTCAGGTTTAGGATTTTAGCCTCAGACAGATGACTTCTGTTGTTCTGGAGGCTGAATCAGCGCTCCGCTGCCACACTGGAGACTGGAACTAAGCTCCACTTCAGCCACACTTTGGAAATCAGGGAACATTCCTCCAGTTGAAGTGATCAGAAGGAAAGACTCTCTGAACGAGTCGTTTCCTGACCTGGGAGCTATCGCTTCACTGGGAGGAAATCCTGCAGCATGCACCGGTGGTTGGCACGACAACGGGCGCTAGGGACAACGCGCTCCAGGGCCTGAGTAACTCTTCAAGGCGCTGTCAGCTCCTGGTTAGTGAGAAGCACTGACTACAGTGTCCAGGTCTGAGATGATGCTCTGATGGTAATCTGGTTTATCATTGATTTAGTTACCTGTACTCTGTGCATAAAGTTGACAGCCACAGATATTTCCATTAAAAAAAAATGCTGAAATATGGAAAATATTCTGTTAACACTGCCCCTGGTGGAGAGGGTGAATTCATGGTGCGCTGGTCCACTGACCTGCTGCATGGTGTAGCACTGATGTCACCATGAAAACTGTAAATCTACATTCGGTAGAGATATTGTGGAAAATTAGGAAACTGATTGCAGTTCAGTTGATCTCAGTTGATTGGCTGGTAAACCAGATTCCCATAATTGGGTTTATTGTAGAATATAACAAAAAAAAAGTTATTGAGACAAAAAAGATGAATTGAAACCATATTTTGTTGGGATGTGTATTGGCAAGAACCTGGTGAAATAAGTATCGTATTACAGATGGATTGTTACGACATATTGTGATACTATGAGTGAGAGGATATATTGTGATTTTACTTTTAATTTTACTACAATAATTACTGTCATCATTAATAGTTCCATTAAATTCTAAAAAATAAACAAAAAATGATACATTGCTTTTGAATATTGATACAATATGGTGAGATAAAATATGGGGATGAATCGGCGTATGGATATTTTCTTACATCCCTAATATTATGGTCTGTCAGGATTGTAGTTACAGTTACATGATGCAACAAACCAAAAGATTTGGTTAAAATCTTCAGTTAGCTGTAAATGCTTTGAGATATGTGTTGCTCAGTAGATACTGGGCTATGGTTAGGTATTACTATGGGATATCAGGCCAGATCTTGTGGATATGGGAGCATCCCTGGTGTCCCAGGATCCCAGGGATCTCCTGTCTCCAGGAAGTCCCTTAGAGAGAGTCACTTCTCAGGATCACCAGGCTGAGAACATGAAGGAGGACAGCAGAGCATTACTCTGGCTCTTCCTCCTGCAGTAGCTGGGATCAAGCTTCTTAGTTAATTACTGACAACAAGAAATAGAAGCAGCGCAGAGGAAGGCTACGGGATACGATAAGTACTGCACTAAGCTGGAGCTAATGCAGTTATATATTTGTTGTTGTTGTTACCACAGGATGGTACTAGTTTATTTCTCACCACTATTCTGAATTTCTCTGCCTTATAAATCATCATTTAGGTTGTTCTGTTGCGTCTCCTTCGTAGTTGAAAATCATCCGGATGGTGAAGCAGCAGGATGTAGGAATGACCCTCTGCTTTGTATCTGAGGCGCATGAAAGATGTGAATAATTCAGTGCTGTGCATGTATCTTTAACTGTGCCAGCAGACAGGAGCCTCCTGGGCTGGATGCAGAGGTGAGGGACACCAACTGGGACAAAGAATGATGTATTTCTGCTGATTGATATGAACTGGTGCTGAAATATGAAGGAAGGGTGGAGGGAGGTGTGTGTTATGCTGTCCTCCTCGTCCTTTACGATGTGCCACAAAGTGTCCAATAAAGAAGTACAATCAGTTACTCTGACAGAAACCACTACATCTTTAGCACACAAGCATCAAGTGGTGAATCAACATGCATCATCTCTTTCTCTGATGCTTATGATTTCCATGTTTTAAAAGTAAATGCCGTTTACACCTAAAATAGTCTGTTATGTAAATAGGAAACGAATAGGAAAAAATGATTTTGAAGATGATAGAAATGGTTTTATTTGAATGAATTGAATCCATTTAGTTGCATAATAATAAAAAATATTCTCGCGGGGGTGGGGGGAGGGGCTGTCCCTCCCTGTGACCTTTTGGAGACCTTGCCTGAAGTTTCTGTATAAAAACTTCTAAAGTATTATCGTTTTTCAGTTTATTAGAATTAATCATTGTACAGATAATGTCAATATGTTTAACTATGATTTTTATTGAGGGTTGAGGGTGGAGCTGCATTTTTCCAAAGAGATATTTATCCTAAAAGTACTTTTTACAAAAGTACAGTTTACAATGTGCCAGGTTAATGTACACTTCAGCACTAGCACATAAACTGATATTAATGATTCATTCCTTTTATTATTTGACCAAAAGTAATCAAATAAAGCTTGTGGTTACAGAAATATACTCCTTATATTACAGGCATGTCATGTTCGAGCAGATTTATAAAGAAAGAGGATTAAAGTGATGGATGTGACGGAGAGGATACGACAGCGTTTCTCTCATGTGACGTCCTCCCTGAGCTGCTGCCTAGTGGCTGGTTCTGATCCGTTCACAGACGGAACACACAGCGCCCTGCTGCTGCTGCTGTTTACAGGATGTTAAAGCTTTAGTATGGAGCCCAGCAGGGGTCAGGTGTGGAAATAATTTAGAGGTGTAAGAATCTGTACCCTCGGTTTATCACATCGTGTGCGTGGATTTGGGGTCCTGCAGGAAACTATCGAGACAATTATTCATTCAAACATACATGTGTGAATGCATTTGTTGTGCATGGACTGTTACTTTGAGTTGAAACAAACCTGGTCACCAGTGAGCTTAGTCGTATTATTTACAAATTAACGGGACAATGCTCTTTATTAGGGATGTGTAGTGGTAGAAATCTGGTGATGCGATGCGTATCACAATACAGGGGAAATGATATGATATATCGCAATACTTTGAGTAAGATTATAGTGATTTTTAAAACAGTAGAAAAGCTGTCCCATCATTCTAAAACACTCCAACCTGTTTCCTACTTTAACACATCCAATTTTATTACTAGATCTAGTCGATCCACTGGAACCAATCAGCTGTATCTACCACAGGTGGACTCCAGTTAGGCTGCAGGAACATCTCCATGATGATCAGTGCAAACAGGATGCAGCTGAGCGCCACATGGAGCTGGGAATACTTATGTACATGTGATTTCACTGTTCTTTGATTCTTAATACATTTGGAAATATCTCAAAACATTTTTCACATCATTATGGGGTGTTGTGTGTAGAATTTAGAGGAAAGAAAGGAACGTAATCTATTTTGGAATAAGGCTGTAACATAACATGTGGGAAAGTGATGCGCTGCATAAACCTTATTAAGGCATGGAAACTTAAAGTAAAATGGAATAATGTTAATCATTTCTCCATGTTCAGTGACTGACACACACACACACACACACACACACACACTTGTTAAATGCACAATTCAAAGTGATGTAGATTAGATTGTGGCCTCCGTGCCGCGTGGATGAATTATTTACTGCCTCTCTAAATTCAAACAGGCATGCAGTGGGTCAGCTCTGGTCTAAGATACATCATGTAGGATTTCATCCCATGTTGACAAGATTTTTACTGTGTGAAAAAGCTTGAGATGGTGTTCAGCTGGTAACTAAAATACCCAAAAGACAAAACATACATTTAAGTTTGAGTTTTTAAAATATTTGTGTGTAATGTAAGTGTTTTAGTTTTATGTATTGTACTTATTATTTCTGGCCATTTATTTAAACAGAGGAGGGTAAATGCTGAATGATTTCTGGTGGTGTGGTAGAACACAATGTGTTGGGGTTTGTGTTTGTGGTGGCAGGATTTCCTCAGAGTTGACCTGCGTGGTTCTCTGCAGAGCCAGGCAGCTGGCAGCCAGTTAAAGGGCCTTTAAGTCTGTTAAAGAGGATCATCCTTCCACTGAGTTTCAGTCAGCAGCTAAAAAACAGGCCATGATTTCACCTGTCCCACCGTCCAGTTGTGTCCCTGTCGTCTGCACAGCACTCCTAAAAATCTCTCTTTCTTTCTCTCTCTCTCTCAACAACATGCTTTACATTTTAGTTCATATTTTGTCCTAATTGTCCATTTCAGCTGGATGTCCAACAACCTCCTGTACTTTCACTTCCATCAGGCTGGTAAAACATCACCCTGTTCTTGAACAGGAGTCAGAAACTAGTAGAAAATCTACAAGTGAAGGTAAATAATAAAAATAAAATACCAACCAGGTTCAGTGTAACGTCTCACAGTGCGGTAAACTCAGGTAAGAATACTCCAATTTCACTGTTAGAAAAAAACTATTTAAACAACAATGATCAAAATTGTTTTTATTTTCTGTTGCTAACCAATGTAAAATTAATAATTTTACATTATAAAAATATAATGTTTTTAGCTTTTAAACCCCTTAACGTTCCGAGGGCCCATTTCCTAGTTTAAATCCTCAGATTTTCTGACTTCTAACTTTTATGAACCTATACATATTTTATATCATTGGAAAGCTAAGAGTCTTGTGATTCCAATTATGCCTGGCGTTTAAGGATACAATCATAACTGAAGACACAGTGAGCGCTTTTGCCAACACAAACGTTCTCCTGATGGAGGTATAAAAATATGGCACTCACCACTTTGTAGTCCAATAAACGTGACAAAACCGATCCATTTCGAAGAAAAATTGTCTTTTTACATTGATAAGGGTCCGATTAAAGTCCTCCAATAAAGTGATTAGTCCAGGACAACAGCAAAACCAATAAAAAATGTAAAACAAACAGTGAAAATACGCTCCCGAAATGTCTATGGCTATTTTTGTAGTCTTTACGGCTTTGTTTCCAAATCCTTCGCTTCCACTTCCGCCTACAAAGGTCACTGAGCATGCCCAGAAAAATATATATATTTTTTAAAATCATCCGGTTTATTCCTTACGTAGGGTACATCTCCAACCAATGGCGCATGGATGGAAAGTCACGTTATGGTATGTAACTCGAACCAATCACGGTCCAGAATATCCAATGTAATGCTGTAAACGCAGATATATAACTTGACCGGGCGGACTTATTTGCAGCCATTGTATATGACGTGTTTGCTTTCCAAAGAGACCCCAGCCATGTCTCTACTCAAAATAGTTCAAGAACAGCTTTAAGTTCATCAGCAATAATAATATATCAGATATGATATTGGTTTCCATCTGTACATCCCCGGCTAATCTTCAGTACTGTACTTTTATTTTTAAATGCATTGTTGGTCTTTACGGCTGGTTGTTTTTAGAATATGGCAGATTAAAATATGTTTATTGCTGACCCCCCCCCCCTTCACATCTAGGTCAAACAATAAGGAACTGCAGAGACATCTTCTATCCATCTAAACTTCAAATATAACTATAGCTATAACCCTATAGCTTTAAGGACAGCAGTCCTACAGATAGTTTAGGCCACTATTTAAATTCCCATAAACAATGTTTTTTTTAAATAAAACATTCAGTTTTCTCATTTAGTTGTGTAATATAAAGTAACCAGTTTTCCAGGCTCATCTCTTGCTTTACTTGCTGATGTGGCATTATGAAATTCAAACATCCTGGTGTGACCAGCATATAAGGCGACCATCCCCCCTGGGAACTAATGTGACTCTCAGTTCAATCATTTCTGTGTAAAAGTATACAGTATAAACATTTCAAGATGTGATGGTTTTATTCTCTAGAAATGGTGAGAATGTGGTGGCCCCATAAATGGAGACACCCTGGGAGCCCTCCCCCAGTGCCTATTTCCTGTCTGATTCCTGGGACCAAAGGCAGCTAGTGACAGAAATCTATTAGAATAATAATAATGATAGTGAGAACAATCAAATGACCAGATTCTTGTATGACTTTTCCCTTACGAGACGTTTTTCTCAAGTCATTTATTCTTGGACCATTTTGCATAAATTCAGGGAGGATTTTAGAAATGAATGTCAGTGTGTGTGTGTGCGTCACCAACCAGTCTGACCCTAATTCATCCCAGTAGCTGTGAAGAAGCTTCATTATTTTGCTCCATGGTAGCAGTCAGATTCTGTTCTTTCTCTCTAAAGTCTATCTTTGTCCCCATGATGTTTTTATTAAAGCCTCTTTTGCATTTTTCATACAGCAACGAGCAAACAATGATGAGCTTGAGAAGGATTCAGGTCTTGTGTGTGTGCTCCTATTTATCTCTACAGTAGCTGTATGAAGCTAGGCACCATGATGAACCTGAGGAGAAAACCATCCCATCATCACCGTCTAGGCTGGAAGCTAACCTTCACCATGCTGTTTGCCCTTCTCTTCTTCATTGCTATCATCCTTCAGTCAGAGCTGGTGGAAACCTTCAAGAACTGAAAAACTGTTCCAAAGAATATTTGATCAGTTGATATTTATTTGTTCACACTCTGTTTCTCAGCCGTTGTAGACAAATCACTTGTTGTGTATAGACGGGACAAAAAGTGGTGAGCGTGATTCTCAGTGTGGCGGGCTGTCAGACTGCTTGTTGAGCTCTCATGACCAAATCCAGCCTCCCACAGCCTTCAAGCAGTGTCAGAAAATCTACCACCCAGGGAGGGACACGAAAAACTAGTGATGACCAGAACAATGTGACAGCAGCAGTATCAGCATTATTGGCAACATGGTCTTCCTCCTATCCAGGATCGGGTCTTGGAGGCAGCAGCTTAAGCAGAGCGACCCAGACTTCTCTCGCTCTCCCCAGCCTCCTGGTCCAGCTCCTCAGGGGGAATCCCAAGGTGTTCCCAGGCCAGCAGAGAAACACAGTCCCTCCAGGATGTCCTGGGTCTTCCTCTGGGTCTCCTCCTGGTGGGACACACCCTGAAAACCTCACCAGGGAGGCGTCCATCCTGACCAGATACCAAAGCCACCCTAACTGACTCCTCTGGATGTTGGAGCAGCAGTGACTCTACTCTGATCCCCTCCTGGAGGACCCAGCTTCTCCCCCTATCTCTTCTAAATTCTAGAATTGCGCTGCTCTGGGTGGCTCCATGTTGGAGTGCCTCTGTTGGCTACATATTAAGCTTTGGTTTTTTGTACATTGGATCCTCTTTTTTTTCTTGAGGAAGATTGCATTTTCTTACCTGTATACTTTCTAGTTTTTGGTGCTGTGAAGCTGGAAGGACTTTTGCTGTAAATTTTTCACTTTTTGACAACTTGTTATGATGCGTAACCATGGCAACAATGTGGTTTACAGCCGGGAGCAGCTGATTTAACATCGCAAAAGCTGAAATAATACCTCAGCTGAAGCCACAAATCCCTGATGAGTTGATTAGGAGGAGACGTGGATGCAGAGCAGGAGCGAAAAGGAGACAGAGAAAGAGGAAGTTCAAGCTATCTCTTCCATCGATCATAATGGGCAACGTAAGATCACTGGCTAACAAGATGGATGAACTCCAAGCCCTTACAAGGACTCAGCCAGAGTACCGGGAATGCAGTGTTATGTGTTTTACGGAGACATGGCTGCTGGATCATATCCCCGACTCTAACGTCTGTCTGCCAGGCTTCCTGACTGTACGAGCAGACAGAGATCTGAAAACGAGCAGGAAAAGAAAAGGTGGTGGAGTAACAGTGCTTGTCAACAACAGATGGTGTCATCCAGGACATGTTACTGTGAAGTGTCGTCTCTGCAGCCCAGATGTCGAACTCTTGGCAGTAAGTTTTCGTCCAGTTATTTACCAAGAGAGTTCACCACTGTAATTTTGGCAGTTGTTTACATTCCACCTTCAGCCGTTGCCGAGAATGCATGTGATGTCATCTGTTCCGTTGTTTCTAAGCTACAGACACAGCACCCCAATGCATTTGTGGCAATATCTGGTGATTTCAATCATGCCTCGCTCTCTAGTACACTTCCAACATTTCAACAGTTTGTCAGCTGCTCTACAGGAGAAAACAGGACCTTGGATTTGTTTTATACAAATGTAAAGGATTCATACACGTCCAAACCAAGACCTCCTCTGGGACAATCAGATCACAATCTTGTTTTTCTCTGTTCAGAATATAAACCACTTGTTCAGAGGCAACCTGTTACAAAGAAAATTGTGAGAAAATGGTCACAGGAAGCTGAAGAAGCCCTGCAGGGTTTTTTATGCGACCACAGACTGGATGACTCTTTGCCAAGCACATGGAGAGGACATCAATGCCATGACTGAGTGTGTGACTGACTATATAAACTTCTGTGTGGACAACATCATCCCCACCAGAAAAGTGAGATGCTTCCCTAATAACAAACCCTGGATCTCCAGTGACCTGAAGGAACTGCTAAACAAGAAAAAAAGAGCCTTCAGGGAGGGAGACAGGGAATTACTGAGGAGTATACAGAAGCAACTTAAGGTCAAGATCAGAGACAGCAAGGAGGCATACAGGAAGAAGCTGGAGAACAAACTACAGGGGAACAATATCAGAGATGTCTGGTCAGGAATGAGAAAGATCACAGGTTTTAAGGACAGGAAGGATTGGATAGATGGAAGTCTGGACATTCCATTACTATCCTTTATTTTCAAAAGAAAAACAGCAGTTGGCTGTTTTTGTTTTTATTCTCCTTTTTTACACTTCAGGCTACATTTTTATGCTCAGTAATCTTTCCTTTTTAGAAATTGTTCCTCATCACAACAGAGAGATCATGACTCATTGTTAAGATAGATCAGTGTCTGCACTTTTCTTTCCTTCTGTGAGTCACTAGGTGCATTAATTATGTAGCATTTATATTTAATATAGTATAATCAAAGTTCTTGGACAACGTTTTAATTCGTGGTGCAACAGATCATCATTGATCCGTGATCCGTCCGGATCAATATCTTCGGTTCGGCACACACATTATTCGCGGATTGATTTATGGAAAAGAAAGTTTTGCGCATGTTCACACAGCGTTGTCATGGCGAGCGGAGGAACGGAGGAGCTTGAACGCCCCGCGTCATTTAAATCCCTATATGGGGACATTTGCATTTGTCCACACTCTCCCCAGACAATGTAGACATCCTTAATGTCTTTTTAAAAAACAATTTGAAATTATAAGCTCAAGTATGATTTGCTTTCTTTCTTTTATTCGTCTTTGATGATGTGAGCATAGGCTTTATGTCACTCTCCAAGTTTAAAGGAAGATGTACCTTTTTATGTTGCACTTTAAGTTAGTTTTCATGAATTATGTTGAAAAGAAGATATTCTGCCTTGCACATTTTAAGTTGATTTTATACATAGTGCGGACCCCCTGCGCTCTCTTGTGCCCCCTGGGGGCTGGTGGACCACAGGTTGGGAAGTGCTGGTTTGATGGATCATCCGGATGAAAGTTGAGCAGGATTTATGTAGTGTTGGAGTTTGAACACTTTAGGATTTGCTTTGGACAAAGAGGAATGCTTGCAGCTGTGCTCTTGCTTTGGCTCTCCAGTGAGTGAATTTCAGTAAGTTGGGATATAATAAACACTTTTCCATAATTCAGTTTAAACAGTAAAACATAGATTAGCTACACACAGATTGATATGCTTTTACTTCTTTAACTTTGATTGTGGCTTACAGCTAATGGGAAAAAAAACCAACTCAGGTTCTGAAAATAATGTCATATTAATTTAGGCCCATAAATGAAGTATTTTTAAAATGACCATGTTATGGTCTATGCAGTCAAGGAAACAACTATTGGTTCTGTCTTTAAGGACCTTGGCATCGCTGTAATTGATCTATGTTGTAAACCAAGATGTGATCAACGACATGGATGAGCTGAAGGCAGCTATCAAAACAACCTGGGCTTCCTGATAGGCTCCATGCAGCGCTGCATTGGTCACTAGAGCCACCACTCTGGATTAACAATCATATTTACTGTAACATTCAGTCAGAATTGGTTGAGTTTATGAACTAATAGCCATACCCAGCATGATCTGCCTCATGTTCAGCCTCTGCTGCTTCACTCTCTGTGTTTTAGGACATTGTTGGTAAAGTTCTCATCATCACTCAGCTGATTTTATTGGAGTAGATCTGCATTTCTGAAAAGGGATCAATCCTCCATTAGTGCACAGTTCTCCGACAGATGAATGATGATGGATGTGACTCTGAAGTGGAACAGAGCGGGCATGTTTATGGCTGCCAGCCGCTGCCCATTGTTCATTTCCCTTTGGTGACGCAGAGGAAGATGATGGTGACTAAGCGCTACATGCTGCTGCAGGTGTCTGATGCTGATCCACTCAGAAGGAGAAGTAGTGGTGTTCCTCTGCTGTTTGGAGAGCGGACATTTGGCTCTGACTCTGGTTTGGCTTGTTGAGGCGCTGATGGGACCCGCTGCTCCTCCCTCCCCTGATCCGTCTCTTTTTTTCTACAGAAACAATTAACCGCTGGAGTTGGACTTGGATTGGAGAAGTGCAATTGTGGCCTGAACAAGGAGGGAAACTGAGAACTGTGAGTTAAATTAAACATCAATGGGCCTAACGGTTCTTTTACTTGGAGTAAATGCTATGACTTAATACCAGGCCCAGTTGGGTTCTGGCTTAAGTTCGTCTTGTGAAATCACTGCCAAGATGGTTCTGGAGCTGTCCTGGCAACAAGTGCTGGCCCAACACCCCATAATAGACTCCAGAGATTCAGAGTCAGTCCCATTCACCCTAAGCTGCTGCTGCTCTATTATATTATAATTCATATTATGGCTTCAGATCAGGGTGATGGCATAGAGGCCTTCCAGCCTCATCACCAACGATGAAGAGCAGAAACATGTAGAAGGCCGCTCAGAGAAAGCTTTGTCTGCTCTCATGTCATACAGAGGTTTCCACTGAGAATTTCAGAATGCCATAACTTTTAACAGTTTATGCTAGGGATGGCCATTCGATTAAACTGTCTTCATCGATCATCGGGAGAATTAACGATCGATTTTCGATTAATCATTGATATTTTTATATTAAAATTCAGTGTTAATAGGCTATATTAAAATGCAGTGAGAATAGAAATATAGCGTGTTTCCTCATTGAGATCTTCATCACCAGTGGGACACCTCTTGTGGCAGTTAAACAGAATTCATTCACGGTAGTTGCACAAAGAAAATATGCGCTATAAGCAGCGGAGCCGACAGCTAAAAGACGGTAGGCTACTATTAACACAACTGACGCTCATATTTTTTTTCTTCTCCAAAAAAGTCAACAACAAAAAACATGTTAAACAATAACTTAATTAAAAAATATATATAATACATATAGGTCTTATAGTTTTGTGTTACATTTGGCAAAAAGAGTCTAGAAAGAGGATGAGAGAGATCAGCGTACCTAACAATGAATTAGGCTCATTAACAGAGTAAAAAAGACACAAAAAAAGAAACCGTAACTTATATACAACTTTAGCATCAGTCTACTGATTTTTGTTGAGAAAGATGAGCATGTTAACATGCGCTGGTGTCAGAAGCGAAAGCAGCCTGGTGACCAGACGGACGGTCACCAGGCTGCTTTCGTGTCTGACCTGCAGCGCTGAGATCACCTGCTGTGAGGGGACAGACGTCGCTGTGATACACATACCTCTGTGCTAACTTGGCAAGCCTCTGGAATCTTGTTTAATTCATTTTCCACCAGTCTGTAGGGGAGCAATCCAGGGGTGGCGGAGCATCCGTCAGAAAGTAATCTGTGAGTAAGTTTCTCTGTTCATTGTGCATCTCGTCTCCTCCGTGCTAACACCGACTTGATGCTAGGTTGAGACCAAGAGCAGGATGCTCCGCTTCTAACCAGGGTTGGAGGTGTGTTCAAGTACTTATACACAGCTTCGCAGTGTTGGCAGTGAACCGAGACTTTTGTTTGTTTGTTTGTTTAGTCAAAGTGGTCCCACGCCACACACTTTTCATGACAATGCTACTTTTGAAATACACAGAAACTTGCAAGAAACTGAGTCGGCCTGTGGGTTTTATTTTCAGTCATCACCCTCGTGTGGTAAAGTGTTTAATTACTGCCACATAGCAAAATTCATTGCATTCCTTCAAAACTCACACTACGCAACAGAACATGCGTTAATTGATCGGTAAAAAAAAGTGTCATCGATGAAAGTCTTAATGATCAATTAATCGATCATCGATTAATTATGCCCATCCCTAGTTTATATACAATGTTCAGGGAAGGCGAGTCAATTTTATTAGTATGGAACAATTCCAAGAGCAAAGTAATTCAAGGTGCTTTACATGATTATGGAGTAAAATAAAAACAGCAGTAAAACAAAGACAAAGCATATAAAGTAAAAACAACAATAAAGCAAGAAGCACACAAAACATATGATACATGAAAACATTACTCAAAGGCAGCATGGGGGGGGGGGGGGGGCAGGTTGTGAATAATTGATCCCAGGCTCACATTGGTCGTTTAAAGGTAAAGTGATAGCACTCTATGTTGTCTTCTTTGGCTTGTGGACGACCACTTGGATATCTAGACGTTGACCTTGTCTTCTCCTTCAACGTGTCTGTTCCTGGTGTCCACACAAGGAGACATTAGATACAAGGCTTTAATAATTCACAGTTACAGTTCGGGACTTGATTTCCATTCAGGGACTGCTTCCCTGTTTTAGTCCAGATATGGCGGGGTTACTCTGCTGCTGCTGCTGCTGCTGCTGCTGCTGCTGCTGCTGGATCCCACAAAGCTTCTCTTCTACAAATATTTGAGCAGCTGCTGCAATCTGACTTTGCCATAAATGATGGAAGCTAGCCCAGTAAACATGAGACTGGCCTCATTTCTTTGTTTTCTAGTGTTTGTGCTGATGCAGTCATGAGTGTTTCTGTTCCTACGTGGTCCAGTCTTGTCATATCTTTGTAGCAGGAAGTTCTCTGCTGCTGTTCTCTGAGGGTCCTGCAGACGGAGGTTTAGTTATCCTCCCTAATCACTCTCTAAATAATTCAGCACAGTGTTTGTCCTGCTCCACAGAACCTCACACAGAAGCGGGAATACTGTCAGCCGTTCTGTTGGTCCTGGATGGTTTAAGCTTCTGTTGTTTTGGACAGTGGGGTAAAGAAAAGACCTCTAAAACCACAAATATGTTATGGATTCTCTTTTTGTTTCTGCTCTAACAAGGCGTTACTTTTTCTATAGTTCATAAATATAAGTGTCTTTGTCCAAATGAATAGATTTTCAAACACAAGCCTGGGTCTGTGTGTACGTCTTAAACTGCTTTCAGCACAGTCTGCATATGACGGACTGACTCAGATAAATGATTACTATCTTCAGAAATGTTTGGGCTATTATATATTATTATATTCCAAATGGAGTCCTCGTGTTTGGGAAACGGAGAGCTGAGTTCTTATGATGGTCTGTTTCTTCTCTAGGTGATGTTGTGCCATATTTGTCTTTTATTTCAACCTTATAGCAGCGGGTCAATCATAGACGGTCTTCCAGCAGATCAGTGACAGATAGTTTGCTGGAGGCCTTTGTCCACTAGAGGGCAGCATACTCATGATGTCTAACATGGTTTCAGACTCAGACTGTTTAGTCTCATTTTACCTTCACTAACTGTATATAGACACCTGGAGAGGGAGGGCATATTCATACTTACAGGAACTGAAACGGCCACTTTTAGGAGTCTAGGTTTGGATCTTTTTGATTGGAAAGTAATTTTAAGTCCATCTAAATGTTTGAAGCACTTAAGAACATTATTGATATAGTGTGGAGCTGGATGTGTGTTTCTCTTTTTAGACATTAAATGATCAGATTTTTGTAGAAATTCAATGATCAGTCATTCTAAAGCTGATTATTTGGTAATGTCATAAAAAGTTGCCAATTTTGCTCTGTCTTCTCAAACCCCCAGACGGTCGTGGCAGATGGCCGCTCCTACTGAGCCTGGTTCTGTTGGAGGTTTCTTCCTGTTAAAGGGGAGTTTTTCCTCTCCACCGTCGCTACATGCTTGCTCAGTATGAGGGATTGCTGAAGGATTGCTGTGGTTGGAAAGTCTGCATCAACGGGGCCCAACCTCACGCCAATGACTGACGCAATCTGCTGGGATTCCTTAAATAGGAAACTTTTTAACTGATTGGAATGTTTGTATAAATGTATTGAAATGACTTCTTGTTAAGTGCCTTGAGATAAAACATCTGTTGTGAATCGGCGCTATATAAATAAACTGAATTGAAATTGAATTGAATTGAATTTTAGTGGATTCCCATTAGGGCTGCACCTAAGTATATCATATCAATGACCGGAATGTCTTGGATTGTAAAAGGTACGAGCTAATTTCATTCAGTTTTTCTATGAAACCATGTTGTTGACATGGAAATGATCTGGTTCTGCCTCAGCGCTGTGGCTAGCAGAGCTTTCAGCTGCTGCCTCCAGACTGAGGAGACATTGGTTCTCTCCCTCACTCTAAATCTCAACTCAGAACCTCGGTTCAGGTCTGCATGTTCACTGGGAACTTATTGATTCTTACTTTATTTCATTTTATTGTGTTTTTAGTTTTTTTTCATTGTTTTATTGTGTTTTTATAGTCTATTAAGTATCCTTAGGTGTCTTGAAAGGTGCTTCTAAATAAGATATATTATTATGAATCTCATATACAGTGGGGCAAAGAAGTATTTGGCAGCCACTGATTGGTCAAGTTGTCCCACTTAAAAAGATGAGAGGTCTGTAGTTTTCATCATAGCTACACTTCAACTGTGAGAGACAGAATCTCAAATAAATCCAGGAAATCAAATTATATGATTTCTAAAGAATGTATGTGTATAATGGTGCAGAAAATAAGTATTTGGCCAATAACAAAACTTCATCTCAGTTCTTTGTAATGTAACCTTGGTTGTCAATTACAGAGGTCAAAGGTTACCTGTAGGTCCTCACCAGGTTTGCACACACTGTAGCTGGTATTTTGGCCCATTCCTCCATGCAGATCTTCTATAGAGCTGGGATGTTTTGGGGCTGTCGCTAGGCAACATGGACTTTCATCTCCCTCCACTGATTCTCTATAGGATTGAGGTCTGGAGACGGGCTAGGCCACTCCAGGACCTTGAAATGCTTTTTACGTAGCCCCTCCTCTGTTGCCTAGGTGATTTGTTTGGGATCATTGTCATGCTGGAAGACCCAGCCATGTTTCATCTTCAATGCTCTCAATGATGGAAGGAGGTTTTTGTCCATAATCTCACCATACATGGCCCCATTCATCCTTTCCTTAATACGGATCAGTCATCCTGTCCCCTTTGCAGAAAAGCAGCCCCACATCATAATGCTTCCACCCCCATGCTACACAGAGGGTATGGTGTTCTTGGAATGTAACTCAGCATTTTCCCCCCTCCAAACACGGCGAGTGGCGTCTATACCAAAGATTGCGATAAATTGTTTTCTTTACATATGTCAAAATGACAACATTCTTACTGTCCAGATATATCGCAGCAGAAAAACATTATAAAAGATCAGAATGCCATAAAAACATGTACTGTACAAAATGCATTAAAGAAATATGAAAATCTTTTTTCCAGAAAATGCACCACAAAAATTTTCACAACATAAAGATGAAGATATTTGAAATAAATTAAAAGCTAAATGTTATTTTAAAAACATAACACATAATTGCTGCTTGCCTGGATACTTATTTATAAATTTAATATGGCACAGAAATAAACCTGTACATTTTTTTATTGAAAATTCTTCAAGTTCAAGAGATTTTTTTTCTGCTAAATTGAAAACAACAAATTTCAAACTTGTAATATGTAGTGTAAAGACAAACACTGAACATCAGCATTTATCCTCCTTGATGACAGCTTGATGACATCATCAAAATGTTCTATCGTGGTGGGCCTGTATCATCAAAATCTTTATTGTTGGCTACATTTATATCATTTTTACCATTTCTATATCACCCACCACTAATGGAGCCCCAGGAAGAAGGAGATTGTCCTCACTTTGTTGTAATTCATTTGTACTGTTTAGACATGGTTCAGATTTAGATGTTTTACCATTATTGTTATTAACTCAAAATGAGGAGGAGTACAGCCTCCTACCTCCTTTATAGGGAGCCTAACCCCTCCTTTCCACCGGACGCGTAAGCAGCACGTTACAGGAGCAGCACTTCATACGCAGCTGATTGCCACCACTGTAGTCAATAGAGCCCTTTCCACTGGAGGCGAAAGCAGCACGAGTCTGCCGCGTCTGAGGAGCGACATGTTGCTGCACTTCTCTAAATATACGCTGCAGTCCTATTTTCTACGCAGTACGCCTCTGAAACACGTACATTTCTACATTTTGGATAGGGGAGACAGGAAATATAACGGCTCGGCATCGAAAATTTTCAAAATAAAAAACGTGCTGCTTTGCGGTTGCTTTACTTTAAAAAAAAGTCACTACCTGTGCGGCCCGGTGAGAAGTCAGTACCTCGCGGGAGGGTCTCATTTGTGTGTCATCACACAAATGAGCGATTTTGGATATTCCCTGACATAACATAAACTTATTGGCGAATATAAAACGGACATAACATAAAACACCAACCTTTTGGAGCCATGTTGTTGTCTTTTCCTGGTTATTATTGTCATAGACGTTTATATATGTCTATGGTTGTTGTGTTTACTGACGAAACCACGTGTGACTTAGCTAATCTCGCGTGATTTCGTGCTCTCGGTGACAGCTGCTTCCCTGCTGCTATGCGCTTCATACGCACCCGGTGGAAAGGAGGGGTAAGTCTCCTCCCCCTCCGGTCGGCCCATTGCTCTCCTGATTGAAAACCCCCCCAAAAATGAATGAAGGCAATAAAAGTTGTTTTCTGCTCCGCTTTGCCTTGGCCACTAAATCACATATGCTGTACCTCAATTTAAATTACTAATGGTGTGCATTTTGCCTGTTTGTCATACGATTTTCTGATTTATTTGCTTGTAAAAATGTATAATTAAAATGACAACAAATCGGAAGTCACATAAATGACGTTAGCTAGCATTAGCTAGCACTTAAAATGCTTTCCGAAACCTTGTAGGGCTTTTCCCTCATGCAGGCATAACTACCACTTTCTACATATTCAGATTGATAGGGGTTTTCTCCACGTTTAAACTCATGGCCATCTTTCTTCTCCTTCTGGGGTTTGGTGACATAACTTTTGTCAGATGATCAGTTGTAGTCCACTACGTGTTTTCACACAAAACTTAAAGTCACTTTCTCTGCATCAAAATGTGTTTTTAAAATTCATGGACATCATATGTTAAATCCATAGCACATTTCAAACAGGATCAGAAGATAACTTGTATCGCTACATTGACTCATTCCTATTTTGTGACAATAGACGACCCATGGACCAGAAGTAGATAGGCGGGACTTAGGCTTCCTATAGTAAAGGTTTGGTGTGTTTAATCTCCTCTATTTTTCTTTGAACATCAATTTTTGTTTCTGATGTGACGAATATTACCGTTAATCACTATTGTAACTGATTATGAAAAAGACTTCAGCTGCTTTTGCACCCTGATTTAAGTGTTAAAAGTATAAAAGATGAAATTGTTAAATGTTCATGTGAGTTAGGCCTAGGGACAAACGGCACACTTGTCACCTAACCGGTGCAGCGTCATGGCAGATTGTGTAGCTTCTGTTTAACTTTTTTATTTATTGCATTCAAGAGGCAAGAAACATGATTTGTAGCTCAACCAAAAGACTTGAACGCTGATTTAGTAAAAATCACTTGTGAACATCTGTTAATTATTTATATTGGAACCAGAGGTGATGTCACACTGTGTGAGTGAGAACAGGCGGAGCTGCACAGAAAAACCCAGGGAACAGATTACCCAGTAGACATTTTTGATTTCTTTAGCCCAGTTAGCATTATTGACAGTCTCCATTTACCATGGAGTTAGGAGCCTCTTACCTTAAGCCTGACCTCAGGTTGGACTCTTTAAACTGACAAAACAAAACAACTTTACTGTAAAACATTCAACTACCTGCTTGCATTACAACACTCTTGTTGTGGCAGCTTGGATGAACAGCAGGTATGCCTCCTTACTAGGGATGCACGATATATCGGCATCAACATCGGTATCGGCCGATGTTAGGCGTTTTTTAACATATCGGCATCGGTCCGATAAGTAACAGAGGGCCGATATTAACAAATGATGCTTATTAATTTCCACCTTTTTGACGTTTGAAGGGGGGGGGGTGTTATCCATGTGGTGTTTGTTTGGTCATGTGACAGCGATAGTGATGCGGCAGGAATGTGGGGGTGTTTAACTCAAGCAGAGAAGCGATGTAGATGGTGTGGTTGATTTTCGACGGTGTTGAAAGTGTAGGGAAATATACTGCATACCATATCGGTGCGTATCGGTTATCGGCCATAACAGCGGGATTAATATCGGACATCGGTATCGGCCCAAATTTTCATATCGGTGCATCCCTACTCCTTACAAATGCTAACATGGCTTCTTTCTGGAAGCATCCTCGTTTCCTCCAACATCAGGTTTAGGGTGCATTCACAGTAGGCCTGTTTAGTCCGCTTTAATGGAACACTGATTCATTTGCCCAGAAAGTCCGGTTCATATGGGGAAGGTGCGAATGTGCAATCGAACTCTGATGTGGACCAAAAAAGTGAACTGTGGTCCACCAAAAAACCTCGGTCTCTGTTCGATTGAATTGAACTCTATTGCATATGTGAATGCCAAGCGTACTGGGACCACTCTAAAATCAGGAAGCGGACTATAGCGCAGTGCATTCTGGGTAAATAAAATCAAAACAACCACCCAACATCAACTTTGACTTGTTCTCTGCTCATGCTGAGTTGCAGCAACACATTTGTCTGGAGAATTTTCCAAAGACAACAGAGGAATCCTAAAACAGCTCAGATCTGATAGGCTCCATGTTTGTTTACATTTCATGGAACAGAAAGTGTTTCTGTGATCAGTGCTTGTTGGTGCAGCACCACCACAGGCGAGGAGGTCAACATGTTGCTCAAAAGCTTTGGTTTGTTTGACAAAGGGCGGTGTGAATGTAAACCGCACCAGCTAAAAAAAAAAAATCAACAATGTTCCTATGATGGTCCCCAGTCGACCCGAGGACTATCAGGTGTGGCTGCACCCTTAAACGCCTCACTAACCCCTAAAATAGCTACCAGTGTTCTCTACAGTCAAAAACAAGTTCCCCTCCAAGCAGTGTTGTTGTCGGTGTGACCGGGTCGGTTAACTGTGGTGTTATCAAAGGAAGGAGGAACATGAAACCAACAGAAGGACCCTAGGCTGGGATTTAAAGCCCTGCCCTTCTTGCTACGATCCGCCCCATCCTGCAGCCCTCACAGAGGAAAGCCACTTTAGTTTTCATTGGAAAGTGTGTGGAGTTCAGCCATAGCTGGTATCTGGCATTTATGAAGAATAGTCATGATAATGATTCCTCTCAATTCACTCATTACACCGTCTTGCTCAGTGCTTTAGGAACCTGAAGACTTGCGATAGTGTTTCAGCAGGATGGTTTTTAACACCCCACCAGCAGACACGTTGACTATACTTCTCTTTATATAGAGGTCAATTTCATAACAGCTTACCTATCGTAATGCATTGCTTCACTCCTAAAAGACTTCATTCAGCATAAGTGGGACACTGGAAAATCTGAGTGTAAACTGTAACCTTTTCAGACTGCATGTCAGGATACTGTTAACTAGCCCAGGTTGGGTTGTTTCTCTCCTCCTTTGGGTTTATTCGTAGTTCCTGATTTGTTAGGAAGTGTCAGACACACAAATCTCCATTTCAAAGCCCAGCTAATACCAGACACAGATGCCCTCCTCTTCCCTCTATCTCTATGTGGTTTTCTATATCAGTTAGCAGATTAGTCCAAAGCAAAGCTGATTGGGACTAAAATCATTAAATACCCATGAGAAGATATCACAGCAGTCAGTTAACAACTTCTACAGAGCTGGAGTCATCTGCTCACTAACTTGTTGATGGTTGGTCAAATAGAAATGCTAAATGAGTTGATTTTGGGGGCCCTGTTCCAATCTAATTTATCCAGAACTCCCTTTTCTAAACGACCCATGGTTGACCAAAGAGCTGTACAAAAACAAAACTAACAAATGACTTAAATCAATGTTTATTTGGTGTGTTTAACAGCAGCTGTTCAGATACGTGTGTAATGGACCATGCCACCCCTACCAAAATCATAACACCATTATTATTATCATTATCATTATTACACCATACAGGTCCTTCTCAAAAAATTAGCATATTGTGATAAAGTTAATTCTTTTCCATAATGTAATGATAAAAAATAAACTTTCAAAGCAAATTTGGCATGTCATTCGGAACTCAAGGTGCCAGAGTCTGGAGGAAGACTGGGGAGAAGGAAATGCCAAAATGCCTGAAGTCCAGTGTCAAGTACCCACAGTCAGTGATGGTCTGGGGTGCCATGTCTGCTGCTGGTGTTGGTCCACTGTGTTTTATCAAGGGCAGGGTCAATGCAGCTAGCTATCAGGAGATTTTGGAGCACTTCATGCTTCCATCTGCTGAAAAGCTTTATGGAGATGAAGACGACCTGGCACCTGCTCACAGTGCCAAAACCACTGGTAAATGGTTTACTGACCATGGGATTACTGTGCTCAATTGGCCTGCCAACTCTCCTGACCTGAACCCCATAGAGAATCTGTGGGATATTGTGAAGAGGAAGTTGAGAGACACAAGACCCAACACTCTGGATGAGCTTCAGGCCGCTATCGAAGCATCTTGGGCCTCCATAACACCTCAGCAGTGCCACAGGCTGATTGCCTCCATGCCACGCCGCATTGAAGCAGTCATTTCTGCAAAAGGATTCCCGACCAAGTATTGAGTGCATAACTGAACATAATTATTTGAAGGTTGACTTTTTTTATATTAAAAACACTTTTCTTTTATTGGTCGGATGAAATATGCTAATTTTTTGAGATAGGAATTTTGGGTTTTCATGAGCTGTATGCCAAAATCATCAGTTTTAAAACAATAAAAGACCTAAAATATTTCAGTTGGTGTGCAGTGAATCTAAAATATATGAAAGTTTGATTTTTATCATTACATTATGGAAAAGAATGAACTTATCACAATATGCTGATTTTTTGAGAAGGACCTGTACAGTTAATTACATGAATTTATTTCATTCTTGTACTTACACAATGCAGCTACTGTTTTCTCTGGCTCACTGAACGCTGATAGTGGTGCTCCCTCTAGCTGCAGCACACGACATTAGCTCCTGGTCTTCCTGTGAGATCCAGTGCTGTGGTGCATTGACTCTCCTGTTTATGGATCAATACTGAAGCGGTGAGCTGACACAGTGAAACGCAATATTCATAAATAATAAATGAGGCACCCTTTCACCCAGCTTTGTCTTTAAGTCCTGAGCAAGAAATGAACCAAACTATGAAGATTTGCCTTGGTTGCATTTTGATGACAGATGAGTGTTTAGCTGTCAGCTGCCTTGATGTAAACACAGAGTTATGTGACGAAGTGACTTATAAACAATGTGGACCTTATAGATGATAGCTGTAGACATGGGTCTAGAGTGCGAGCAGTTTGGAGAAAATCTAGAAAAGTTGAAGCCTGATGCGTCCAGAAATGATTCTCAATGTTCTGACACAAAGCCAGCAATGTTGCAGGTTAAATAAAGTTACACCCAAGATGATGTCATCATAACTCCAACAGATCTATTGATTTTTAAAATATTTTTATTGATTTTTCATTGTATTTTATTAATCAAATTTTTTAATTGTGCTGTACTCAGTTTGTTTTGTGTTTATTTTTATTTTTTTATGTACAGCCCTTTGGTCAACTGTCATGTTGTTTTTAAAGTGCTTTAGATATAAAAATGGAATGAAAGATCTAGATTTAAAGTCCTTCAACCTAGAAGAGGGTAGGAAAGGAGACGTGTATCCCTAACCTCGTAAAAGGAGCAAAGCAACAGTTTTTATTTACATGGCATTAAAATGAAATGTAGAACATAATTTATACTCCTAAAATATTGTTGGAGACGTTTTACTGATGGTAAAGTATTCAAACTCTTTTATAGCTGCTGCTGACCAGCTGTTTGTATGTTTCACTGGTGTTTAGACCGAGCACACAGATTCAGGCTGGAAGGCCTCTGGGTCATCACCATAATCTCCAGAGTCCAAGAGAGGCCTGGCTCCCATCCCAACTCCTACCCACATTCACGCATTTAAAGTTTAATTCCAAACTTTTTTTTGAAGTCATCAGGTGTCTTACACCCACACACACATACACAGTTTAATTTTTTAATATTTAGTTTTTATGTTTCATAGGTTTACCTCATTACAACAGAAAGACAACTCATTAGGATAGATCAGTATCTATACACGTTTCTATGTATATCTATACAGTTATAGGCAGTATATTTTACACACCTGTCACCAGGTGTATAAAATATGTAGTATTCAGTAAGAGTGTACCGGTACATGTATTTGTATTCAGATTTGTCGTTACAGTACCTAGGCGTAGCGAGGTTTCTCACGGCAGCATAACTGCGTAGCACTTTAGCCAGCAACACATGAGACGCTGTAAACAAATCCATCCCAGCATCCTGCTAGCAGAAGTTCTGACCAGTGACTCTTAATTAAGAGTAGAAACTGGACTGTCAGCTTCTGTTAAATCGTCCTGTTTGGGAACAGGTCGGCTTCCTGGTGTTACAGAACAACACGTTTTCATGTTAACTGGTTACCAACTTCTGTTACTGAGCCAAAGGACCCCGCTTAGCTGCCCTCATTAGTGCCCTTCTCTTAACATAGCAATAAAGTATAAGCAGCCTGGACATCTGACTGTAATAATAATAATGTTTCTTCCAGGATTTAGTCAGTGACGTCTGCGTGGTTCTGCAGCTGCTGCAGCTGGAAGCTGAACAGAAGAAACACCGCCACCTCCACAGTGTCTCACATAAATACTAAAATAATGTTGTTTATCTAATATCATATTTTGTTTTTACGCATACAAAAGATTATAAAAGCCAAATAAAAATAGAACAACTGAAATCAAGAGAAACTCTGGGGAAAGAAACTGCAGATCTTCAGTCAAAAAAGGAACTCTGCAGCAGAGATTGAACCATTAGACTAGCAGTGTGCTGTAGCCCCGCCCACCTCACCTGTATAACTGATGTAACATCCTGTCAGATGGCTCAGGTAACAGCTTAACCCCAGATTAACTTGTTACCACTGTAGAAACGGACAGTAGGGCCGTCTGAAATATTCATTTCATATCCCAGATTATCTCACTACAGCAGAAAGCCAAAGTATTCATGTTGTAGTTTCCTGAACAGATAACATTCACATTGTTATGCTATATATTTGATATTATATACATTTTTATATATCCGAGAACAATTTGGTGGAAAATGTTCTGCAAGTACAGTTTAATTTTAAATGTCGTCCCACTTTGTTCCCTTAGTGGACGGAAGATGAACCGAACCGTGAGATTGTAACCAAGGTACGTACCGGACCGGGAGTTTTGGCGTACCGTTACACCCCTAATATTTATATTTAATATAGTATAAATATAATTGTATAATTATATTTAGTATAGTTTAATCACAACTCTTGTACAGAGCTTTGGGTGTGTTATTGGGATTTTATAAATTGAATGTTTTCAAATATAATTTTGGTAACCTCACAACTTCAGCACAGACAATACTGTGCACACCCATGTGATCTTAAACATAATATAAAGTTTGGTTAAGATGTTCATACATTTAAATCCTTAAAACAGTTGCATTTATTATTTTTGATTTTAATTCATTTCAATTATCTTGAGATTGTGCTAAGCGATATGTGAAAAAAAATTCAGTCAAGCTAATATTTTTCGTGTCAGTCTATCCATATATATCTCGATATAAAACAAATCACAATTTTTGTCAATATTTAACATTCCCTGGTACTATTTGAATAAATCAGAAAGTTTTTATTAATTTAAAGATGTATCTTCAAAACACGAACATGTCATTATACATTATACAACAGTTTGGGAAAAATTAGAGCGGGTTCAGGATTGGCTATATAGACCAAAAATAAAATCTTTGACTTTTTTTTCATGCTAAATTAGATTTTTTTTAATTAATTTTTTTATAAATTTTTTTTCTCCCTTTCTATTCTTAAAAAGAAACAGAAAATTCAATATATTGATTATATATTGTCCTGCCCTATCTTGCTGTTCTTAAGTTCAAATTTGAGCTCATTGAAGCATCTTAAACACTTTTTCACAAATGTACCTGTGTTGTACAATTCAGCTTCAAATAAAGAACTTGATGTTGACCACATTGTTCATCATTTACTGTCAATATGGCCTTTGGTGATTAAAAAAACGTGAACCTGTAAAACTTAGATGGTAAATGTGACACCTGTGGAAAATGTGAGTGCAGCTAAGAAAATCTGTTGTTGTAGAGCTTGGGAATGTCAGGAGTAGACCCCTCTGCTTCGGTCCTGATGCAGTGAGAGGATGATGATGAGGATGAGGATGATGATGATGAGGATGATGGCAGGCAGCTGCTGCCTATCTGGTGTCTTCTATCACTTCCTATGATGGCAGCAAGATAAAAACACACAAGTCAGATTATGTTTCTCTGCACCTTTTAATGTTTACTGCAGCGTACTTCTGGTTCCGTACTCACAGAGCATTGTTCTATAGTGAAACATAAACCAGACCTGTTCTGTTGTCCACCTGGCAGAGGGATAATGGTGGTTTATACCGTATTTCATACAGTGAATTTAGTCTTCCCATGAAGATCTGACATTGTAGATTTGGTTCCACTTCAGGTCAAACTTAAAAGTTTGACCTGAAGTGGAACCAAATCTACAATGTTCAAACAGAAACTAGTTTTTGCTCCTTTTAAGGAGCAAAAACTAGTTTCTGTTTGAACATTGATTTTGGTAAAGAATAAATAGCCCCGAGTTTGGCTGGGTTGTTAACTAGCTCTGTTGGTTCAGACTGGATTCATTTAAACGGCTGTTGAAAGGAAAAGAGCCAACAGAGTTTCTACCTCCAGATCTTCAGAGAGCTGAGCTGCAGTCAGGATCTGGTGGCTGCTGTTTAACCAGAGGTCTCAGCATACGTCTTAAATCAAGCAGAATCATCTACAGGTGGAAATGTGTTTTATATTTTTTTGTTTGTCTAACTTGGCTTTATTCTGGCAAAATAAAATATTGTCCCGCCCCACATCTTTGAACAAGATAGAAACTACATGTTGCAAGGATTTTTTTCAGTATATTGCTATAGAATTCAGAAATTACTGCATGCAAAGACTGAATGCATAAATATGTTACATATTTCATGATCCTTCTTTCACCAGTAAACTTATTTAATGCCATTGTTATGTGTGGATGTCAACCTAATAAACCTCTAAAGGACAAAATCCCAAATGTTTCCAAAATAAACAAACTGACTAGATAAATTTGAGCACAAGCGGCCTGTTGTCAGTGTTGATAGTATTTCTATCCTATTGTCTTATCTTTGAAGTTGACCCTTGTTATATTTAAGCCCATCTGTTCTAGCTTCTCTGGTCCAGTAGAAAACTAATGACCGTTTATTGGATGATGCAGATGCCTCCCTCCTTTATACTGAATTGCCGAAGGTCATTTCTGGACATCTACTTTCAATTATCATTAATTAGGACTGTTTCATTCAGTTTATCTCTATATAGCTAATTTACAACACATGCAATCTAAGGCACTTTGCAAGGCAAATTTATTAGTATAGCACACATTCAGCAACAAGGGAATTCATCAGTCCTTTAATCCTAGAAATGTTCTTCAGGTGATAGAACGCTGACCTTGTTATTGACCTTTATGTGACCCTGGAGGTTCAGGTCTGAGTCCATTACTACACCTAGGTTTCAGGCCTGATCAGTAGTTTCTAGCTGGATTAACTGAAGCTGTGTGCTGACTGTTGATCGTTCCTCTTTAGGTCCAAAAGTAATTACTTCAGTTTTGTTTCTATTCAGCTGGAGAAAGTTATGGCACATCCATCCATTGATTTGCTCAATGCATTCACTTACGGTTTGGATGGGTTCAAAGTCACCTGGTGACATTGTTATGTAAAGCTGAGTGTCATCTACCTAGTTATGGTAACTAATTTTATAGTTTGTTATAATCTGGGTTAGTGGGAGCATGTGGATATTAATAAGACGGGCCCTAAGATGGAGCCATGGGGAACCCCACATGTGATTTATGTCTGTTCTGATGAAAAAATATCTATTGAAACAAAGAAGTTTCTGTTCTTAAGGTAAATTATACATCCTCTTGTACAGATTGGGTCACAGCAGGCTTGCGTGAAAATGTAACTCATTTCCAATAGGGAAATATAAAATATGCATTTTGATTTAAAACATTTAATGGTCTTGGTTAAGTATGGAAATATATTGTGACAATATACATGTTTAGTCTTAATTCCATGTCCCCTTTGTCTTAGTCATCCATCCCTCCCTCCCTCCCTCCCTCCGTTTGGTTCGCAGGTTTACACCTCGACTTCAACGGAAATATACTCTATAAATGTATGAGAAAAGTTTGTATCTTTACTTATAAAATAAACAAAAACATTTTTTTTCTTTTTAAAAAAATGATTTTTCTCCTAAAAAATTTATCTGTAAACACTGGAATCCCCACACCTGTTTGTGTGTCTATGAGCATGCTGGTGCATATTTGGTTACTTCATACGAGTGTTCAGTAGCTGGTGGGAGGAGCCATCGATCCGCCTCCCAGGAATCGAAAGAGATCGGAGCCATAGAAACCCAAAGGACCCCCACAGCACAGGAGCCCCAAGCGGATCAACGAAGGGCTGACCGCATCTCCAAGAGAGGAGAATGGGAGAGCCCTATGGGAACATTCAGGAGCTACAATGCAGGGACATGGGGGGCCACAGCGACGAGCCCACAGGCTCCACCGGTAACTGGCTACGCCAGGGTGGATCCTGCCTTGGGTCCGGGGCCCGAGGGCGTCCCACCTCCCTGCAAGGACCCGACCAGGGACCGGCCGGCGAGGGCCACCAGGCCACAGTGCGATGGCCAGCCAATGGCCGACCTAAAAATGTTCTTTGTTTTATTTGTGAGCAGAACAGTATAAACTTGAAATATGTCAAATCTACAGGAACTTGACCAATGACTCCTTATTAAAACTTGGTCAGAATCTCTGCATCAGATTTCAGCTGTTCCTTGCTGTGTCCTTCTGTGTGAGGTGATGACGACGTACTTTGATTTTGGGTTAGTCATTTACTGTTGTTATTGATGTGCTATTAATAGTCAGCTGTTGCTAGTCCTTTAACAGAGGGCCCTTATCGTTCCATTATTGTCCATAATAAGTTCATTTGACCCCTAAGAGTAATGTTGGGATTAAAAATGTGCATTTATATTACTAATTTTTAACTAGTACCCATTGAAAATACATTTAGATATCTAATATACTGCCAGGATGTAGATATTTACATTATTAAATGCTTAATGACTTGGATGAAGCTTAATTGCATATTTCAAAGGCTTGATCTTCGAATCGCCTCATCTGTCTTTTTTTGTCAGTCAGATTCGATGTTGCACTATTACGGTTTTCATCCCTTTTAAGCATCTGTTTTGTAAGGTTTTCTACACTGATCAGCAGTGCATTCATACAACACTGACAGATTATTACTATATTAATCCTGTCTCCTCAATGCTCCCCCCGGACCCCTCCCCTGTGGTGCCCTCACAGCTCATCGGTCCTTCTAGGGCACACAGAGTGGCTTGGATTTCTCCTAATATTCTGTCCACAGCTTCCTCAATTAGCGGAGCAGCCAGGAGCTCAGATTTCATCTGGGGAAAAGCATTGTTTTTATCAGCCAGTTGGAGTTCAGTCTGAGTGGTTCACCGCTGCAGCTAGTAGTGCTGGGGTGTGAAGTGGTGACAGCAGCACTCACAGGGATAGCATCCCTCATTGCACAGCAGTCGAAGGCAGCGGAGGGAGCAGAAGGAAACGGATGAAATTATCCAGAGACGGCGGGGAACGGCAGCAGACGCTGCAACCTGGATAGTTTTTGCAATTTAAAGGGAGGAAGCGTTTTGTGGATGGAAGTGAGTTTGCAGGCGGAGGAGGAGCTCCAGCGGGAGACATGTGCTGCTCAGGGACCATAGTCTAGCAGAAATAGTACTGGGAAGCAGGAAAACGAGGGAACTGGACCAAAACTATAGTTCTCAACTCAAGTGCCATTACTTTGGATTCATGGAGGCGCTGACATCTCTGTAGGAGTACCTGTGGATCAGCACCACTTGGAATACATTACAGAAAAGAAATCAGCTTTGAGGAGATCTGTTGGCACTAGGAAGCAGGAAGTAGCTGTGTGCCTTTTCTCCACACACCTTCAAACCTCAGCACAGCCCGGCTACTAATGAGCAAGTCGATGTGTGGCTGTGGCTGCAGCATCATCTCCTCCCTGATGAAGAGACTGGGCCGCACAGCGTGCTGCTCAGATCTCCTCTCCTGCAGCCATACTTCTGAACAGCTGCAGCGCCTGGCTGCCGGCTGTCCGCCTCGACCAAAGGTAACCACGCAAACCGCCCAATGACATGGCCGTAGCAGGAGTTATTGCTATTTATGTGCAATGCAGGAAGGCATGGCAGCATGTTGCAGAAGATACCAGTTTCAAAGTGCAGGGTCCTCTTTTATCCTGTTTGGTTTGAGCTGAAACGATTTTCCAGGTATAAGAAGCATGCACCCTGGAGAGAAGCGGTCTAATTGATTCTTTAATGGAACCAAGTGATTTAGTGGGTGTCTGGCTGCCTTGACAACAGAGGACCTACTTTCATTTTGCCCATTGATGTAAATGGATGCCTTCAGTCTGCTTGTGGTTGGCCATGATTGCTGCTCCTCCCCAGCTGAACAAACAGCTTTTTTAATGGAGGAGATGACCAAGCAACACTGTCTTGTCTGAGTCGTCCTGTACATCTACTGGTTTGTGATGAGAGTTTGACTCTGTCCTAATCATGACTGTGCCTTCTAAGGGTTCCCCCTCTCCTCTATACCCTGTTTTACATGTTTTCATTCAGAAACAGACCAGGAGTGAAACAGATTTCCTTTCCTTCCCATAGTCTTCCTCCCAGTTTGTCTGAGATCCACCAGAAGGCCTGTTCAGATCTCGTGAGTAATGATAGATCGCCACAAAGGATGCTGCTGAGTTGTTGCATAGGAACAATTTAAAGGAACATAGATGAGTGACAGTTCTAGAGAAGAGCTGTTTATATACATTAGTGCCACTTTGAAGTTGCTGAGAAATTCTTTGCTATTTTGTTGAGTAAATAACCATGTTAATCAGCTGAGCCACCAAAGATATGTCGAATATTTAATATTTAGAAGCTTCTGGTTAATCAGTAAAATAGCCTTCTTAGAATTACAGCCAACGTTCTTGCTCAGGTACTCTGAATCTTTGCTGTTATTCAAAGATTTTGACGTTGAAGGGCCTTCTCGACATCATCCTTAGTTCTGTCTAGATTCTTTAACAGGTCCAGGTCAGGGGTCAGGACGTTGGAAGGCCCCTGTAGGATGTTTATAGTACCTCCAGTCAGCAGAAATTGCCATGGCGATATATACTCTGATTACCCCCCATTCTCCTGGCTCTTTTCCTGCTTTACCAATGCATCACGTCTCTACCACTATCCATGAGCCTTGGTATCTGTGCCACTAATGATTGACGTTGGCTGGTGGTGTTTTTAGTCCATCCAACTGGCCAAATATAATCAAGATGCATAGAGAGAAATTGGCTCTTTCTACCTTGTGTTGAATAGCACTTGGATGTAGTCTCTTGAGCTGCTCGTCTTACATCCTGTTTATGTTGTTTGGTAATGAAACCTTGCAAAGTACAAATTTCTTCACTTACTGTGAAGTTCCCCTATGTTCTAAATCTCATCGGCTTATGAAATCTTTGGGTCTTTTAACTTGGCTTATTTGACACTGAAGGTGATGGCCACCCACACAAGTACAGTTGCAGAGGGCGGCCATGTTCTTTTCCTCACCCACAGTGGTTTGGAGCAAAGTGGTTGTGACTTGTTGAAATGTGTAAAAAGATAAAACATAATGTTGACTGATTGCTGTAAAATACTGGATTCTAGTTTCACTTTAATCCTCAGAAAGATCAGCAGCTCATTCTAGAGCCATGAGTTGAACCGAAGGTAGAGACGTCTTGGGACACATTAGTTCAAGGATGTCCATTGATGTTATTGAACTTCTTGTTCAAAGAACATTTAATGCAGAAGTTAAAAGTCTTTAGTGACAGTTGTTGGAAACGGTGCCAAGGCAGAACAGGTCTCTGAGCTTTACCCACCAGGATGGGTATGTTCAGTCTTCAATAGACTCCCACTGTTTGTATTGTGAACCTTAAGTGGAGCCTGTGTTGCATCAGCTGCTCTGTGCATTGCAAGCCACTGTGTGCTTTGAGAGAACATGCAGCTTTCTCTGCTCATTCCAGCTGTTCTGTTAAGGTCACATTGATTACATTGATTGCATTCCTGCTGGCTTTCAACCAAGTCCTCTAGAGTTCTTAGCTTATTTTAAATAACATTGCTGCAAATGTATATAGTTCATATTTCTCTTGACCTTGTATAAGTCATCTGTTTCAATGACAGAAAGGGGTTGTTGTTCATTTGTGAAGCTTTTAAAAACATAAAATTTCCCAGATTTCTCTTTCCTGCAGCAATAATTAATTCCTCTTCTCTCTTGTTCAATCACACAACTGATGCTACCCCAGACGTTTCCACTTTTTGCTTTACAAACAGCAGTTGCTATCCCTTTGATGCCCTGACCTTTCACCTCTAGATCACATCACATTGGTTCCTTGCAGAGTAAAAACATAAGAGTCATAAACAGATTTGATCCTAGATGTTTTTCTGTATTGATTATATCTGAATATTTTGGCAGTCCTACATGTTAGACACACGTGTCGAGATCAGTGCCACTGTTTAGTGTGCAGGGTCATTTCTAAAATCCACTTGTGTTCATAACTTTTTTTTAGCTCAACTCTCAGAAAGAGAACCTTTATTCTGTTCTTTACTTCCTCTGGCTCCTGTTCCTTGTTCTCATTGATATTAACTTTGTTTAGCTAAATTCCTATCAAAGCTCTTATTACATTTTTTACACTTATTACTCTAAAACATTTTCATTCATTTCTAACCCAATGTTGAAATATTGCTTTTATTTCCTCTGAATAATAAAAAAGGTCAGTTAACGACTCGTCTTAGAGTAGGATTATAGATGGAATCATTCATTTTTTACAGGGACAGTCCAGGGTTAAAAATGTTTTAACAGTACAGCATGTTGTCATGGTGACCTATACATTGGCTTGCTAAAGTTATCAGACCTTTTTGAACTTTGTAACAATTTGTCACATTACAACCACCAACCTCAATGTATGTAATTGGGATCGTATAAGATAAGCCAAAGAAAAAAAAGTCTACTTGTATACTGAAAGGAAAATAATGTTTTCAAAGTTCTTTGATTAATAAAAAAAAATTATATTCAGTGCCCTTTACGCTGATGCTCCCTGTTGGGACCATGCCCAAACTGTCGGGACCATGCCCTAACTGTCGGGACAAAGGACGTGTACCCCAAAGGGCGGGTAAAATCCCATTCAGTGTAATAGCCAATGTCCCGAAATGCACCTAAATGTCCACGAGGCCGTCCCTTTGGCATACATGAATGTGGACTTTTGGGAACACTTCGGACAGTTGGGGGACATGGTGTAAGGGTGTTTTTTTTCCTGGTGGGGGCAGTGGTTTCATGGTAAACCCTTTGGGAACACCTGGGACGTTTGGGAAACAGTCGACCGGCCTATTTCATGTCATTAATGTCAACCCTTTGGGGAACACCTGGGACGTTTGGGAAACCGTCTACCTACCGCCACGTCCCTTGGTTTTTGGGCTGTTTCGCCCGACCCTTCGGGGTCTCCTGGGTCGTTTCGCGAGCGTTTTCGGCACGCGTCGACCTGGTAAGACGGGGTCGTCCCGGGACGTTTGGGGACACGCCCTACCAGGGCCAGGCCTACAGGGGCCCCAGGTAGCCGACGCTGGCCATTTGGGTATATGTTTCCTGGGACATTTGGGGCGACCGCTTTTTTTTCGTGGGATCTGGGCCTGTGGTACCTGCTATCGGTTTCCTGGTTCTCTGGGCGCATCCGGGCGTACCCCCCAGGGGTTCATGGCCGCGCCGAGGGCCAGGGACCGGGTTTCGGAAGCCCGTCGAGCTGGGGATCCGCAACTGTGCGGGGAGGAGCCTCCCGATGTCCCGCGTGACGTGCCGAAATCTTATGTCTCTGTGACACACTGTGAAAAAAGTTGCTGCTTTGACCCGAATTTCTATCTGAAGCTTCTCACACGGCCCCCGTCTCAAAAGCAGACCGTATTTTTTCACGGGCCACGTACGGTCAGGAGGTCAACGTGTTCCGGCTCAGAGCCTCCCCGGCCGCGCGCCCTGCGAAGACGATGGTCGCAGGACCCACGGTCGGTCGTAAAATCCCAACGTCATCGAAGCGGTGCCGGAATAAGTCGGTGTGTTCCCAAATGTCCCCCGGACATTCGGGATAACACCTTGACCAGAATAAGTCAGTGTGTACCCAAATGTCCCGCGGACACTCGGGATAACAACCTGACCTTTGACCCTAAAAGTAGTCTGTTCGACGTGCGACCGTGGCGTCCCGCCTGTCTGGAGGCTGGGATCCGTCAGTGAAAATCGCAGGTTTCTACCTCGAACGGAAGCCGAGATACGAGCCTTAACGAGCTTGACCTTGGTCCCAGTTACAGCAGCTGGAGTGGGGGATGGGCTGCATGTTTGAGGTTCAGACTGAACTGGACAATTGGGGAACACATGGGACATAAGAGGTACATCGCACCTTACGTGCTGAATGTCCCGATGATTTCCCATTTGTCCCAAGAACATTTGGAATAAGTTTTTTTCGAATGGGCGTTTTCCCCAAATTTCCCATTTTACTTTGACTTTGGGACAAATGGAATACTTGGCCATTTTGAGGAATGTACCCCAAATGTCCTTTGTGAAACCTAGTTTTGGGAAATTTGGGATACATTGCTATTGTAGAAATGGTATTCCAAATGTCCTGACCCTTTAGGGTCAACTAGTGCTTTTTTCAATAAGCGAACGGTTAACGGTGCCGTATTCTTTTGAAATCCGGATATGCGGCACAGGGGAAAGCGCTGAACGTTATTCCGTTGCCCCCGAGCGTCTATGCGGCCCCTGTGAGAAGTTTGGATTACGAGACGTTTAGAGACGGGTACTTCCAAACGGAAGGAGAAGAGGTCGCTCCGAAGGCGTCTGTCCGGTTTTTCGACATCGCAGGATTCGAAATGTTCGAAATACGACATTTTGAACCTGGGACTTTTGGGTATATACTCCCATTCGTTTTTGGAGGGGAAATTTCCCATTCAAATGTATTCCAAAGGGAAGGGCCATTTCTCGGCCCCCGTGCACCCTGGGAGGCTGGGACCACCTCAGAAAGCTTCCCCCCGCCCCCTAGAATGTCATATTGAAAATCCAGACCTCTAGCACCAGCGAAAATTTTTTTCCCCTCATTTTGACCACTTTTCCCTCAGAAGCCTCTCAGGCTCATGGGTTCTCAGACCCTACGCGGTCCAAGATCTGAAGGGAACCAATTATCTCTCCTGGACGTCTTGCTGGGAAAATGATGCTGGATTTTAAAACCATGACCCGCTGGCTGTGTGTCCTCCAAATCTCTTTGACCTACGACCTTTGGCTGGGAAGATATGAACCAAAAAGTTTTGGTGTGATTTTTTTCAAAAACTAGGGACTTTGGCGTGTCTTTTAATGAATTAAAAATACTAAACGTGCACCGATCCTAACCGAATCAATAGGGCTGACTCGTGACACATCCGACATGGACTGAGAAGTGTTGAAATTGTTCAAAATGCATCATAAATGAAAAGAGGGGTAAAAAGAGGAGGAGGTTTCCCAAATGTTCCGGAAGGACACTCGGAATAACCATCACCTCGGGGTCGCGTTTCGACCCCGAACGCAGTCCGATCCGCATTCACTCGACGTATTAAAAGTATAATACATTTCCTAGAATGGGAGCGTATTCCAAAAGTCCCTGAAATCCCTAATTTGCCTGGGACAATCGGCATACATTTCCTAAATTTTGGCATGCCATCAGACAGTCCCAATTTAAGTCGACTGCATCAGGGTTACTTTCCCTTCGCCTAGAAAAGTCTCCTCAAACCTGGGTAGGTGAAGCCACTAAGTACCCTCCATACCGGGGACCATGCAGTAAGTTTTAGCCAAGAACAGAGGCATCCAGGCTGTTTAAATAGAGCCACTAATGGCCCTCCAAACCCAGGGACCATGCAGTGATTTTTAGCCCAGGATAGAGGCCTCAAACCTGGGTAGGTGAAGCCAAAATTTACCCTCCATACCCAGGGGACAGCCAGTGTTTTTACCCCAGATTAGAGGCCTCAAACCTGGGTAAGTGAAGCCACTAAGTACCCTCCAAACCCAGGGACCATGAGTAATTTTTAGCCCAGGATAGAGGCCTCAAACCTGGGTAGGTGAAGCCTAAATGTACCCTCCGTACCCAGGGACCATGCAGTGATTTTTAGCCCAGGATAGAGGCCTCAAACCTGGGTAGGTGAAGCCAAAATGTACCCTCTATACCGAGGGGACAGCCAGTGTTTTCACCCCAGATTAGAGGCCTCAAACCTGGGTAAGTGAAGCCACTAAGTACCCTCCAAACCCAGGGACCATGCAGTGATTTTTAGCCCAGGATAGAGACCTCAAACCTGGGTAGGTGAAGCCAAAATGTACCCTCCATACCCAGGGGACAGCCAGTGTTTTCACCCCAGATTAGAGGCCTCAAACCTGGGTAAGTGAAGCCACTAAGTACCCTCCATACCCAGGGGACAGCCAGTGCTTTTACCCAGGGTGAAGCTTGCAGCCAGGGTGAAGCTTGCAGCCGGGGTAAATATAAGATGCGTCCCTCAAATCTCCACATAAAATACAAAGTGTTGTCAACGGGACATTCGGGGGAAAAAATTAGGGATAAAATGTAGACCAATTGTCCCCGAGTTATCCCAGAACAGTGCACTTTAGTTAGGGTACTGCCTAACCAGATGCACGAGTTGCCTTACCAGATGCACGAGTTGCCTTATCAGAGGCACCAGCTCCCTTAATTCTGATACAAGATTATTATTATTATTATTATTATTTAATATTATTCTATATGATGATTTTAAACTAAATTACAAGTGTGTTTCCTCCTGGCAGTGGCTTACCCAGGACAGAGGCTATATTCCTGGGGTTAAGCCAGGGACATTTGGGCTGCACTGGATGTTCCCCCTATGTCCCGTTTTGAGGACTTGTATTTCCCTTTTGTCCTGTGGTATACTGGGATGGATGAGAGGATTATGGAGAAGACTTACCCAGGCCAGAGGCTACATTTCTGGGGTTAAGCCAGGGACATTTAGGCTACACTGGATGTCCCCCCCCCCCCCCATGTCCCGTTTTGAGGACTTGTATTTCCCTTTTGTTCTGTGGTATACTGGGATGGATGAGTTTTTTTTTGACAAGTCTTAGCCAGGCCAGAAGCTACTGTCCTGGGGGTAAGCCAGGGACAGTTGGCCTAACCTGGATATCACCCAATTGTTCCATTTGGAGTACTTTGATCCCCTTTTGACCTGTGGAGTATTAGCATGGATTGAGGGGATTTTATAAGGTATGTACCCAGGCCAGAAGTTACTGTCCTGGGGGTAAAGCCAGGGACATTTGGCATGAGTTTCCTTGGATGGGGCCTCATTCTAAATTCCCCCAAAGTCCCTTATTTGGCCTGGGACATTTGGCATGAGTTTCCTTGGATGGAAGGAAGACAAAATGTGATAGAGTGAGCACCACATGTGGTTCTAGCCCAGATAAGTCACCTCCACCCTGGGTAAATTAAGCCCCTATTTAGATTTAACATTTACCCAGCTCTGAGGTCACATTTCGGGACTAAAATCCACTGTGGTTCCCCCTGGATGTCTGGTTCCTAAAGGGGCATTTTGAACAACATACACCTGGGTTTGAGGTCACATTTCGGGGCTAAAAGCCACTGTGGTCCCCCCCTGGATGTCTGGTTCCTACATGGACATTTATGACAACATACACCCGGGTTTGAGGTCCCATTTCTGGGCTACAAACCACTGTGCTTCCCCCTGGATCTCTGGAGGGGTATTTTTGACAACATGTAACCCAGGCCAGAAGCTACTGTATTGGGGTAAACCCTCAGACATTTGGCCTAACCTGGAGGTCCCCCAAATGGCCCAGTCAAACACTAGTGTGGTCCCATTCTAGGAAATTTATGCCGATTGTCCCTGGCAAATTAGGGATTTCAGGGACGTTTGGAATACGCTCCCATTCTAGGAAATGTATTCCGTTTGTCCCAGGCAAATTAGGGATTTCAGGGACATTTGGAATACGCTCCCATTCTATGAAATGTATGCCGTTTGTCCCTGGCAAATTAGGGATTTCAATTCAATTCAATTCAGTTTATTTATATAGCGCCAATTCACAACAGATGTCATCTCAAGGCACTTAACAAGAAGTCATTTCAATACAATTATACAAACATTCCAATCAGTTAAAAAGTTTCCAATTTAAGGAATCCCAGCAGATTGCGTCAGTCATTGGCGTGAGGTTGGGCAGATTTCCAACCACAGCAATCCTTCAGCAATCCCTCATACTGAGCAAGCATGTAGCGACAGTGGAGAGGAAAAACTCCCCTTTAACAGGAAGAAACCTCCAACAGAACCAGGCTCAGTAGGAGCGGCCATCTGCCACGACCGTCTGGGGGTTTGAGAAGACAGAGCAGAACACAGAAGGAACAGAAGATCCGATATAAGAGAACTTTCTATGTTACAGAAAGTAAAAAGTTGATAACAGGACACAGTGGATGTTCAGTTACTGAGAGGATCATCCCAGTCGATGACCCCCGTCCAACAGGGCATTGCAGCCAAGCAGGATACCAGACCAGGTGTATCTTCGATGGGGAGAAAAACACTGAGAGAAAACAAAGTTAACAGTCGAAATAGTAGAATGTACTGTAATACAACTGGAGAGTCGTAGGAGAAAAGGAAGTAGCAGAGTGAAGAAAATTGGTAAGTCTGTCCTCCAGCAGTCTAAGCCTATAGCAGCATAACTACAGAGATAGCTCAGGATGACCTAAGCCACTCTAACTATAAGCTTTATCAAAAAGGAAAGTTTTAAGCCTGGCCTTAAAAGTAAACAGAGTGTCTGCCTCACGGACTAAAGCTGGGAGCTGGTTCCACAGGAGAGGAGCCTGATAACTAAAAGATCTGCCTCCCATTCTACTTTTAGAGATCCTAGGAACTACAAGTAAACCTGCAGTCTGAGAGCGAAGTGCTCTTTTAGGAACATATGGAACAATTAGATCTCTGATGTATGATGGAGCTTGATTATTAAGGGCTTTGTATGTAAGAAGAAGGATCTTAAATTCTATTCTGGATTTAACAGGGAGCCAATGAAGGGAAGCTAAAACAGGAGAAATGTGATCTCTCTTTTTAATATTCATCAGAACTCTTGCTGCCGCATTTTGGATCAACTGAAGGCTTTTAATGGCATTTTGTGGACTTCCTGATAGTAAAGAATTACAGTAGTCCAGCCTTGAGGTAACAAATGCATGGACTAGTTTCTCAGCATCACTCCTGGACAGGATGTTTCTAATTTTAGCAATATTCCGGAGGTGAAAGAAAGAAATCCTAGAAACCTGTTTAATATGGGATTTAAATGTCAAGTCTTGGTCAAAAATAACGCCGAGGTTCTTTACGTTATTACTGGGGGACAATTTAATGCCATCCAGATGAAGTGATTGACTAATCAGTTTCTGTTTAAGAACTTCTGGTCCAAAGACAGCAACTTCTGTCTTGTCAGAATTTAAAAGCAAAAAGTTTAGGGTCATCCATGCTTTTATGTCTTCCAGACATGCCTGTAATCTACCTAACTGACTGGGTTCATCAGGATTTATGGATAAATATAGTTGTGTATCATCGGCATAGCTGTGGAAATTTATCCCATGCTGTCTAATGATTCTACCAATTGGAAGCATATATATGGTGAAAAGAATTGGTCCAAGGACAGAACCCTGTGGAACTCCACAAGTAACCCTTGAGAGTGAAGATGATTTATCATTTAGATGAACAAACTGGAATCTATCAGACAAATATGATTTAAACCAGCCTAGTGCTGTTCCTTTGATCCCTGCAACATGTTCAAGCCTTTCTAAGAGAATATTATGATCGACTGTGTCAAAAGCAGCACTGAGATCTAACAAAACCAGAACAGACACCAGTCCATTATCTGAGGCCATGAGAATATCATTAGTAACCTTCACCAGTGCTGTTTCAGTGCTATGATGAGCTCTAAAACCTGACTGAAACTCTTCAAACAGCTCGTTACTGTTTAGATGTTCACAGACTTGATTAGCAACTATTTTCTCAAGGACTTTGGATAAGAAAGGAAGGTTAGATATAGGTCTGTAATTCACTAAGTCATCTTGATCAAGGGAAGGTTTCTTGAGTAAAGGTTTAATTACAGCTATTTTAAATTCCTGTGGTACGTATCCGTTTACTAAGGATAGATTCATCATATCCAAAATGGGGCCAGGAACCAAATGGAACACTTCTTTAAATAATTTGGTTGAGATTGGGTCCAAAATACAAGTTGAAGATTTAGATGAGGCTAATATTTTTGATAATTCTGAAAGCTCGACTGAATCAAAACAGCCTAAGCAATACTGAGGTTCTACAGTTCTTTCCGATACTGACTCATTTACTGAGGAAGAAGTACTCATGTTTGGGAGGGTGCCAATGATTTTATTTTTAATAAAATTTATTTTATTTATGAAGAATCTCATAAAATCATCACTGCTAAGAGCCGGGGGAATAGTTTGCTCAACAGAGCTATGACTCTGTGTAAGTTTGGCAACTGTACTAAAAAGAAACCTAGGATTGTTTTTATTCGCCTCTATTAATGATGAAAAATATGCTGTTCTAGCTTGTCGAAGGGTCTTTTTATACAGCAGTAGACTGTTATTCCAGGTTAAATAGGAATCCTCTAGATGTGTAAAGCGCCATTTTCTCTCCAACTTCCTAGTATTCTGCTTTAAAGTACGCAACTCTGCGTTAAACCAAGGAGTCAGCCTCCTATGGCTAGCCACTTTCTTTTTTAAGGGGGCTACACTATCTAATGCCAAACGCAATGAGGACGTAACGCTGTGAACCAGACCATCAATTTCTGAAGGGTTAGAGATAGAATTGCTGCCATCCACTGTGTTACTCTGAGACACTGAGGAAAGTAAGAATGGTACAGATTCTTTAAAAATTGTTATAGCATTGTCTGATAAAGTTCTACTATAATGAAATTTTCTTTCAGATTTAAGATGGTCAGTTAAAGTAAATTCAAAAGTTATCAAGAAGTGGTCAGACAGGACCGGGTTATGTAGGTGGACTGTTATTTCCTCACACTCAATACCGTATGTCAGTACAAGGTCCAAAGTGTGTTTACCTGAGTGGGTCGATCCCTGTACTTTTTGAGTAAAGCCAATTGAGTCTAAAATAGCATTAAAGGCTGCATTTAGGCTATCACTTTCAGTATCCACATGAATATTAAAGTCCCCCACTATAATAACCCTATCAGTATTTAATACTATATCAGTTAAAAAATGTGAGATCTGATCCAAGAATTGAGAGTAAGGGCCTGGTGGACGATACAAAACCACAAACAAAAATGGTCTTAATGTTTTGCAACTTGGATGAGGAAAATTAAGGGTTAGATGCTCAAAAGAACTGTAGCTATCAATTGGTAGGGGACTAATTAGTAAATCAGAACGGAAAATGGCTGCAACTCCTCCTCCTCGCCCAGTATTTCTAGGAATGTGAAAATTTAAATGACTGGAAGGAGTTGACTCATTTATACTGACATAATCCTCCTGCTGCAACCAGGTTTCTGTGAGACAAAGGAAATCAATGTGATTATCACAAATCAAGTCATTTACTAACAAAGTCTTTGAGGAGAGAGATCTTATGTTTAATAAACCACATTTAATAGATTTATTTTCAGTCAAAGTTGTATTTATTTTTATGAGATTTCCATAATTTGCTTTTGTTGGCTTAACTTTTAATCCATTTAATTTTGGCCGTGGGCAAGACACTGTTTCTATAGGGTAATGGGGGGGTAACAGTACAGAAGCAGCAGAGAGGTGGGTTAAACTACGACTCTGCTTCCTGGTCTGGACCCTGGGTTGTCAGTGTTTTGGAGGATTAAAAAATTCGGCCATATTCCTAGAAAGAAGAGCTGCTCCATCCAAAGTGGGATGGATGCCGTCTCTCCGGATCAGACCAGGTTTTCCCCAAAATGTTCTCCAGTTATCAATGTAGCCCACATCGTTTGCAGGACACCACCTAGACAACCATTGATGGAATGACAGCATGCGGCTAAACATGTCGTCACTGGTCCGATCAGGCAGGGGACCAGAAAAGATTACCGAGTCTGACATTGTTTTGGCAAACTTACACACCGAAGCAACACTAATTTTAGTGACCTCCGATTGGTGTAACCGGGTGTCATTACCGCCAGCGTGAATAACAATCTTACTGTATTTACGCTTATCTTTAGCCAGCAGTTTCAGGTTGGATTTGATGTCGCCCGTTCTGGCCCCTGGCAAGCATTTGACTATGGTCAATGGTGTCTCTAATGCCACGTTTCTGACTATGGAGCTGCCAATTACCAGGGCCGGCTTCTCAGCGGGTGTGTCGCTGAGCGGGGAAAATCTGTTAGAAACGCGGACCGGTTGGTGGTGGCCCGGGGGCTGGGTCCTAGAACTATGCTTCCTACGTACAGTCACCCAGCCGCCTAGAGGTCCCGGCTGCGCGGGCTCTACCGGAGGACAGCTAGGGGGTTCTATCCTTGTTGGCTCCGCGCTGGCTAATGGGCTTCGGCTATCTGCTGGTTTTTCAACAGCGCGGAGCCGTGCTTCTAATTCTGATACCCTCGCCTCCAAAGCATTTGAGGGACGTTTGGAATACGCTCTCATTCTAGGAAATGTATGCCGATTGTCCCTGGCCCCCAGGACATTTGGCATCAATTCTGAATAGATATTCATTCTAATTGTGACTAAATTCCCTTATTTTGGGAATTAATGTGATATGTAAGGTCAAAAGGCCAGATTCTGCACACAATGGATCATATGTGGTTCGGCACAGCAAAATGTGATCGAGTGACCACCACATGTGGTTCTAGCCCAGATAGGTCTCCTCCAGCCTGGGTAAATAAAGCCACTAATGACCCTCCATATACAGGACTTAGCAGTGGTTTCACCCCAGAGCAGAGGCCTCCAGCCTGGGTAAATGAATCTACTAATGACCCTCCACAATATTTATGCCAATTGTCCTTGGCCGAAGGTCCTGTTTCTGGTGTAAAATATCACTGTGGTCCCTCTCTGGATCTTTGGTTAAGTGGAGGTGAATTTATGACATTTACCCAGCTATGAGGTCCCATTTCTGGGCTAAAAACCACTGTGCTCCCCCCTGGACCTCTGGTTAAGTGGAGGTGATATTATGACATTTACCCAGGTATGAGGTCCCATTCCTGGCCATTTACCCATGCTAAAGGCAACTTTTTCGGTTATATCCCTTTGGGGTATTACCCTTTCCTTTAGGACGCTCTTTCCGTTAGGGCGTCGTTTGGGATACGCGGGACACTTCCGATATCAATCCCGCCCTTTGGCATACGTTGTAATGGGAAAGGGCCATCCAAAGTGTCCCGCGGGCCATTCTGGGCCATTCGGGGGACGTTTCGGACATTCGGGGCGGCCCTTTGGGGTACTCTCCGGACATTTCCCATTACACCGTATGCAAAAGGGCGGGTTTGATATACGAAGTGTCCCGTTTTCCGTTTTGGGACATTTGGGATACGTTTCCGCCCTTTGGGGAACAAAATGCGACTTCGAAAATTCGCCCCGAGGGCCCGAAATATCAGAAAGTCGGGGAGGGCGGAGAACCGGGGCCCGGCTAATTTCCACTAACTGTCGGGAGCGTGCCCTCACTGTTAGGATCGTACCCTGTCTGTTTTTTTATTATCTTTTTCAGACTTATTCCTGCTTTCTTCACAGCTCCAGCTGTACTAAGAATAGAGGCTGATGGATGAAAGTTGTGTATTCATGCTCAGGTTACAGGAGCAGCGAGGTTTGAATTCTCTGCCTGTTGCACCACAACATCAAAACATTTCCAGGACTTTAGGTTGGTTTCTGTAATTTCTAATGGTGCTGCTCTTTGCTAGTTGATTTTTGAACCCAACTCTTGGATCTGCTTTGAAATGGGGCTGGACAATAATTCAATAGCAATATATATCGATCAATAGAAGTGTGGTGCAAAAGAGAATAAAAGGTGTTGATGAAAAGTTTAATAAAAAATAAGTTTCCCTTTCTTCTTCATTATAGCCTATCAGGTAGGTTAATAATACAGTTCTCTCCAAACCAATCACAAATGTAGACCCAGACAGCTCCATCACCGAGCCCTCACACCTCTCCTACCACAAAAGAGAGCAAATTACTTGAGCTGCAAAAGATGTATCAGCAAGGAGCGGGAGAGGAAATTTCCCCCCCAAAATGAAAACGCTTTCAAAAATACAAACCGATGGAAGACCTGCTGGCTTCAGCACTCAGTCACTGGACTCGGCTCCAGTGCTTTGGGATACACTCGGTCAGCGGCGAGTAGCTTGTTAGCTTTAGCTTCAGTAGCTGCTGCTGTACTGAATCAGAATCAGGTCTGAGCCATTATTATAATAAAGTGTCATAAAACGTTTAAAAGATATGAAAAAGCATCAAGATTCAATTTAAATTACTAACAATTTAAAAACTGTATTCAATAATATAATGGTTAATAACATTAGTCTTTTCTTTATGTCAGTTTTTACTGATGTCACTCAGGTCTCTTAGCTTGATTTGTTTTTGTTTCTTACCACTTTCAGTTAAGGTAAAAAATAGAAAAGGTGTTTGAATAAAATCAGTTCATTAAAGAATAGCATAAAATGACTAGAGCAGCACTTAAAATACATTTTGTACATTTTTGATAGTTATCAATAATTATCGATATCGATCAATATCACTATTCCCTTTATTGATATGCTCTTTTTCTATATCGTCCACCCCTACTTTGAAATCAAGTCGAGCTGAGCATCATCTGATGTGTTTGTCAGACTTTTCCTCTGTTTGCCTGTTTCTCAGCATGTTTGTCAGAGCAGCAACAAGCTCATTTCAGGCTATGGACTGGCAGCCCCCAGGGAGGGGGTTGTGCAATCTGAGATAGGTGTAATGTTTCCTACCACAGCAGCACCGAGACTGTAGACCAAATGGACTGAAAGGCCATTCAAAGCTACCTGTGAGTTGTCCCTCAAGGTCAAGGCTCTTAGTGAGCCTGGAGAAGATAACGATGTGAGCATCCTTCAAGGACTCCTCCATTTTATCCTGGAGTGACTTGTGGGTGTTGCAAACAGCAAACAACATAAATTCTTAATCTGCTCCAGTTTGGACTAGGTGGAGTAGTTTAGTTGCTTGGTTACACTCTTTGAGCTACTTTACCAAACATGAAAATATCTTTACATCACAAACCAATGAACATGGATCTAGTCAGTGTTCCATCACTAATAGTTCTTTAGTTTTCAACAGTTTAGCAGAAAAGTGATTTCACTAATAACAGCCAGTGTAGGGGTGGGAATTACAATCTGTCAAAAGTGTGTTCCCAGATTATTATAGTCCTACAACATTTTGGTGTGGTAATCTTTGTTTAGTCTCAGAAATATCAACCTTCGTGTTGCAGCAGCTACACTCTGCTGTTTTAGAAGTTAATTAGACTGTTGAGCTTATTACTAGGGACATGGAGATGAACCGATTCATGCCCAGTCACAACAGCAGGAATAAATTCATTCCTCTATCTATCTCTATCTCTATCTATATCTATATATATCTATAAAGTTCTGATATTTCTGTTTCCCAGTGATGCATTTCACCAGGTGGAGGAACCTCTTTTTTTATAATGCCCACAGCCGATACAGACTAAGGAGCTAAAACTCAGGGCAAGGGAATGGTGGGAAATGTTTGTTAAATGCAGGTGAAATATCGATATTGGTCATAACAGCGATATTAATATTAGATATTGATATTGGCCCAAATTATCATATTTGTGCATCCCTAATCACAAAATTATCTTAGATTTGTGCAGGTCTAGTAATGTGATCTATTCACCATGTGTTCCTGATGCTTTATTAAAAAAAGAAAGGTTTTAGTGTTGTTTTTTAAAATAAATCTCACTACAGCTGAACAGTTTTACCTTTAAGGTTTTCTGTTCAGTGCAAGAAATCTTTTCAAATCGTTTGATTGAACATATGTTTGTATTTTCCCAGGGATGCCCTGAGAAATGAGCTGGTGAAGCGTGGTCAGTGATTAGCTGTTGGATTCTAAAATCCAGGTTTCTTTTGTCCAATCAGTGAACACCTTACATCATGCGTACTCTAAAGGCCGGTTTATACTTCTGCGTCGTGTCCCTCGCGTAGGGTACGCTGTAGCCTCTGCGTAGGTCCGCAGAGGCTTGACGCGCACCTCCTCGGACCTGACGTGCAGCCCGGCGACGCGACGCAGAGACGCGGAAGTACTACCTTGTGATTGGTCTGTGAGATTACGTACGCACGTACCATCTTCTACGTCTCCATCTTCTCATTTGCTTGCTTTGCAAAGTGTTCAAAAGAAGGATAATTTGTTCGTCTTCTTCCACAATCTCATTGAGACATTGCAACAAGTCGGCCACCATCGTTGTTCTAAAACAGGAAATACTTGCCGGAACTGAAGCAAACCATCAGAAAAACTCCGCCCTGTGGAGTTTGCCGACCGATACCAGCCTACTGCCACCTGCAGGTCTGGAAATGAAACAGCAACACAACGCTTTCAGCCCTACGTGGAAGTATAAACACAGCAGTGGTTACGGCGGTTACGGCGTAACCTACGCGACTGACGCGACGCAGAAGTATAAACCAAGCTTAAGTGTAAAGTGGTCATTTTAGATCAGGTTCAGTATACAGTTGGCTTCACTACTTAAAGATAAGTGCTCCAATCATTCAAGCTGTAATGTGATTTCTTGAACCATTTTCATAAAGATCTGAACCGGGAACATTCTGGATGGTTGCATACAAACATCCAGGATCATCTAAACTTTCTCCGGCCTACTAGCAGAGGAATGAAATTGCCTCTATTGTTTCTGTCTGGTACCTACTCTGCACTGTTACAGATAAATATACATGCAGTGCTACGCCGAGGTTCCCCAGGTCTTATCTGCAGCCCTCCATTTGCTGGAAACGCTCTGCTACAGCTTTCTGCGCGTTGCAGGGCAGACATGATGACTGGCCTCCTGTGTTCTCTGCTCAGACTCAAACTCTGCACTTTTTGCTATGAAAGCACATATTCAGCAGCATTTAGCATTCTGCTAGGCTGATGGTAATAAACATTTAGCATTTAAAACAACATGAAGCAAATTCTCCAGGCTGCATATTCAAATCTAATTAACGCAACGAAAAACATTATATGAAATATGAGATGGCATCTGTAGTTAAACATCCTGTGATCGTATTCTTGGGGCTTACTGTAAAGGTTAATGTTGTTAAAACTATAGGCATGAATAAAAACCGGATGTCTATAATAACTTGCTGCTGACTGAAGAGCCGTTTCCAGTTCTGCCGGTCCGCCTTTAACTTATTAAAGGGGAATTCATGTCTGACACACATGAACAGCGGCTCATTATGAGAGATCTTCTTAGCATCTTCGAAACGAAGCGGGTGGAGAGAGGCAATACTAGGGGTGTGTATATATATATATATATATATATATATATATATATATATTTGTAGTTTTGATATTCATAGTCTGTTTGCAGCTTTTTCTCTCAGGCCTCGCCTACATTTGAGTGTTCATCCTTGACAGTTAGACTGAAATGATCGACTAAGCTAGTTTAAACGTAAAAGTCGTATAAAGGTTAGGCACATGTGCTTGGCTCCATAAATTGAGACAAACTTCTCATACTTTCATCTTCTGTTGGGTTCAAACTTCATCCGTCATGATGGAATTAGATGTTTCATATTATTAAATAATTAGCTTTACAAACAAAGAGCAGAAGCAAGCTGATGACCAATTACAGCAGTTTTACCTTATTTGGTAATTACCTTCACAACTTCCTCCATCAGTAAAGCCTGAGCCCTTCTTTTTTCTCTTTTTTTTGTCGTCCTTAAATGTGAATGGTTTGCTCAGAGTTCAGGGGAAACAGGAGTGGGTGTTGCCTCATCTCTGCACTGTTGATGCTGCTTTCGTTTCTTTTACATTTTGAATCTTTGAGCCGTTTATTCCATTTGAGCCGAGAAGAAATGAGTTCCTTAATGGATCAGCACACAGAAGGATGAACAACCTGCTTCTTCTGGTCCCAAACGTGCTCTATGGGGTTCAGGTCAGGGGACGGTGCTGGCCGTACCATATGAGGCACTCCGACTTTCTGAAGTCGAGCTATGACAATTCTGGCACGATGTGGTGGAGCATTATCATCCGTGAACAGAAAGTTGGGGGTGTGCTGGTGGAATTGGGGGATGATGATGGGTTCTATGATTTCTCTGAGGTAAGAACGTGCAGTGACTGAGCCATCTACAGTAACCAAATCAGTTTTGCGCTGACTGGTGATGCCTGCACAAACTGTTACACCTCCTCCACCAAAGCTAACCCTGGGGACCATGTTGACCTCGGCGTATCGCTCAACTCTCCCTTTCCAGCAACGCTGGCGACCATCATTTCTGTGCAAGGTGACCCGACACTCGTCAGTGAACAGGACTGTAGACCACTGCTGCATTGTCCAGGTTACATGGTTTGTGCCCACTGCAAACGTTCACGGCGGTGCCTTTGTGTCAGTGGAGTCACCTGCAACGGTCGTCTGCCATTCAAGCCAAAGGGGTGGAGTCGGTTGCAATTGGTTTGTCTGGATAGCCTAGTACCCCTCACATCTTGTAAACGGGCCTGCAGCTGTGTGGCAGTTGCATAGCGATGTCTGAGTGCATAGGTCCTTAGGTACTGGTCATCTTTGTGGTCTGTCACTCGTGGGGCTCCACTCCTGGGTTTATCAAGAACTCTGCCAGTAGTTCTGTGTCTTGATGCAAGTCTGCTGATGACAATTTAAGACACACAGAGTTCACGTGCAACTTCTGACTTCCTGCCACCGACCCGAAGGCGCGATATGGCCAGGTGGCGCTGCTCGTCCATTAAGCGACGTCGATAAGCTGACAGTATCAGCTTTTTAAACCCACAGAATGTTGATGCCACATTGAAAAGGGTTTTCTTTAGTATATTTGGGTGTTGGGCCCAATATGTAAGGCACACTGTACACAGTCAGACCATTATGTGGAAAACACAAAGTGAGGTGTGTCTATCACCCCAATACAATTGACTCACTATCATAAAAATCTCTGAAGTGAAACAAACACCACATGTATGAGATCCACTGAGTCTCTAAAGAAATCCCTAACTTATTGTGAGTTGTGTATTTGGTAGTTGTGACCTAATTTGTGCACAGCGCCCCCTATAAGCATTAAGACAATGAGTCACAAGCAATTCTCTCAACTAGGGTGGTAAAATTCAGTACATATGTAGTTTATGAAGACCTCTACAAAAGTCTAAAGCCAGGGTCCATTTCCCACAGGTAGTCAGCTATTTTGGTTCAGAGCAGCCATTTTGTGCCTTTTGAACACGTTGTTATGCAGATTTGATCAGCAGGCTCAGTGGCACAGGCCAGAGCAGCTGCTTGCAGCTTTAAATACAACAATGCTTATCTCCATCTTGTTTTGTGTCATTTTATATCAGCCATAATGACAGTATTAATACCAGGTGTCGATATTGGCTCAGATTCTCATATTGTTGCATCTCTAATCATGTGAAATGGTTTGGGTGTATTCCAGTGAACCTGTGTGTTTTTACTCTAAATGTCGTATGATTGGTACGATTTCTGACCTATGCTTAAAACATCTTGAACTGCTACTGCATTTTAAGATGTTCAATTCTAAAGCTGAATGTGTTTTTGTTGCACACAAAAAAACAAATTATCAGTCTTAAGACGCATTAGCATTGGAAATACATGTAGGCCGTGCTACTAGCAGCACGAAAAATGAACAAAATGAAGTTCCTCTTATGGGTGTATTAATAATGAAGAACCTGAATGTTCAGCATGTGAATGTGAAATATGGAAGTGAATAAAACTGTTTTTTCTTTATTCCTTTGAAGTTCAACTCAAAAGAAAAAAAATCTGCATAAGATGCAGATTTGATTTGAAAAATCAGAGTCAAGCTCATTTCATATTTCAGAGAATCTTTACTCATAACTCATAAAAGGGGACATTTTTAAATCAAAGGTCATTTGTCATTAATATTTCTAACAACTTGGGGCCTAGTGTGAATACTCTGACCGTCCGCCTCAGCATTAGTGATGCTAAGTTTCCATTATTCCAGGTTAAGGGCAGATTGAAGGACACTGATTAGTTGTGTGATTAATGACTGCAGAAGTCGTGTTGATCCAACTCTTAAGTTTTTGCAGATATTTATTTGCACCATGTCTAAGTTGAAGGCGAGCGTTGAGTAGCTTTAAAGCCCTTTGGTGTCTGTGTCCTTGCTGTCAGCTCAGCAGTGACCCCTGGTGGTCGTCACATGCACAACATGCACAACATGTATGGTGCCTGTGCCCTTCAGAGCGCCCAGAATCACTTCATCATGCTCTCATACTTGACTCCACGTTGCTTTTTGAGAAATGTGAACATTTTTCTAACCAGGCTGATTGGTTGCTGACACAGACGGCCAGTCAGCTCCTATTGTGTTGAACCACAACTTGGACAATGTTTTCAGATGGAAGATTTCAGAAGCAAAGAAGAGGAATCTGTAATGAATGTTGAATTGAATTGGATTTAAAAAAGCTAAACGACCTGATAAAGAAGGCTGGTTCTGTTCTTGGGACGACTGTGGAACATCTGGAGATGATGATGCAAAGAAGGATTCTTCATAAAATCAAAAGAATGATGGACAACCCTGAGCATCCTCTTCATCAGACTGTCATACAACAACAGAGCGTCTTCAGTCGGAGGCTTCTTCAGTTTCTCTGCAACACAGACAGCTACAGGAAATCCTTCCTGCCCACAGCCATCATCATCTACAACAACTCCTTAAAGAATTCATTATATGAGCTACACTTAATTTCCCTCTGGGATCAATAAAGTATTTTTGAATTTGAATCCAGGATATTCTGTCTCTCAGCTTTTTTTTAGATGTTATCTTAAACCGAGGATTAGAGAAAAGCAGTATTAACCATTTGAATGTGTTTTTGTGTGTTTTCTGCAGAATGCCAAGCCCTTCCCCTCCTCAGACAGCCTAGCGAAGGTCCAGGAGGTAGCAAGCTGGCTTTTGGAAATGAACCAGGATCTGCTGTCGGGGGGCAGCAGCAGCAGGCGCAGTCGAGGGCTAGGGGGTCAGGCCGTGCGAGGTAACGCCTCCTCCATGAGCCGGGCACCGCAGCAGGCGGCCGAGGACGATGAGGACGAGCACATTAACCGAGTGGTTGAGGAAGATGAGCTGCAGCAGAGGGTGAGGCCTCACAACCAGCACACACACTTTACTAAACGGATTTTCTCCTTAGGCCTAAAGTCTCTGTTTGTCTGCGTGTCTGAACATCCACAGGCGGACGGCGAGCGAGAGCAACCGTGGGCACCCGGTGAGTCCGGAGGCAGCAACGGCCCTCAGGGAGAGGCAGAGGGGGAGGAAGGCCGGGGAGGCCCGCTGGATGAAGTTACCGGGGAAGGCAAAGGAGGCCGGTGGCCTCTAGAGGAGGAGGAGGAGGAGGAAGAGGAGGAGGAGAACAATAACAGCAGCAGTCACCAAGAGGAGGAGGAGACAGAGGGGAGGACAGAGGGAGGGGAGGAGCAGGGGCGGGAGGAGGGCGAGGAAGGTGAGGAGGAGGAGGAGGAAGAGGAGGAAGATGACGAGGAGATGGACCAAGACAGCGATGAATTTGAACATTCAGCGGACAGTGGGAGGGAGGAGGAAGAGGAGGAGGGAGGAGGAGGAGGAGCAGGGGAAGAAGGGTTGCGCTCACCCTCTCTCAGGAACAATGTGTCTGCCCCCAGTGGAAATCAGGAGTCGGGATGTACACACCAAAGTTCTTCCAGTAAGAAGGTAAGCTCTGGTTCCGGTCTCTGGTTCCACTCTCTGGTTCCACTCTCTGGTTCCGGTCTCTGGTTCCGGTCTCTGGTTCCGGACTCTGGTTCCGGACTCTGGTTCCACTCTCTGGTTCCGGTCTCTGGTTCCACTCTCTGGTTCCGGTCTCTGGTTCCGGTCTCTGGTTCCACTCTCTGGTTCCGGTCTCTGGTTCCACTCTCTGGTTCCACTCTCTGGTTCCGGTCTCTGGTTCCAGACTCTGGTTCCGGACTCTGGTTCCGGACTCTGGTTCCGGTCTCTGGTTCCGGTCTCTGGTACCACTCTCTGGTTCCGGTCTCTGGTTCCGGTCTCTGGTTCCACTCTCTGGTTCCGGACTCTGGTTCCGGTCTCTGGTTCCGGTCTCTGGTACCACTCTCTGGTTCCGGTCTCTGGTTCCACTCTCTGGTTCCGGACTCTGGTTCCGGTCTCTGGTTCCGGACTCTGGTTCCGGTCTCTGGTTCCGGTCTCTGGTACCACTCTCTGGTTCCGGTCTCTGGTTCCGGTCTCTGGTTCCACTCTCTGGTTCCGGACTCTGGTTCCACTCTCTGGTTCCACTCTCTGGTTCCACTCTCTGGTTCCGGTCTCTGGTTCCGGTCTCTGGTTCCGGACTCTGGTTCCGGACTCTGGTTCCACTCTCTGGTTCCGGTCTCTGGTTCCACTCTCTGGTTCCGGTCTCTGGTTCCGGTCTCTGGTTCCGGACTCTGGTTCCGGACTCTGGTTCCGGACTCTGGTTCCGGTCTCTGGTTCCGGTCTCTGGTACCACTCTCTGGTTCCGGTCTCTGGTTCCGGTCTCTGGTTCCACTCTCTGGTTCCGGACTCTGGTTCCGGTCTCTGGTTCCGGTCTCTGGTACCACTCTCTGGTTCCGGTCTCTGGTTCCGGTCTCTGGTTCCACTCTCTGGTTCCGGACTCTGGTTCCGGTCTCTGGTTCCGGACTCTGGTTCCGGACTCTGGTTCCGGTCTCTGGTTCCGGTCTCTGGTACCACTCTCTGGTTCCGGTCTCTGGTTCCGGTCTCTGGTTCCGGTCTCTGGTTCCACTCTCTGGTTCCGGACTCTGGTTCCGGACTCTGGTTCCGGTCTCTGGTTCCGGACTCTGGTTCCGGACTCTGGTTCCGGACTCTGGTTCCGGTCTCTGGTTCCGGTCTCTGGTACCACTCTCTGGTTCCGGTCTCTGGTTCCACTCTCTGGTTCCGGACTCTGGTTCCGGACTCTGGTTCCGGACTCTGGTTCCAGTCTCTGGTTCCACTCTCTGGTTCCGGACTCTGGTTCCACTCTCTGGTTCCGGACTCTGGTTCCACTCTCTGGTTCCACTCTCTGGTTCTGGTCTCTGGTTCCGGTCTCTGGATCTGGTCTCTTATTCCGGTTTCTGGTTCCGGTCTCTGGTTCCACTCTCTGGTTCCGGACTCTGGTTCCGGTCTCTGGTTCCACTCTCTGGTTCCGGACTCTGGTTCCGGTCTCTGGTTCCGGTCTCTGGTTCCACTCTCTGGTTCCGGTCTCTGGTTCCGGTCTCTGGTTCCGGTCTCTGGTTCCAGTCTCTGGTTCCACTCTCTGGTTCCGGACTCTGGTTCCACTCTCTGGTTCCACTCTCTGGTTCCACTCTCTGGTTCCGGTCTCTGGTTCCACTCTCTGGTTCTGGTCTCTGGTTCCCGTCTCTGTATCTGGTCTCTTATTCCGGTTTCTGGTTCCGGTCTCTGGTTCCGGTCTCTGGTTCCGGACTCTGGTTCCGGACTCTGGTTCCACTCTCTGGTTCCGGTCTCTGGTTCCGGTCTCTGGTTCCGGTCTCTGGTTCCGGTCTCTGGTTCCACTCTCTGGTTCCGGTCTCTGGTTCCACTCTCTGGTTCCACTCTCTGGTTCCGGTCTCTGGTTCCGGTCTCTGGTTCCACTCTCTGGTTCCGGTCTCTGGTTCCACTCTCTGGTTCCGGTCTCTGGTTCCACTCTCTGGTTCCAGTCTCTGGTTCCACTCTCTGGTTCTGGTCTCTGGTTCCGGTCTCTGGTTCCACTCTCTGGTTCCGGACTCTGGTTCCGGTCTCTGGTTCCGGTCTCTGGTTCCGGTCTCTGGTTCCACTCTCTGGTTCCGGACTCTGGTTCCACTCTCTGGTTCCACTCTCTGGTTCCACTCTCTGGTTCCACTCTCTGGTTCCGGTCTCTGGTTCCACTCTCTGGTTCCGGTCTCTGGTTCCACTCTCTGGTTCCGGTCTCTGGTTCCACTCTCTGGTTCCACTCTCTGGTTCCGGTCTCTGGTTCCGGTCTCTGGTTCCGGTCTCTGGTTCCACTCTCTGGTTCCACTCTCTGGTTCTGGTCTCTGGTTCCCGTCTCTGTATCTGGTCTCTTATTCCGGTTTCTGGTTCCAGTCTCTGGTTCCACTCTCTGGTTCCGGTCTCTGGTTCCACTCTCTGGTTCCGGTCTCTGGTTCCACTCTCTGGTTCCGGTCTCTGGTTCCGGTCTCTGGTTCCGGTCTCTGGTTCCACTCTCTGGTTCCGGTCTCTGGTTCCGGTCTCTGGTTCCGGTCTCTGGTTCCGGTCTCTGGTTCCACTCTCTGGTTCCGGACTCTGGTTCCACTCTCTGGTTCCACTCTCTGGTTCCGGTCTCTGGTTCCGGTCTCTGGATCTGGTCTCTTATTCCGGTTTCTGGTTCCGGTCTCTGGTTCCAGACTCTGGTTCCGGACTCTGGTTCCGGACTCTGGTTCCGGACTCTGGTTCCGGTCTCTGGTTCCGGTCTCTGGTTCCACTCTCTGGTTCCGGACTCTGGTTCCGGACTCTGGTTCCGGACTCTGGTTCCAGTCTCTGGTTCCACTCTCTGGTTCCGGACTCTGGTTCCACTCTCTGGTTCCGGACTCTGGTTCCACTCTCTGGTTCCACTCTCTGGCTCGGTCTCTGGTTCCGGTCTCTGGATCTGGTCTCTTATTCCGGTTTCTGGTTCCGGTCTCTGGTTCCACTCTCTGGTTCCGGACTCTGGTTCCGGTCTCTGGTTCCGGTCTCTGGTTCCGGTCTCTGGTTCCACTCTCTGGTTCCGGTCTCTGGTTCCGGTCTCTGGTTCCACTCTCTGGTTCCACTCTCTGGTTCCGGACTCTGGTTCCGGACTCTGGTTCCGGACTCTGGTTCCACTCTCTGGTTTCGGACTCTGGTTCCGGACTCTGGTTCCACTCTCTGGTTTCGGACTCTGGTTCCGGTCTCTGGTTCCACTCTCTGGTTCCGGACTCTGGTTCCGGTCTCTGGTTCCACTCTCTGGTTTCGGACTCTGGTTCCGGTCTCTGGTTCCACTCTCTGGTTCCACTCTCTGGTTCCGGTCTCTGGTTCCGGACTCTGGTTCCACTCTCTGGTTCCACTCTCTGGTTCCGGTCTCTGGTTCCGGTCTCTGGTTCCACTCTCTGGTTCCACTCTCTGGTTCCGGTCTCTGGTTCCACTCTCTGGTACCACTCTCTGGTTCCGGTCTCTGGTTCCGGTCTCTGGTTCCACTCTCTGGTTCCGGACTCTGGTTCCGGACTCTGGTTCCGGACTCTGGTTCCGGACTCTGGTTCCACTCTCTGGTTCCGGTCTCTGGTTCCGGTCTCTGGATCTGGTCTCTTATTCCGGTTTCTGGTTCCAGTCTCTGGTTCCACTCTCTGGTTCCACTCTCTGGTTCCGGTCTCTGGTTCCACTCTCTGGTTCCGGTCTCTGGTTCCGGTCTCTGGTTCCGGTCTCTGGTTCCACTCTCTGGTTCCACTCTCTGGTTCCGGACTCTGGTTCCGGACTCTGGTTCCACTCTCTGGTTCCACTCTCTGGTTCCGGTCTCTGGTTCCACTCTCTGGTTCCGGTCTCTGGTTCCGGTCTCTGGATCTGGTCTCTTATTCCGGTTTCTGGTTCCGGTCTCTGGTTCCACTCTCTGGTTCCGGACTCTGGTTCCGGTCTCTGGTTCCACTCTCTGGTTCCGGTCTCTGGTTCTGACCAGGGTCTCTTTCTATTGCTGGTGCTGCACACAGTTTCGTCTTCACTGAACTAGAGTGGATGTTAAAGCGCCACCTGTTGGAAGCTGCTGTCTGGGCTGGGTTAGTCCTGCATATCTGCGGTCTCTGCAGTAGCAGGGCCTGACATGGACCTTAGGTATGACAGCAGCGCCATCTAGTGGCCGAGGTTTGCCTTCACTTGAAGCAGCAGACAGACGAGCATTAGGAACTCTACTGTATGAGGAGAAGAGCTGAGTTCTGCTGGGAGATTGATGGTCCATGAGATGATGAATGTCTGTATCAGAGACCAGAGGGACTCCTAATGTCCAGCACAGATACACAGATCAGGGTTTCCAAGGGCTGAAACTGATTTCTGGCTTTCTCTCAGTTCCGACTTGCCAGGATTGTAGACTGTTGCCTTGTCGTATCAACTACCAACGGTCAGTCCTCCCACATGCTAGCTAGCAGCTAGTTAGTATCTGGCATAATGTATACATGTGAACACTGCAGTGCTCATTGGTCCTACATGTGATTGTTTATGAACTGAATGATGATGCTGGTGGTCTAGTGAGCCTGTTCACCATCTGGTGCCCATACACGGCTCACTTTACGATCATTCATTTATCAGCTGCACTACCTGGAGAAATCTGACCCCCCCATACTGTACATAGCCACAGGTACTTCATTCAGTAAGTTTTCCTCCTAAACAAATTCAGGAAAATATCTGATGGAACCTTTCTGGCCTCACAAGCAACTTGTGGAGTTGCCATGGGTGGAGCAGGGTGGATGCTGTTCTTTATCCTGTTTGTATGGGAGACTTTTAGCAGAGAATATGTTTTCTACAATAGAACCAAATCTAAAGTAATTGTTCTGTGCAGCACGTATTGAGATGGTCAGAGAGGACCAGCTCCAGTCTGTGGGGCAGGTGTCTCTTCTCTGACACTTCTAAATCGGAAAAGGCCACAAAGAAACCTGTTCAAATGTTTAGTTGAACCAGGTGTGTGCAAACATGGAACCACCTAAAACTGGATGTTTCTGAAGGACCAGAATGACCCGTTCCTAGGTTGGAGTCCCGCTGACTCGGTGCTTACAGCGTCTTCCTCCCAGTGTCTCCAACATTAGAGCAATCAGCTGCTCTGGTAACTAAAGCCAGAATTCAGCTGTCAGCAAGGACCATCTGCTCTGAAGAGTCTAGTCAAAGTTTCTCTATATCCCCGTCAGTTTAATTGGCCATGGATGGATGGATGGATGTTTAGATCTGATGGAAAGAAGGAATTAATATTTTAATTGGGGGGCCACATATAATCAATTAAAGGGCTCCAAAGGGCCCCTGGACTGCATGTTGGACTCCCCTGGTTGTAAGAGAACCAGAGTGGATTGTTTGGACTGAACAAGCTTTCCTCCATCAGGCTAAATGGAGTATGATAAGAAGAGACGCCAGATTCACCAAAATGTTCAACCACTTGTTTCCTTCTTAAATCTGTTACTATGACATTAGGAAGTGAACTGATTATGACATAAATAGAATTGTCTTTCCATATAACATTTAATACTTTTATTGACTGGTTTGATAGAAATATGTAGAAATAAAGGTTGGAAATCTGGATAGTGTGATAAGCCATTAGAAGCTTTTATCTTTGTGGTCTGCAGTGGGGTGACGTTTTCCCTGTTTTAGACACTAGAGGGCAATACTGGACTGGTGTTCACTTGTCTCATAGATCTTGTGAATACAATTTATTTTTGCTACCAGGTCCATATTATTATTATTCTTGCTAATAAACTGTGGTTGCTTCACATCGACAGTAATAACAGTAGTTTGTTTTTGGCCTAAGTCCTTAGAGTAGACGGCAGTCTGCTTGTCCATCTAGAACTAAAACTAATGCTACAGTTGTAGTAGAAAGGTATGTGTGCATTTTCTGCACCTTGAAGACAACTCAAATGTTTACTTAACATGATTTTCCTCTGAAAACTCAGTGAAGATCAGATTCCTCTCAGACTGTAGCTCTGAATGGAGCCTAGAACAGATTCTCTTTGCTTCTGATTTCCACCATCACCTCAACGACTGCAGCCCAGGAGTGAGTTTATAGTGTAGAGTAAAGCATTCATCATCTGCTTCCAGCTTCACTGATGGGTTTTATCTGGAGCTACAAACTGGGAAGGTGAAAACATGACTGTGGTTCTCTCAAGTATTAATGTCTTTCTATTTCTTCTACCTGGGCACATCTTGAACTGCCTGGTGAACAGTGTGCAGGTTTCACGCAACCACTCGCGCCATGTTGATGCATCTGCCAGCCAGTAGGGCCTTAAATGCCTGTCAGTCTTTACAGAGCTGAGCTTTTTCACTTGATAAAAAAAAAAAAATCAACTTTGAGTTTAATTTTCTCAGAGGACACGATGCTAGCTTCCTCTGCAGAGCACAAAGCTGGAGACGCAGCTTGACTTAAATCAAGCTGTGAGGAAAGTCCTCTGATGGAAGCAGGCCAGGTCCTAATGAGCTCCCACTCAGTCAACGAAATCAAATACATCCTTATAGTTCATGAATTGACTAATTGTAACTAAAATGTGAAGGAAATGGTTAGACAACCACGCACAAGGACTGCTATGCAGAGTGTTTGGGAGTTTATTTGGGTGACCAGGTTAGTGCAGGAGGACAGTGTCTTTCACTCAGGATTAGCCTGAGAGCTCATGTTCCTTCTGCAACGCCTGGAAAAGAGCGCATAGAGCAGTACACTCACTGTTCCTTCATTGGTTCACTTCAACCACCCAGTTCATGGCAGCAGTCGATTCTCTTCTGCTTTTTCTCCAAGGTAAATGCCAGTTTTGATCAGCAGCAACTCTATTTAAATCCTTTCTGTAAACAATAAGGACACCTTCAGAAACTCATTTAGTTTTGGGGTCTGCAGTAATAGTCTGCTCTGCAGATCATTTTCCTTTTAGTTTTCACTTTTTACAACAGCTGCCACAAGTTGAAAAGTTGGACACCCTCATAATCTTTGTTTTGCTTTGGGATCTGAAAAGTGAGAGAAATGCATCTAACTGAAAGCCCAAAAACAGATCCTTGTACAGGCACTAAACTCCCCAACAAGTTCTGCCATCAGCGTTTGATTTAGAAATAGTGATGTCGGCTGTGTTCAGATGAAGCTGAGTGGGGACTGCGTCCTGCTCCTCTGAAGGGTCGCTGATGATAACCATGGATGACTGTGATCTCCTCAAACATCCGATACCAGGATCCTTGGCTCGTGACAAACTTCTACGCTCATGCCGACCCGTGTGCTTCAGCTCACGCTTTGTTGGATTTAGGAAGTCGTCCTCACTATATTCACTGAGTCAGGACACCAAGTTGGAGAATTGTGAGTGGGAGACGGAATGGGGCCGCTCACACGTGTGCTGTGTCATACGAGTCCTGGGTCACATTCCAGCTCCGAGGGGTCATGGGAGCGCCGCTCTGACAGGGGAGCGGCTGAGTCGCTCCATCCTCTTTTCAGACTCTGACATCAGCTGCTCCGCCTGGCTCCGCCTGGTTCTGCTGCTGCTGTGACCTCACAGCCACACATACTTTAAAGGGTGCCGGTCAAACGGGTGCCCATGAGTCTCAGAGTGGGTCGCAGGTTTAATATCTCTGCCTGATAACTCGCAGGTGCTGTGAAGCTTCAGAGCTTTCTGGACTCCTTCTGGGACATGAGCCATTAGAAGGTTCTGGTTCTGTTGTTGCAATGCTGCGGCATTGCCCTATTCCCCGTTTCTCCTCCTCTTCGTCCTCGGCGGCGGCTGCTGCTGCTGTTCGGACAAAGATGCCACAAGCTGCCTCTGGGAGAGAGAAAGCTTCGCATGTCCCCCAGGAGAGCCAGGGCCTGAACCTGGCGGACCCCAAGGACATCGCCACCAAGTCGTTACCCCCCCAGAAAGTTCTCAAGATATTCAGCATCAACATCATCGCTCAAGGTTTACCGTTCTGTAGCAGGCGGGTGAGTGTGGTGTGTCACCACAGAGCAATGCAGTTTGGTTTTAGTTTAGTCACTGATCCTGATATACCAACGATCAGTCCAGAGGGTTGAGGCTCGGCCTCGCTCACATACAGCCGTCTTTACTAAACACATCAGCTGAATTCTTCAGAACACTTTCTCAGTTTTGTGACCACAGTTTTGTTTGCATTGTGCTCCTCAGCTTTCTGGTGGTGGTGGTATCGATAATAAACTATTAGCTAGGATATAGATTTGTCCTTTTGTCCGTTGTTTCCGTTTCCCATTTAAGGTGTGCTCTCCGTAGCTCCGCCCACAGCAGATGATGGACATCCAGCAGAAAGGACTGGGCCTATTTTTAGGGTCATTTTAGTCCACTTTAACACTCCTGATGAATTCATGTAGCATACTGGGCTCGCTCCTCTAGATATTTGCATAGTGACTCTGAAGAGTGTGACCAGACATGCATCAAGACGTAAATACAGGTTATAATGTGTCGCCATAAAATGCCTTTATTAATCCTACCATTTTACAGATTTTGGAAATGTTGGCTAATATTTGCTGAGGCTGGTTCAGTTGTCACACAGACCTCTGGTTGGTGTTATAAACATAAAAATCTGAACTAGATGTCGAGTGGTGAACAAGCTGAAGACATCAGGCGCTGCAACATTACACCTGAGCTGTTGTTTCCATTTTAAGATGGTGGTTTGTTTACGCGCTGCTGCAGGACTTGTCACAGCTTCTTCCCCCGTGTGTTTTAGTGGTGACCATTCCAGCTCACTGCTGCACTCCCACTCATTGGTGTACATTTACAAGTTGATTTCTGTGTGATACTCAGGACGAAGGATTTCTGCCTTGCATGTTGAGCATTCTTAGTTTTATTCTTTCTTATGAAAGCTCATAAAACATTTAGAGAATCAGAATAACTTTTTAATATGTCACAAATCTTTGAACAGATCTGTGGAAAAATATCTGATTGGCAAAGTACAATCTAGTTAGAAAGGACAGTGAGGAAGTTGTTAATTAGAGCTGCACAAAACTATTTAAAAACAATCATCGCAATATCAGTTTCTGCAATATTGCAAATAACTGCTTGGATGCAAGCATATTTTCATGGTAGTGGTACATGTAGCGTGTTAGTCGGGCCTTAAGGGCTTCACGAGTGTTTGTAGAGGCTGTGATGCTGAAGCTCATAACTAAAAGGAGGGGACATTATGATGGAGTAATAAACAGAATGGATCATAGTCACCTTTGACCTGTCAATATTCAACTAAGGTTCAGCAATGGGTCGACTCCACTGATGGTCGTCAGCAGACATGGATCCAAATGGCTTCAAGCTTCACACCAGGTCATAATATCAAATCAGATATTACTGTAGTTTATATCTCTGTTTGCATCTGTGCTGTTTAGTTTAATGATCATTTCTTAGCTGCTGTGTTGTCCTTCTGTTCTGACCCGTTTCCATTTGGTTCTAGTGGCAACCAGTGAGGAACCCAGTTCACAAACATCAGTTTGTCTGGCTAGTTCATCATTTTGATTCATTATGGAGCGAAATCTCCATATAATTTAGTTTATTGGTCATTTTATCATAGTTTTCAGAAGATTTCCTGCTACAAGACTGGATGGATGCAGACTGGTTGGATGCAGGCTGGTTGGATGCAGCCTGGTTGGATGCAGGCAGGCTGGTTGGATGCAGGCAGGCTGGTTGGATGCAGCCTGGCTGGTTGGATGCAGCCTGGTTGGATGCAGGCAGGCTGGTTGGATGCAGACTGGATGGATGCAGACTGGATGGATGCAGACTGGATGGATGCAGACTGGATGGATGCAGACTGGATGGATGCAGACTGGTTGGATGCAGACTGGTTGGATGCAGGCTGGTTGGATGCAGACTGGTTGGATGCAGACTGGTTGGATGCAGACTGGTTGGATGCAGGCTGGTTGGATGCAGGCTGGTTGGATGCAGGCTGGTTGGATGCAGGCTGGTTGGATGGAGACTGGAGATGGATGCAGGCTGGTTGGATGCAGGCTGGTTGGATGCAGGCAGGCTGGTTGGATGCAGCCTGGTTGGATCCAGACTGGATGGATGCAGGCTGGTTGGATGCAGGCTGGTTGGATGCAGGCTGGTTGGATGCAGGCTGGTTGGATGCAGACTGGAGATAGATGCAGGCTGGTTGGATGCAGACTGGAGATGGATGCAGGCTGGTTGGATGCAGACTGGAGATGGATGCAGACTGGAGATGGATGCAGGCTGGTTGGATGCAGGCTGGTTGGATGCAGGCTGGTTATGGATGCAGACTGGAGATGGATGCAGGCTGGTTGGATGCAGGCTGGTTGGATGCAGGCTGGTTGGATGCAGGCTGGAGATGGATGCAGGCTGGTTGGATGCAGGCTGGAGATGGATGCAGGCTGGTTGGATGCAGGCTGGTTGGATGCAGGCTGGTTGGATGCAGACTGGAGATGGATGCAGACTGGTTGGATGCAGGCTGGTTGGATGCAGACTGGAGATGGATGCAGGCTGGTTGGATGCAGGCTGGTTGGATGCAGACTGGAGATGGATGCAGGCTGGTTGGATGCAGACTGGAGATGGATGCAGTCTGGTTGGATGCAGGCTGGTTGGATGCAGACTGGAGATGGATGCAGACTGGAGATGGATGCAGGCTGGAGATGGATGCAGGCTGGTTGGATGCAGGCTGGTTGGATGCAGACTGGAGATGGATGCAGGCTGGTTGGATGCAGGCTGGTTGGATGCAGGCTGGTTGGATGCAGGCTGGTTGGATGCAGGCTGGTTGGATGCAGACTGGAGATGGATGCAGGGTGGTTGGATGCAGACTGGAGATGGATGCAGTCTGGTTGGATGCAGACTGGAGATGGATGCAGGCTGGTTGGATGCAGAGTGGAGATGGATGCAGGCTGGTTGGATGCAGAGTGGAGATGGATGCAGACTGGAGATGGATGCAGGCTGGTTGGATGCAGGCTGGAGATGGATGCAGGCTGGTTGGATGCAGGCTGGTTGGATGCAGGCTGGTTGGATGCAGGCTGGTTGGATGCAGACTGGAGATGGATGCAGACTGGAGATGGATGCAGGCTGGTTGGATGCAGGCTGGAGATGGATGCAGGCTGGAGATGGATGCAGGCTGGTTGGATGCAGACTGGAGATGGATGCAGGCTGGTTGGATGCAGACTGGAGATGGATGCAGGCTGGTTGGATGCAGACTGGAGATGGATGCAGACTGGAGATGGATGCAGACTGGAGATGGATGCAGGCTGGTTGGATGCAGACTGGAGATGGATGCAGGCTGGTTGGATGCAGACTGGAGATGGATGCAGGCTGGTTGGATGCAGACTGGAGATGGATGCAGACTGGAGATGGATGCAGGCTGGTTGGATGCAGGCTGGAGATGGATGCAGACTGGAGATGGATGCAGACTGGTTGGATGCAGGCTGGAGATGGATGCAGACTGGAGATGGATGCAGGCTGGTTGGATGCAGACTGGAGATGGATGCAGACTGGAGATGGATGCAGGCTGGTTGGATGCAGACTGGAGATGGATGCAGACTGGAGATGGATGCAGGCTGGTTGGATGCAGACTGGAGATGGATGCAGGCTGGTTGGATGCAGACTGGAGATGGATGCAGGCTGGTTGGATGCAGACTGGAGATGGATGCAGGCTGGTTGGATGCAGACTGGAGATGGATGCAGGCTGGTTGGATGCAGACTGGAGATGGATGCAGGCTGGTTGGATGCAGACTGGAGATGGATGCAGACTGGAGATGGATGCAGGCTGGTTGGATGCAGGCTGGTTGGATGCAGACTGGAGATGGATGCAGGCTGGTTGGATGCAGGCTGGTTGGATGCAGACTGGAGATGGATGCAGGCTGGTTGGATCCAGGCTGGTTGGATGCAGACTGGAGATGGATGCAGGCTGGTTGGATGCAGGCTGGTTGGATGCAGGCTGGTTGGATGCAGGCTGGTTGGATGCAGACTGGAGATGGATGCAGGCTGGTTGGATGCAGACTGGAGATGGATGCAGGCTGGTTGGATGCAGACTGGAGATGGATGCAGGCTGGTTGGATGCAGACTGGAGATGGATGCAGGCTGGTTGGATGCAGGCTGGTTTGATGCAGACTGGAGATGGATGCAGGCTGGTTGGATGCAGACTGGAGATGGATGCAGGCTGGTTGGATGCAGACTGGAGATGGATGCAGACTGGAGATGGATGCAGGCTGGAGATGGATGCAGGCTGGTTGGATGCAGACTGGAGATGGATGCAGGCTGGTTGGATGCAGGCTGGAGATGGATGCAGGCTGGTTGGATGCAGACTGGAGATGGATGCAGGCTGGTTGGATGCAGACTGGAGATGGATGCAGGCTGGTTGGATGCAGACTGGAGATGGATGCAGACTGGTTGGATGCAGACTGGAGATGGATGCAGGCTGGTGATGGATGCAGGCTGGAGATGGATGCAGACTGGAGATGGATGCAGGCTGGAGATGGATGCAGGCTGGTTGGATGCAGACTGGAGATGGATGCAGGCTGGTTGGATGCAGACTGGAGATGGATGCAGGCTGGTTGGATGCAGGCTGGAGATGGATGCAGGCTGGTTGGATGCAGACTGGAGATGGATGCAGGCTGGTTGGATGCAGACTGGAGATGGATGCAGGCTGGTTGGATGCAGACTGGAGATGGATGCAGACTGGTTGGATGCAGACTGGAGATGGATGCAGGCTGGTTGGATGCAGACTGGAGATGGATGCAGGCTGGTTGGATGCAGGCTGGAGATGGATGCAGGCTGGAGATGGATGCAGGCTGGAGATGGATGCAGGCTGGTTGGATGCAGACTGGAGATGGATGCAGGCTGGTTGGATGCAGACTGGAGATGGATGCAGGCTGGTTGGATGCAGACTGGTTGGATGCAGGCTGGTTGGATGCATACTGGTTGGATGCAGGCTGGAGATGGATGCAGGCTGGTTGGATGCAGACTGGAGATGGATGCAGACTGGAGATGGATGCAGGCTGGAGATGGATGCAGGCTGGTTGGATGCAGGCTGGTTGGATGCAGGCTGGTTGGATGCAGGCTGGTTGGATGCAGACTGGAGATGGATGCAGGCTGGAGATGGATGCAGGCTGGAGATGGATGCAGGCTGGTTGGATGCAGACTGGAGATGGATGCAGGCTGGTTGGATGCAGGCTGGTTGGATGCAGACTGGAGATGGATGCAGGCTGGTTGGATGCAGACTGGTTGGATGCAGGCTGGAGATGGATGCAGGCTGGAGATGGATGCAGGCTGGAGATGGATGCAGGCTGGAGATGGATGCAGGCTGGTTGGATGCAGACTGGAGATGGATGCAGGCTGGTTGGATGCAGACTGGAGATGGATGCAGACTGGAGATGGATGCAGGCTGGAGATGGATGCAGGCTGGTTGGATGCAGGCTGGTTGGATGCAGGCTGGAGATGGATGCAGGCTGGTTGGATGCAGGCTGGTTGGATGCAGACTGGAGATGGATGCAGGCTGGTTGGATGCAGGCTGGTTGGATGCAGACTGGAGATGGATGCAGGCTGGTTGGATGCAGGCTGGTTGGATGCAGACTGGAGATGGATGCAGGCTGGTTGGATGCAGGCTGGTTGGATGCAGACTGGAGATGGATGCAGACTGGAGATGGATGCAGGCTGGAGATGGATGCAGGCTGGAGATGGATGCAGGCTGGAGATGGATGCAGGCTGGAGATGGATGCAGGCTGGTTGGATGCAGACTGGAGATGGATGCAGGCTGGTTGGATGCAGGCTGGTTGGATGCAGACTGGAGATGGATGCAGGCTGGTTGGATGCAGACTGGTTGGATGCAGGCTGGAGATGGATGCAGGCTTGTTGGATGCAGACTGGAGATGGATGCAGGCTGGTTGGATGCAGACTGGTTGGATGCAGGCTGGAGATGGATGCAGGCTGGAGATGGATGCAGGCTGGTTGGATGCAGACTGGAGATGGATGCAGGCTGGTTGGATGCAGGCTGGTTGGATGCAGACTGGTTGGATGCAGGCTGGAGATGGATGCAGGCTGGTTGGATGCAGACTGGAGATGGATGCAGGCTGGTTGGATGCAGGCTGGTTGGATGCAGACTGGAGATGGATGCAGACTGGAGATGGATGCAGGCTGGTTGGATGCAGACTGGAGATGGATGCAGGCTGGTTGGATGCAGACTGGTTGGATGCAGACTGGTTGGATGCAGGCTGGAGATGGATGCAGGCTGGTTGGATGCAGGCTGGTTGGATGCAGGCTGGTTGGATGCAGACTGGTTGGATGCAGGCTGGAGATGGATGCAGGCTGGTTGGATGCAGACTGGAGATGGATGCAGGCTGGTTGGATGCAGACTGGAGATGGATGCAGACTGGAGATGGATGCAGACTGGTTGGATGCAGGCTGGAGATGGATGCAGGCTGGAGATGGATGCAGGCTGGTTGGATGCAGACTGGAGATGGATGCAGGCTGGTTGGATGCAGACTGGAGATGGATGCAGACTGGAGATGGATGCAGGCTGGAGATGGATGCAGGCTGGTTGGATGCAGGCTGGTTGGATGCAGGCTGGAGATGGATGCAGGCTGGTTGGATGCAGGCTGGTTGGATGCAGACTGGAGATGGATGCAGGCTGGTTGGATGCAGGCTGGTTGGATGCAGACTGGAGATGGATGCAGGCTGGTTGGATGCAGGCTGGTTGGATGCAGGCTGGAGATGGATGCAGACTGGAGATGGATGCAGGCTGGTTGGATGCAGGCTGGTTGGATGCAGGCTGGTTGGATGCAGACTGGAGATGGATGCAGGCTGGAGATGGATGCAGGCTGGAGATGGATGCAGACTGGAGATGGATGCAGGCTGGTTGGATGCAGACTGGAGATGGATGCAGACTGGAGATGGATGCAGGCTGGTTGGATGCAGACTGGTTGGATGCAGGCTGGTTGGATGCAGGCTGGAGATGGATGCAGGCTGGAGATGGATGCAGGCTGGAGATGGATGCAGGCTGGTTGGATGCAGACTGGAGATGGATGCAGGCTGGTTGGATGCAGGCTGGTTGGATGCAGACTGGTTGGATGCAGGCTGGAGATGGATGCAGGCTGGTTGGATGCAGACTGGAGATGGATGCAGGCTGGTTGGATGCAGGCTGGTTGGATGCAGACTGGAGATGGATGCAGACTGGAGATGGATGCAGGCTGGTTGGATGCAGACTGGAGATGGATGCAGGCTGGTTGGATGCAGACTGGTTGGATGCAGACTGGTTGGATGCAGGCTGGAGATGGATGCAGGCTGGTTGGATGCAGACTGGAGATGGATGCAGGCTGGTTGGATGCAGGCTGGTTGGATGCAGACTGGTTGGATGCAGGCTGGAGATGGATGCAGGCTGGTTGGATGCAGACTGGAGATGGATGCAGGCTGGTTGGATGCAGGCTGGTTGGATGCAGACTGGAGATGGATGCAGGCTGGTTGGATGCAGGCTGGTTGGATGCAGACTGGAGATGGATGCAGACTGGTTGGATGCAGGCTGGAGATGGATGCAGGCTGGTTGGATGCAGGCTGGAGATGGATGCAGGCTGGTTGGATGCAGGCTGGAGATGGATGCAGGCTGGTTGGATGCAGACTGGTTGGATGCAGGCTGGAGATGGATGCAGGCTGGTTGGATGCAGACTGGTTGGATGCAGGCTGGAGATGGATGCAGGCTGGTTGGATGCAGGCTGGTTGGATGCAGACTGGAGATGGATGCAGACTGGAGATGGATGCAGGCTGGAGATGGATGCAGGCTGGAGATGGATGCAGGCTGGTTGGATGCAGACTGGAGATGGATGCAGGCTGGTTGGATGCAGGCTGGTTGGATGCAGACTGGAGATGGATGCAGACTGGAGATGGATGCAGGCTGGTTGGATGCAGGCTGGAGATGGATGCAGGCTGGAGATGGATGCAGACTGGAGATGGATGCAGGCTGGAGATGGATGCAGACTGGAGATGGATGCAGACTGGAGATGGATGCAGGCTGGAGATGGATGCAGGCTGGTTGGATGCAGGCTGGTTGGATGCAGGCTGGAGATGGATGCAGGCTGGTTGGATGCAGGCTGGTTGGATGCAGACTGGAGATGGATGCAGGCTGGTTGGATGCAGGCTGGTTGGATGCAGACTGGAGATGGATGCAGGCTGGTTGGATGCAGGCTGGTTGGATGCAGACTGGTTGGATGCAGGCTGGAGATGGATGCAGACTGGAGATGGATGCAGGCTGGTTGGATGCAGGCTGGTTGGATGCAGGCTGGTTGGATGCAGGCTGGTTGGATGCAGACTGGAGATGGATGCAGGCTGGAGATGGATGCAGGCTGGTTGGATGCAGGCTGGTTGGATGCAGGCTGGTTGGATGCAGGCTGGTTGGATGCAGACTGGAGATGGATGCAGGCTGGAGATGGATGCAGGCTGGAGATGGATGCAGGCTGGTTGGATGCAGACTGGAGATGGATGCAGGCTGGTTGGATGCAGGCTGGTTGGATGCAGACTGGAGATGGATGCAGGCTGGTTGGATGCAGACTGGTTGGATGCAGGCTGGAGATGGATGCAGGCTGGAGATGGATGCAGGCTGGAGATGGATGCAGGCTGGAGATGGATGCAGACTGGAGATGGATGCAGGCTGGTTGGATGCAGACTGGAGATGGATGCAGACTGGAGATGGATGCAGGCTGGAGATGGATGCAGGTTGGTTGGATGCAGGCTGGTTGGATGCAGGCTGGAGATGGATGCAGGCTGGTTGGATGCAGGCTGGTTGGATGCAGACTGGAGATGGATGCAGGCTGGTTGGATGCAGGCTGGTTGGATGCAGACTGGAGATGGATGCAGGCTGGTTGGATGCAGGCTGGTTGGATGCAGACTGGTTGGATGCAGGCTGGAGATGGATGCAGACTGGAGATGGATGCAGGCTGGTTGGATGCAGACTGGAGATGGATGCAGGCTGGTTGGATGCAGGCTGGTTGGATGCAGACTGGTTGGATGCAGGCTGGAGATGGATGCAGGCTGGTTGGATGCAGACTGGAGATGGATGCAGGCTGGTTGGATGCAGGCTGGTTGGATGCAGACTGGTTGGATGCAGGCTGGAGATGGATGCAGGCTGGTTGGATGCAGACTGGAGATGGATGCAGGCTGGTTGGATGCAGACTGGAGATGGATGCAGACTGGAGATGGATGCAGACTGGTTGGATGCAGGCTGGAGATGGATGCAGGCTGGAGATGGATGCAGGCTGGTTGGATGCAGACTGGAGATGGATGCAGACTGGAGATGGATGCAGGCTGGAGATGGATGCAGGCTGGTTGGATGCAGGCTGGTTGGATGCAGGCTGGAGATGGATGCAGGCTGGTTGGATGCAGGCTGGTTGGATGCAGACTGGAGATGGATGCAGGCTGGTTGGATGCAGGCTGGTTGGATGCAGACTGGAGATGGATGCAGGCTGGTTGGATGCAGACTGGAGATGAATGCAGACTGGAGATGAATGCAGACTGGAGATGGATGCAGGCTGGAGATGGATGCAGGCTGGTTGGATGCAGGCTGGTTGGATGCAGGCTGGAGATGGATGCAGGCTGGTTGGATGCAGGCTGGTTGGATGCAGACTGGAGATGGATGCAGGCTGGTTGGATGCAGGCTGGTTGGATGCAGACTGGAGATGGATGCAGGCTGGTTGGATGCAGACTGGTTGGATGCAGGCTGGAGATGGATGCAGACTGGAGATGGATGCAGGCTGGTTGGATGCAGGCTGGTTGGATGCAGGCTGGTTGGATGCAGACTGGAGATGGATGCAGGCTGGAGATGGATGCAGGCTGGAGATGGATGCAGACTGGAGATGGATGCAGGCTGGTTGGATGCAGGCTGGTTGGATGCAGACTGGAGATGGATGCAGGCTGGTTGGATGCAGACTGGTTGGATGCAGGCTGGTTGGATGCAGGCTGGAGATGGATGCAGGCTGGAGATGGATGCAGGCTGGAGATGGATGCAGGCTGGTTGGATGCAGACTGGAGATGGATGCAGGCTGGTTGGATGCAGGCTGGTTGGATGCAGACTGGTTGGATGCAGGCTGGAGATGGATGCAGGCTGGTTGGATGCAGACTGGAGATGGATGCAGGCTGGTTGGATGCAGGCTGGTTGGATGCAGACTGGAGATGGATGCAGACTGGAGATGGATGCAGGCTGGTTGGATGCAGACTGGAGATGGATGCAGGCTGGTTGGATGCAGACTGGTTGGATGCAGACTGGTTGGATGCAGGCTGGAGATGGATGCAGGCTGGTTGGATGCAGGCTGGTTGGATGCAGACTGGAGATGGATGCAGACTGGAGATGGATGCAGGCTGGTTGGATGCAGACTGGAGATGGATGCAGGCTGGTTGGATGCAGACTGGTTGGATGCAGACTGGTTGGATGCAGGCTGGAGATGGATGCAGGCTGGTTGGATGCAGACTGGAGATGGATGCAGGCTGGTTGGATGCAGGCTGGTTGGATGCAGGCTGGTTGGATGCAGACTGGAGATGGATGCAGACTGGAGATGGATGCAGGCTGGTTGGATGCAGACTGGAGATGGATGCAGGCTGGTTGGATGCAGACTGGTTGGATGCAGACTGGTTGGATGCAGGCTGGAGATGGATGCAGGCTGGTTGGATGCAGACTGGAGATGGATGCAGGCTGGTTGGATGCAGGCTGGTTGGATGCAGACTGGTTGGATGCAGGCTGGAGATGGATGCAGGCTGGTTGGATGCAGACTGGAGATGGATGCAGGCTGGTTGGATGCAGACTGGAGATGGATGCAGGCTGGTTGGATGCAGGCTGGTTGGATGCAGGCTGGTTGGATGCAGACTGGAGATGGATGCAGGCTGGAGATGGATGCAGGCTGGTTGGATGCAGACTGGAGATGGATGCAGGCTGGTTGGATGCAGACTGGAGATGGATGCAGACTGGAGATGGATGCAGGCTGGAGATGGATGCAGGCTGGTTGGATGCAGGCTGGAGATGGATGCAGGCTGGTTGGATGCAGGCTGGTTGGATGCAGACTGGAGATGGATGCAGGCTGGTTGGATGCAGGCTGGTTGGATGCAGACTGGAGATGGATGCAGGCTGGTTGGATGCAGGCTGGTTGGATGCAGACTGGTTGGATGCAGGCTGGAGATGGATGCAGACTGGAGATGGATGCAGGCTGGTTGGATGCAGGCTGGTTGGATGCAGGCTGGTTGGATGCAGACTGGAGATGGATGCAGGCTGGAGATGGATGCAGGCTGGAGATGGATGCAGACTGGAGATGGATGCAGGCTGGTTGGATGCAGGCTGGTTGGATGCAGACTGGAGATGGATGCAGGCTGGTTGGATGCAGACTGGTTGGATGCAGGCTGGTTGGATGCAGGCTGGAGATGGATGCAGGCTGGAGATGGATGCAGGCTGGAGATGGATGCAGGCTGGTTGGATGCAGACTGGAGATGGATGCAGGCTGGTTGGATGCAGGCTGGTTGGATGCAGACTGGTTGGATGCAGGCTGGAGATGGATGCAGCCTGGTTGGATGCAGGCAGGCTGGTTGGATGCAGCCTGGTTGGATGCAGACTGGAGATGGATGCAGACTGGAGATGGATGCAGGCTGGTTGGATGCAGACTGGAGATGGATGCAGGCTGGTTGGATGCAGACTGGTTGGATGCAGACTGGTTGGATGCAGGCTGGAGATGGATGCAGGCTGGTTGGATGCAGACTGGAGATGGATGCAGGCTGGTTGGATGCAGGCTGGTTGGATGCAGACTGGTTGGATGCAGGCTGGAGATGGATGCAGGCTGGTTGGATGCAGACTGGAGATGGATGCAGGCTGGTTGGATGCAGGCTGGTTGGATGCAGACTGGAGATGGATGCAGGCTGGTTGGATGCAGGCTGGTTGGATGCAGACTGGAGATGGATGCAGACTGGTTGGATGCAGGCTGGAGATGGATGCAGGCTGGTTGGATGCAGGCTGGTTGGATGCAGGCTGGAGATGGATGCAGGCTGGAGATGGATGCAGGCTGGTTGGATGCAGGCTGGAGATGGATGCAGGCTGGTTGGATGCAGACTGGTTGGATGCAGGCTGGAGATGGATGCAGGCTGGTTGGATGCAGACTGGTTGGATGCAGGCTGGAGATGGATGCAGGCTGGTTGGATGCAGGCTGGTTGGATGCAGACTGGAGATGGATGCAGACTGGAGATGGATGCAGGCTGGAGATGGATGCAGGCTGGAGATGGATGCAGGCTGGTTGGATGCAGGCTGGTTGGATGCAGACTGGTTGGATGCAGGCTGGAGATGGATGCAGGCTGGTTGGATGCAGACTGGAGATGGATGCAGGCTGGTTGGATGCAGACTGGAGATGGATGCAGGCTGGTTGGATGCAGGCTGGTTGGATGCAGACTGGTTGGATGCAGGCTGGAGATGGATGCAGGCTGGTTGGATGCAGACTGGAGATGGATGCAGGCTGGTTGGATGCAGGCTGGTTGGATGCAGGCTGGTTGGATGCAGGCTGGTTGGATGCAGACTGGATGGATGCAGACTGGATGGATGCAGACTGGATGGATGCAGACTGGTTGGATGCAGGCTGGTTGGATGCAGGCTGGTTGGATGCAGCCTGGTTGGATGCAGGCAGGCTGGTTGGATGCAGCCTGGTTGGATGCAGACTGGTTGGATGCAGACTGGAGATGGATGCAGGCTGGTTGGATGCAGCCTGGTTGGATGCAGCCTGGTTGGATGCAGACTGGTTGGATGCAGACTGGAGATGGATGCAGGCTGGTTGGATGCAGGCTGGAGATGGATGCAGGCTGGTTGGATGCAGGCTGGTTGGATGCAGCCTGGTTGGATGCAGACTGGTTGGATGCAGACTGGAGATGGATGCAGGCTGGTTGGATGCAGGCTGGAGATGGATGCAGGCTGGTTGGATGCAGGCTGGTTGGATGCAGACTGGAGATGGATGCAGGCTGGTTGGATGCAGACTGGTTGGATGCAGGCTGGAGATGGATGCAGACTGGTTGGATGCAGGCTGGTTGGATGCAGGCTGGTTGGATGCAGACTGGAGATGGATGCAGGCTGGTTGGATGCAGACTGGAGATGGATGCAGGCTGGTTGGATGCAGACTGGAGATGGATGCAGGCTGGTTGGATGCAGGCTGGTTGGATGCAGACTGGAGATGGATGCAGACTGGAGATGGATGCAGGCTGGTTGGATGCAGACTGGAGATGGATGCAGACTGGAGATGGATGCAGACTGGTTGGATGCAGGCTGGAGATGGATGCAGGCTGGTTGGATGCAGACTGGTTGGATGCAGGCTGGAGATGGATGCAGACTGGTTGGATGCAGGCTGGTTGGATGCAGACTGGAGATGGATGCAGACTGGTTGGATGCAGGCTGGTTGGATGCAGACTGGAGATGGATGCAGGCTGGTTGGATGCAGACTGGAGATGGATGCAGGCTGGTTGGATGCAGACTGGTTGGATGCAGGCTGGAGTTGGATGCAGACTGGTTGGATGCAGGCGGGGCTCGTAGACTTCCTGGCTCTGTTGATCGTCTCCTGTACATGCATCAGCTGTCTGTCAGGGAATGATTTCCACGAGTCTCTCTGGTAGAACTGGACTCATTTAGCCTCAGAACAATCAGCCAACACCAAAGCGCTGTTTCACTTTTCATCCTTCCCTTTCTGTGCTTCATCAGTTCTAATGGAGAGGATTTACTGTGTGATCATCAGGGCTCCTCTTCTTCTCTTTTTGGTTACTTGTTTGTCGTTTGGCATCAAAAAAGGAGAAAGAGAGCATGTGAATCATGAAGGACCAACCCAAAGTGACTAAAGAGGATCAGCTTAAAGCAGCTCTCATCTTCCTTATGATCCATCATGTTCTCTAATCAGATCCCTCACTCCTGGGATTGATAGGAACCAGGGATGTTCACTGTTCTCAGTTCATCATCACATTAACTCCACTAACACAAACTTATCTATTTAGTATTCCAAACTTTTTGCTTTGATAAACGTAGAACTTCCTCCAAGTTTATCCCTGTTTTCAGGTTTTTTTTCTCTCAAACTTTATTTTAGCTCAACTAAATCTAAAACCCTGAAGGTTTTCTTCAGGCGATCAGACTGGAGTCCAGGCGTCTCCTCTCAGACATGTGGACCTCAGCCTTCACACCAGTCCTTCAGTAGAGACAGAAGTCCTCTTCTGGTTGCAGAGCTGCACAGAGAATTCCCGGTATTTCCAGAAACAGGAGTATGGTTCCGGCTGCGATGATACAGATCATTAACGGCTGGAGATTTTAGCTGCGCTGCCACACCCTGAGCTGTAAGACAATCTGGACGTGCCCTCTGCAGCTATGTCTGCATCCAGCAGAAAGCCTGTGCTATCTGAGCAGGTGCTGTGGGGGGCTGGAGCTTTCTTTAGCTGCTTCCTTTCAGCGACTCCAGTCCTCCATCAACCTTTGGATGCATCCCTCCTCCAGCACACCTGGACCAAATGAAAGGTGCCACCAAGGTCCTTTTTGATTCAGGTGTGTTGGGGTTCCATCCAAAGGCTGCAGGACAGAGGCTTTAGAGGAGCAGGGTTGCTGACCCCTGACCTCCCTAACTCCCTCATATCAACATGCTTTGAGATGAACCATCCCATCCTAGCTCTGGCTTCATCTTTAAGGTCGTTGTCCTGCTGGAAGCTGAAGCTCCGCCCCAGTTTCAGCTGTAACAGGTTGTTTTCTTTATTTAGCTCCACCCACCCATCCTTCCATCAAATCTGATCAGCTTCCCTTATGTTTCTGACAACCTTTATTGCTTTTAGAGCAGAACATCAGCTCTGATGGACTCTTGAAGGGTTGACCAGTCCTTGCTCGGACCCAGCTGGATCAGGCTCCAGGTTTCCCGATGGACTCTGGGTTTAGGTTTTAATCTCCTCAGCACCATGTGCATCCAGTGGAGGAGACATCAGAGGGGCTAATCCACCAATCAGGGCCAGCTTGGGGAAAGTAGAGAACTGTGTCACATTATAGAGGCAGACTAGGAACAACCAGCCACTATGTTCATACTTCTACTGTTACTGAGGCCGTCTTCACATTGGATGCTCCAACTGGTGATAACTCAGTCACAGTAGAGGTTGTACATAAAGTTTTCACTAGTCGTGGATTATTTCAAAGCTTTCTGAGTTTCTAAGTCAGATTGTTTGTGAGTGGGAGTTCACTATATAACTGCATTTGATAACATTTCCCTTTTCCTGCTCTGTCTCTGCTTATTTAGAGTTTTTTATTCTGCAGACTTGTTTAATAAGCCGGCTGCCTTGGAGGAGCATCCTGCTGCTCCACACGCCCACAGACCTTTTAACTAGTTCTGCTGTGTTTACAGATGGCCTGATGCATAATAATGAGCATGACAGAGTGAAAAGCTAATTAGTCTTTCCCAGTTTGTCCTCTGTTGCTGATGTAATGCTTGGTAACGCCCTGGAGGGAAGTCTGGGTGAAGATGGAAAGAGATCTTCTGCTTTAGTTTAGCTGCTGAACCGCCTGATGGAAAAAGTTATGTGTGATTTTAACTCCTTTCAAACATGCATGGCACACATAATGGAGATGTCAACAATAATTAGAAATAATAGGCAAGTAATAATGTGGACCATAAAGTTCTAGCTCATCAATAATGAAAGTTAGGCTGACTTTGAACATCTTGTCGTTGCAGATAGACTAACAATATCTCTCCAGAGCTGAAATATTAGTGTCTGATCTGGAAGTATCGGGGTTCCCTGCATGTTCTGTGCTTACTCCTTATGGAAGTGATGGACTTTAAACGTGTAGTTCCTGTGAGTTAAGCATGTGTCGTGGAGAAGGAAGCGCTTACCGCAGCGCGCTGCAGGACAGTGGATTCCTTTGCCCTTGGGCTGCAAATAACCCGGAGCAGAGGCATCTGCCATTGGCTATTCTGAGTAGCTGTCCCATTCCAGGGAGCACAGCCATCCGGCCGAGTAGCGACCGAGACCTGGGTTCACCCAATCCGTTCTTCTCACAGGCTGTGCTAGATGGACAGCCATGAAAGAGCTCTGGTGTTAACATCGGGTTTAGTTTTCTTCCTTAAACCAGGTGTTTATTTTCCTCTTCATCTCCTGATTATTCAGATTTCAGCGTCAAACACCCATTAATGATGGAGCCGACTCTTTCTAGTTCAACTTGAATCTGGTGAAATATTTTTTGAGTGGAAGCTGATGGTTCACAGTACAGTAGCCTACAGTACAGAGTAATGGTGTTCTGGTGCTTTGCATGCAGTAATAGGCCTAGCTGATGCCAGTGACCCCCAGCTGCTGCAGGGCTGCCTGAAGGCACTGATGGTTCCCATGGTGAGAGCAAGGAACTGTTTCCATGACGGTCACTGACCGTTAACACCGTTTCTTCCTTCAGTTTAAATTTTATGTGAACATTTATTAAATTCCAATAAGTAAACATATTTTAAATGAAATAAACTCAGCTGTGCTGTATGGAACATGGCAATGAATCAGTCTGAATCAGTCTTCTTCTTATATTAAAGCAAAGCAGGAATACAGGTGAAACTTGGAATATCGTGCAAAACTTCATTTATTTCAGTAATTCAACCTAAAAGGTGAAGCTAATATATGATATAGAATGATTACATGCAAAGCGAGATATTTCAAGCCTTTATTTGTTATAATTTTGATTATTTTGGTTTACAGTTTATAAAAACCCCAAATTAAAAATCTTAGAAAATGAGAATATTGCTTGAACTCAATATAACAGGGATTTTAAATAGAGGAATGTGGAACCTGTGTAAAGTCTAATCCTGCATATGTACTCAGTAGTTGGTCTGGGCTCCTTTTGCATCAATGACTACCTCAATGCAGCGTAGCATGGATGCTAATAGCCTGTAGCTCTGCTGAGGTGTTATGGAAGACCAGGATGCTTGAATAGCGACCTTCTCCATGATTGTGATTCCTACTGAACCACACTGAGACCATTTAAAGGCTCAGGAACACTTTGGAGCTGTTTTGGATTAATTAGCTGATTAGAGTGGGAAACTTTGAGCCTAAAATATTGAACCTTTTCATAATGTTCTAATTTTCTGAGATTTTGAACTTGGGGTTTTCATAAGCTGTAAGCCATAATCATCAAAAATATTATAAATGCAGGCTTGAAATATCTTGCTTTGCATGTAATCAGTCTAATTCAATTTAATTTTCAATTCAGTTTATTTATATAGCGCCAATTCACAACAGATGTCATCTCAAGGCACTTAACAAGAAGTCATTTCAATACATTTATACAAACATTCCAATCAGTTAAAAAGTTTCCTATTTAAGGAATCCCAGCAGATTGCGTCAGTCATTGGCGTGAGGTTGGGCCCCGTTGATGCAGACTTTCCAACCACAGCAATCCTTCAGCAATCCCTCATACTGAGCAAGCATGTAGCGACGGTGGAGAGGAAAAACTCCCCTTTAACAGGAAGAAACCTCCAACAGAACCAGGCTCAGTAGGAGCGGCCATCTGCCACGACCGTCTGGGGGTTTGAGAAGACAGAGCAGAAACACAGAAGGAACAGAAGATCTGATATAAGAGAACTTTCTATGTTACAGAAAGTAAAAAGTTGATAACAGGACACAGTGGATGTTCAGTTACTGGGAGGATCATCCCAGTCGATGCCCCCCGTCCAACAGGGCATTGCAGCCAAGCAGGATACCAGACCAGGTATATCTTCTATGGAGAGAAAAACACTGAGAGAAAACAAAGTTAACAGTCGAAATAACAGAATGTACTGTAATACAACTGGAGAGTCGTAGGAGAGAAAAGTAGCAGAGTGAAGAAAATTGGTCAGTCTGTCCTCCAGCAGTCTAAGCCTATAGCAGCATAACTACAGAGATAGCTCAGGATGACCTTAGCCACTCTAACTATAAGCTTTATCAAAAAGGAAAGTTTTAAGCCTGGCCTTAAAAGTAAACAGAGTGTCTGCCTCACGGACTAAAGCTGGGAGCTGGTTCATATTAGCTTCACCTTTTGGGTTGAATTACTGAAATAAATGAAGTTTTGCACGATATTCCAATATTTAGTTTCACGTGTAAACGTCACATTTAAATGATTTAGATCAATGATGTGATGTGTGGTTGAAGCAGGACCAAAATGCAAACAGGAGCTTGGAATGACCAATGTGAAGATTTAGTGATAAAACAGAATAAACTGGAGCAGGACAGAAGAATCAGCCATGAACAATGAAAGAGCAGGAGCCCAAATACTGACGCAGGTCTGGAGAATGACAAAGAACCCTGCTGAACTAATCAGAGGAGATTTGGAACAGCCGTGGCAGAATGAAAGGAATGAAGCTGTTTGGCAACACCTTTCTACCAATACTTAGACGAGGGAAATGAAATGAAGAAGGCCAGACCAATGGAGCTTAAAGGAACAACCAGGAAATAATCCAAACCGACAAACAGCCAATGATGTTTAGTTTCTGTTGAAGTGTTCCTGCTCCTGAGAGTAAATGCTGAGTTGTTCACACATTTCTCTCTTAGATGATTTAAGAACTGAAAGGTCTTTCCATATCCACTCAGCTGTGAGACACTGCCACTTGGAGGCGCTCTTAAAAAAGGATTTAGTTTGCAGATGGAGGATCAAGGACGGACGCAGTAGATCCTGCTGATGTATGTCGTTAGCTCTTCATGGCAGGAGGTTGGCTTCTTAGGTTTGCCTGCTCTTTTATACCCACAATCCCTTGCTCTGAAGGTGGTGAGATTCATGCAGATGAGTACATTGCAACGTGCGTCCTGCCACAGCCATGCTAAATGTAGCCTGTGCTGCACTTGAATTGAAGTAGATGCAGGAAACCCGCCTCTGTCAGGATGCTAGTAAGAGTTAGTTAATGGTTATGTTTTATGGTTAAAGACTGTTTCAAATTCAGGTTACAATGCTGGAATCCACAGCTGCTGCATATGAAGGGTCAATGGACATAATTACCAAGGCTTCTTCCCTCAGGAACCCTCTGTGAGGGTCAGCAAAGCTATTTATGGTCATCAGGGAAGTGTTTGCATTCTGAAAGGTCACATTGTGATGATAATAGGATCTATGATTGCTCAGGTTTTATTAATTGACAAAAATGTTCTGAAGTTTTATATTCACTTGAGTTTCAGTATTTTTACTCATCTTCAGGGATTTTCTTTCTTTTCTTCAAAAATCAGTTTTGTTTTTCAGATGTTTCAAACCAAATACACAGAAAGACCTGGATAGGTAGACATTGAGATATATATATATATATATATATATATATATATATATATATATATATATATATATATATATATATATATATATAGATAGATAGATAGATAGATAGATAAAAAAAATTTCTGGACGTACGTGTGCAAAAGGAATCTGTTTTCTACCTGAACACATGCAGAATGTTTCTGTGAGGAACTCAGAGCGCAGTGCAATGTTTCCACAGGGAAACTTTAAGAAGTGACACCAGAACAGAAAGGACTCCCAGCTATCACTAAACATTAATGGTTTCTGATGCAGCTACAGTAGAAAAACAAAGATGGAGCGAACCAGAACTTTTTCAGCATCTTCCAACAGTAATAAGGTCCATATCACGCTCTGCTCTGCTCTGAAGTGAATGACGCACCTGAAACAATGGAAACATCAGAGACACTAGAGAAAAACCAGCTGATGTCCAACATGGCTACCAGTAGCATCCAATAAGCCCAAACTCTTTATTCTGGATAAAACACAAGTCAGCGGAACCCCACTGATGAGAAGGGATTGTTGTGCACCGTTACACCCCTAATATTTAGATATAGATGTATATAAAGCAAATGATGCACTAAAGATCAATACTTTTCTTTTCACACAAGATGAAGGAAAATAAGCCTAGTCTAAAGATCAACAAACACTAACTTCTAAATATGACCAGTTTAACATAATGTGGTAAATGTAATGCTCTGCCTAAACCTAAGGTCCTCTAAAATGTACTTTCTTTTGTTGTTGTTCATCAGAAATCCATGTTTTTGAAAGTAAATCCAATAATTAACCTTAATGGTAAATTATATGACCTACAGCAGATCAATAGAAAAACAATCCACATTTATTGGAGTTCAGTATTTTTACACAAGTCACCTATCTTTTAGTGGTTTTACAGTAAACCAGTTGGATGTTTCATATTAAAGAAAGAATCGTTTTTGTAAAACAAACTCTTTTGAGGAGATAGCTCTTTGTAGTCTGCCCCCTGCTGGCTCAGAACAGAAGGACGCTGGCTTCCTGGCTACCTGCTGGTGGTTCATGAATGAAAATCATCAGTTTGTGTAATCTTCCTTCCAGCTGACGTCCGTATGTATGTTTGGGGATAACATGTAGGCAGGAGTTCAGGGATTTGTGCTCGTAAAGTGACCAGGCCAGACATGACTCTCCTCCACATCACATTAGAGCAGCTTGTTTTCCCCCTCACACACTCATCTGATTTTAAACCTGCCACTGTCTCTAGAGATGACTATAAGTCATCATTTGAGCAATTTAGCTGGCCTAGTCCAAGTCCAGCGGACATCTAGTGGTACTTGAGAAGCATTTTGTCAGAGCAGGTTTTGAAACAAAGATGAATATGTGGAGGAGAACCTGATAGCCACTGTAATGTATGGTGGAGAGCCTGTGTTGCTGTGGGCCCACTCGGAGCCCTGTTAGAGTGCAGAGCATCTTGAACTCTGTGAAACCAGCCCATTTCCAGCAGCAGTCTGTTGACCTCTAGCACAAACTAATGATGAGTCATCTCTGGTCTTTCTGCTGGGTCATGGTCTAAAACATCAGGAAGGTTCACCAGAAAGCTTCTGGTTCTGATCAGTCAGTAAGCTGAGCTGAGCTAAGCTAAGGCAGCCAGGACTCTAGAGCAGGGCTGCAGCTTTTAGATGGCTCCCTTCTCGGACACTCTAACCAACATGGAGCACACAGCTGGATCCCTTCATTAGCATCCAGGCCGGGTAGTGAGCCCTCCAGGTGGTGGAGGAGGAACCATCTAAAAGCTGCAGGACTGTAGCTCTGGACCATCAGACCTGGCCTCCAGCTGCTGCTCAATACTTTGTACAGCAAGTATTTCACCAGTTTATTAAAGAAGCCGTTCCTCAACCTCAGATCCAGTTTTAAGGTTCTTCCAGAGCATTAAACCGTCCCAGTGAGGACCCTTAAACATCGACGTACTGGCTGCTCTGATTTAGTTCAGATTAAATTCAGAAATATGTAACGTTATTATGAAATCGTGATGTTCCTCCCTAAGCAGCGTTACAGACACTTGTAATCCGAAGTGCAGCTATAAGGTATAGTCCAGGTGGTTCTGAGCGCTCCGCTCCCCTTTTGTCTACAGAGGAGACAGAACCAGAACCAGAGGACTCGTCCACAGATACAGGAATGTTGCAGCTTCAGACACGTCTCTGGCACCAGCCATAGCTGCTGAGTCATGCTGGACCTTCAGCAGACAGAGGAGAAGCACTGAATGAAGCATGACTCAGCAGGTGGCTGGTTCTGATGACTCGGACCAGAGTTGGTGATGATCCGTTCTTATCAGGCTCATTTTAAACTTTAAAAAGTTTTAGTGATTAAAAGTGTGGTCAATAAAGTATTAGTTCAAACATGTGGAGCAGCAGCCATTTTCCTTTGGGATATAATGCTTCTGCTCTGCTAGAGCAAATATATGTTAGAATATTTAATATCAAACTATAGATTTCTGATCCGACCCATTACCCATTATTCTGGTCATTATTCTGTTTATGACTCCCAGCTGATTAAAACTCAGAAAATGATCTTTCTAATAGAGAAATATCATCCTACTGAGAAGTATGACCATCTACTGTAGAGCATCTGCTCTCAGAACAGTGTCTGGGCTCCTTTTGCTTAAATTCCTACATCAATACAGCATGGCATGGAGGAGACCCGCCTGTGGTTCTGCTGAGGTTCTGGAAGCCCAGGTTGTTCTGATAGCAGCTTCATCGTTGGTTCTGGTGTCTCTCATCTTCCTCTTCATGATACTCCATAGAATCTGTATGAGGTTCTGGTCAGGCCCGTTTTCTGTCTAATCAAACTTACAACCATCAAGGTCACCGGACCTGGTACCATTGGTAGTGTGGGCCGGTACCAGGTTGTGCTGGACAATGAAATCAGCATCTCCATTAAGATCTAAAATGTCCTGGTAGACGCTACGTTGACTGTGGACTTCAGAAAACAGCAGCTGACACGGTACCAGAACATCAAGCTTCTCTCTGCACCTCCAGGAACATGGGTTCTGGTCCTCTCCAGACTCTGGGACCTTGAGGTCCAGATGACATAGAACTTGACTTATTCCTGAAAAGAGGACTCTGGACCTCTGAGAGACGGACCCGTCCTCTGTCTCCAGATGCTTCTGCCAGTTCTGTGCTCCAGGAGGGGCTTCTACTGAAGGATGCAGCCCATGTTCTGGTATCGTCTCTATATCTCCTCCAAACTCTTTCATGAGCGCTGCTTCACTTCCCTCTCAACCAGGGCTTAATTTGAGCCGGATCCTGCCGGAACAGGACCCCCCACCGGTTGATTCTGACCTAACCGCGTTCCGGACCTACTTTGGCCGATCCGGCACCCCTCTCGTATATATAAAATATAATAAAATTAAAAAAAAACTATTTTAAATGTATTAAATAAAATAATAATATGCATAGGCATTTATAGACCAAATCCCGAGATTGTAATGCTGTGGAATGTGTGTTTTGTTTTTGTAAGCTCAGATTTATATATGTAATGGTTTATGCCAAGATTATGCGTTAGTGTTGTTGCACTGTTCAGGGGGGTGGGGCTGTTCTGCAGGCTGCGCGCGGGGGAGTGCGAAGTTGAGTGTCTGTAAATGGAGCTTGACAGACAACTGGTTTATGTGAGAGTTCTTTAGATTACTGTTTTGTACGACGTGATTGCGGCATTGTGATTGAAGCATTCGATTACAACCATTGTCTGCATCTATTGGAAAACATTAGAATATTTAAAACATTCAGGCCTGTAAGGCCCACATCGTGTTTTTACAAGTTTTTTTCCCCGCTACCATTTACTGCATTCCGGGACCTGTGCGCGTCTCTGGTCATGCCTGCGCTGTCATGTACTTTGTGTTCTGGCACATAATGATTTCCAAATTAAGCACTGCTCTCATCACAGCAGTTATCCAACCCTTGCTTTGTGCAAAGGGTCTCTCTGTTTCTACCACACTTTTTCCTTCCACTCAGTTTTCCATCCTCTATAGATCCCTTAGTAAACAGCCAGGTTCTTCACCAGTCTCCTCCTTTAGCTTGTCCTCATAGTGGTGGTCGTCAGTGTCTGTCTGCTGGAGTCAGAAATCTGTCCAATAATAGTAACATTTCTCTATGAAGAATTCCGTTGGTCTCAGTAATATAAACATGTTCTGATCATTAAATGTTGGGTCTCCATTTGCCAAAATCATCAAAATAAACACTTGAGTCCAGTCTGAGTGGTTACATGTGAGTTTCTATGTTTGGATGGAGTTCCTGAGATGAATCAACGTTTTGATGATATTCCACCTTATGGAGATGTCCTGTAGATCTCTGTATTAAATCTGTTGCTTCCACTGCAGTGATCCTGTGTTTAAGGTTGGGTGTTCAGACCATCTTATGGGATTTCTGTGACTAAACTGATCAAGTAAAAGTCTTTCTGTGAAACAACAACCAAGTAACTTGTTGCTAGTTTAATCAGAATCTCACCCCAGCGTCTGGGCATCATAGACCCAGTAGAACCTGTTCTGTTGGATCTCCAAAGACAACCTAATGCTTTTTGTCTAACTTAAAAAAAGGCATTTTATTAACTGAAATCTTTCTGTTTTTTCCTTCCATGTGCCTTTCTTCTGGTTGGATGGGAAAATGAAGGTAAGAAACAATAATTATTTCTAAGCAGCACAGTAAATGTTCATGCTGCTGTTTTCTTCCTATTGTCTAATCCTTTAATGTAAACCAGGATGTATGCCAGGAACATTTTTCTTCTCCACAGTCATCCTCTCAGGTGCAGCGGCTCACGTTATTACTGTGACCTGTAGGGGGCAGCATGAGCATTTTAAGGGTTACTCTGTATTAGAAAAGCAGAGCCATACACAGCAGCCACAGCGTTGGTCTGATTTATCTTGTGTGAACTTGGTGGCTGCGTGGGTCACATGACCCTCCCTCCTGCTTCAGCTCTTGTTTTTGTGAAGGTTTTAAAATCCCCTTTCCTATCCGACACCCATCCATCCCCATCTAGAACTAACCAGCTAATATTCTACAGCAGCTCCTTCTCTTCATTCAGGTCCCAGAGCTGGCTAAGAGCTTCAGGAAATGTTCAGCTTGTCTTGGCTCTGATTGGAGCACTCAGCTCTGTATTAGAGGACCACATACGCTCCTACACTGTTGCACATCTCTGACATTAATGCAGTGGTAATTATGCAACAAAGACATCCCTAAGAAACCTTTTATGTTCAAGGTTAATACTAAAAGGCCATAGCTTTTGTTAAAGATTGAAATAACAACTTATCTTGAAAGCGGAATAATAAATAGACTACTAAAAATCAAATGTACATTAAAATACTCTGGAAACTTCCTTAAAAGCAAAGTTTTCCTGAAAGATTCATTTGTTTAAAGTGACTAAGAAATATTGGTTTCCTCAGGAGTACAACAGGTTATAGAGGAAGTTAATTTATTTCTACGGCAACGAAAACTTCTTCTTTGACAAATAAAACAAATGAGGTTTTACCATATTTCTGCTGAGTTATACGTGAAGCTGCTGTCCCTCAGCTTTGGGTGGACTTGTTCTCCCTGGACTTCCCATCATATGATGCATGATGGTTGTTCAGCATCAGGAGGCTCCTCAGACATGATTTACATCTATAGTTCCTGGACATTTGTTTGCAGAGCTTCAGAGGAAGAAGAACTTAACAAGAAAAGCTTTTCATATTGATTGTTTATATATATTAATTTTTTTCCGGGCGGATGACTAGTGTTCCAGAGTAGGTACACACTTTACCTCAATGTGAAGGAAAATCATTTCTCTGCTGAGGTCTAATAACCACAGAGTAGTTTTTGGAACGATGTGTGTGTAAAGGCAGTACTTCAAACCCTCCAGTGTTCTCTGGAGTGTTCTCATCTCTTCATATTGCTCAGAAATGTGGCATTAAGCATACATCTCTACAAGACGGTCTGCAATCATTTTAATCTCTCTTTATATAATAGCTTTTTTTCTGGCTTACTTCATGTTCCAGATGCTCTTAAAGTGGGGATATTCTTGCAGATGTAGAAAATAAAGATTTTTTTCAATAGAAAGTGTTGTTTAAATATACATTTTCTTCTATGGCATTAAACCATATTATATTACCTGTCATATTACCCTGCTAACCTTTTAGCCGGTGTTTTGCTCTGGGAAACGGTCAGGTTTTGAGTTTCTCTGGAGTTAGAGCCATGCTGGTTTAGTTCCATCCATCCATCCATCCATCCATCCATCCATCCATCCATCCATCCATCCATCCATCCATCCATCCATCCATCCATCCATCCATCCATCCATCCATCCATCCATCCATCCATCCATCCATCCATCCATCCATCCATCCATCCATCCATCCATCCATCCATCCATCCATCCATCCATCCATCCATCCATCCATCCATCCATCCATCCATCCATCCATCCATCCATCCATCCATCCATCCATCCATCGTGTTTCAACAGTTTCTTTAAACTGTGACTGAAAAATCTGAAGGCCGTAAGTCATTTTGACACATTCCTACCTCTGACCACTTTATACAGATATATTTTGAACTTTATGCACAGAGTACAGGTAGCTAAATCAATCAAAAACAGATTCCCTTGAGAGCATCATCTCAGACCTGGACACTGTACCTAATGCATCTGCTAACCGGGAGCTGACAGCACGTTGTGGAGCTACTGAGGCTTTGGAGCGCGTCTCTCCTAAGAGCCTGGTGTTGAGCCAACCACCTGGGGTTTCCTGGAAACGACTCGTTCAGAGAGTCTTTCCTTCTGATCACTTCAACTGGAGGAATGTTCCCTGATTTCCAAAGTGTGGCTGAAGTGGAGCTTAGTTCCAGTCTCCAGTGTGGCAGCGGAGCGCTGATTCAGCCTCCAGAACAACAGAAGTCATCTGTCTGAGGCTAAAATCCTAAACCTGAACATGACAAGAACCTCTGCAGCCTTCCCACTATCTGATTAGACACAAGAAGGAGATCATTTCTGTTCTATGTGGAGCAGGAGGAAGATGGGAGGCTGGGGTCAGTGCAATCGTTTAATTTCATTGTTTATATGTAGTTCTCTGTTCAGACTGTTTGGGGTTAAATATGAATTAAAATTAATAGATAAATACTACTAAATATTACTGAATATGTTATCGTTTAAAAATAGATTATGATCTGACATTTTTTGATCCCATCAGTCAAAATGACAAACACCAAAACATGTCTAGCGCCACCTCTGGCTCACGTAGTCTGCTGCTTAACCTGCTTGCTGCTGGAAGTGAAACTGCATCTTTAAAATGGCATTCGCTTAATAGGAGTGATGGATGGGATTCCTTTAGTTTCTGTTTAAACATCAGTGTTTAGTGTGACTAAAAATATGAAAAACTCCAGCAGCCAGCGGGGAGCGGCGGTACTTTGTTAGTTCATGCTACACACATTCATTGGATCAGTTGGCAGTAGAAAATATTGCTAAATGTTGGTAGTGGTAGAACACTGGAGCTTGGTTAGAAAACGTAGAGGAGCAGTGGTTCAGGATGACTTTGAGGTTTACTGTTCAATCATTCATCCTCATGGTCGTTTAGAAACAAGTCACCTGGAAGCAATGTGCAGCTATTGAGTTGCTCCAGGTTGATTTTAGCCAGTGGTTTGTTAATTCATCCTGTTTTTTCTCTATTTTATAGATAGTTGAAAAGAAAAGGTTTAAGGTCACAGCTTTTTGTCGTGTTTTCAACAAATTCTCCTAGAGCATGTTTCCTGTAGCCTAAAGCAAAGTTAACAGGACGGTGAATATAGTTGTTGGTTAGCAGTTCATTAAATGATTTCTCCTTGATAACAATAAGCCACATTTCAGGGATTTCTCATAAAATGTAAAATCAGGTCATTTTCACACACACACACGTAGCAGAGAGCATCTGGATCATGTGTGTGTTTCTGTTCTGTTATGGTGCTGGGATGGATGTCAGTAGAGGAGAGTCCATGGATACGTTAGATCTCCCAGCTTTGTTTCGTACCAGGATTCAAAATTCAATTCAAATTCAAAATTACTTTATTAATCCCAAAGGGAAATTAAATATTAAATATTCAACATTCAGAGTCCGTATTAAAACAGTCCTGTAACCTCATCAAGCCATCCTTTCTCTCCAGCTTTCCTTTTGTCCACAGCAGAAGGGTCCCATGTTGGCAGACATCAAGCTTAGTGTGAGAGGACCTAGCTTCCTGCTCCTCACAAACAGGAGAAGTGTCTGTTCCTGGACACCAGATCTAGAGAAAGGAGCTGTAGAAGTAGAGTTACTTAAGGACACCAGAACCCACATGTGTGCTCAACACTTCATCTCCCCCGATCCCATCAGGCAGGGCGTCACACACAGCTCACCTCCTCCACCCATCAGCATGCTACAGTGGATGGAAGAGAAAGTGCTGATATGGTCCAACTGGCCTCTTTAATTAATAATGAGCGTGGGAGAGTGGGAGCCCAGGGGGCTGCTGGAGCCTGATGGCCAGGTTCTACTGCTGCTACCCCCCCCCCCCCCCCCAGTCAGCTGGAGATGCTCCTGCCACGTCAGCAGCAGCCTCATTTTCTTGCTCTCACCTCCCCTGAAAAGAGAGATTTACAAGCTGAGACCTGGACTTTGGTGCTTAGAGGCCCATAAAATGTCACCTTTAGTTAAGGTGCTGCACAGCTTCCTGGTCCCACTCTATTCCTAGTTAACCAAGAATCAGCTCAACATGAAAGCAGAGGTTTGCTTCTGGAATTTTCCATTAGTGGATACATTTGGAAAAAAGTTTTGTTTTCCAGACTTTTTCCTTTCTTCCACAATCTTCTTGGCTTTTAGGACACAGATTCAGAACATGTTTGTTTTAAATGCGACATTCTGAACTCTGAATGACATGAGTAACCTAAGTGTCATGCTGTATTTCTCCACTCCAGCTGTCAGTTACTGTCATCTGTGTATTTGAACACATTGCTTAGAAGTTGCAGACCTAATCTTTGGTTATTAATCTCATGGCTTTAATGTCTTCCCATGTGTCACAAAGAGCAAAACATATACTTCTGCTCCAGCACAAACCACCAAAACACCACCGACCTAATGTTATAATCTACCACCTATGGCTCATAATTTTTGATACTACTCATCAGCAGCCATCCTTCATGCTGTTTCAGCTTTGAACAACCTATCAAAATGCTGGAAACTGCCTCATCTTGTAGGATGGGGGTGCTGTGCAGACCTGCTAAAACCAGGACACATGGCCACCTTCCTAAATGGGATACCAGTGGCCGAAATAGGGTGGCTGTGATGAGGAACACCATCAGCCAAGGTGGAGCTTGGAGTGGCCTCTGCTGCTCTACACCAGACATCTTCTCCAGATGCCTGCTGAGTGCTACACTGTGGAGGGCTTCATGGAGCGTACCTCTTGGAGGAGACCCCGGGACAGATCCAAGCTGGATTCTGTTCTGGCCCGGGAACATGATGAGATCCTTCAGAATGAGCCGGAGAACATGGCCCAGTTACCTCCACAACCTCTGAAGGATGTTTTATCTCAAATAAATATTCATTTTTCATTGTTGTAACATCAGCATGCTACATGAGGCATTTATACAGAAAGCCAATAGATTTTTTTGTTACCTCCATTAGGAGGTAATGTTTTCATGCCCGTCTGTCTGTCTGTCTGTCTGCAACATAACTCAAGACGTTATGGACAGAGTTCAATGAAATGTTCAGGAAATGTCTACAATGGGACCAGGAACAACTAATGAAATGTTGGGGTAGATTCGACATGAAGCGCGTATCTACGTTCTAACCTCCACTCCTCCCCCGTGTCAGAGAGCTCATAAGTGGCTGTCCTCGCGCAGCGGCAGCAGGAACACAGCTGGGCGTCTCATTAAGAGTCATTTAATTGGAAAAAATACCAAAAGTTAGAAATATAGATCCGAACATGGGATTAGGGGGAATGAGTGGCCCGGGTGGAGGTCTAGTTTCTAGTTATAATTTTTGACGTGGTTTTTTTTTCAAGTTATGCCTGAAAATCAGCAGTACATCATCAACACAACTCCACAGTAACATGCCTCATTAGAAAACTAAACCTAGTTTAGCCAAGCAGAAAAGTCATTGGTTGCTATCTTCCTCTTCCTCACTAAAGCCACTGGAGTCGTCTTCTTCAGTGTCTTTATGTTCTCTGAAAGCTTTTGTTGTCTTTTTACACTGACTCAGTTCTTCCCGCTGCCTCCTCTAACGTCTCACCATAGATTCATTGATGCTAAGCTAACATGCAGTAGCTCTATTTCGTTCTCTGACATCCAGCTCCATTGCCTTTAACTTACAAGCTGCATTTCTTCGTGTGTTTTCCATAATGTGGCTGTGTGCATTAAAACTACCGGTAGTGTCTTCTTCGGTGCATAATCTTTATCCACATGTCTCTCACTTTTACGTTTCCTGCTATATATATATTGTGTGTGATGACAGTGAACGCCTCAGTAAAATGATGTTTCAGGAGTTTTGGCTGAAGATCAGTTGCTTCATCCAGTCAGAGCTTAACTATAAGCAGTACTGCTCTCCAATCACATGTCCCATTATTAAACGGGCCATATCACTAGACTGCTAATCTGCTCACAATGATTACATTCAGTCATTCTGGACCATGAACATATCTTTACTTATGGGACCAGTAAAAGTAACAATCCCAACCAGAAACCAATCAAGAGTTTCTGTTTTTGATCATCTTTGTTTTAATGCAGTTATACAATCTAACCATGTTTGCTTTGCTATCAGATTTCTCACTTGAACCAAGCTGGAAAACCGTTCCCTGCTCCAAGCCTGCCAGTGGAGTAAGGAGGAGAAATCCTGGAGGCTGGATGGTTAACGGATTGTTTTCAGTCTCAGGATGAAGGAGACTGTCTAACTCGCCCACAGATTGTTGCTATAGTTCTAGCCTGATGTTTGGTCATTGTCACATTTCTCAGAAATGGAGTTTGTGGACTTTATTGGCGAATGAGAGCGTTCTCCTCAGACAAGGCCAGAGGCAGCGACTCATTGCATCCTGAAGGCCAGCCACGGCGAAGGCTGTCGCCTGGCAACAGTTTACAGAGTCTAGTGGGGTCCTTCAAGGCTGCCCATAGCCCTGCCTGCCCTTCGTCATCGTCACATTAAGATTAGGTCTGCAACTTGCCTGGCCTTGAATTATTCATCTATAATTCTCCCTGTTCTGGTCCTGCCTCAGATATCTGACATGAAGTCAGCTGCATCTGCAGCAGGGAGGAGAGCTCATTTCTCCTGATTAAACCCCTCTGTCCAGCCTGGTGACGATCGAGCAGGTTGGAGATGGATGAAATAAGGGAAATATTCCTTCATTCTCAACATGTTTGATGTTCTCTGTTTATTATTTCCTAGTCCCTCTGGGCCGTTCCTGCACTTTTTTCTCTGCTGCTGCCGCTGATCTGGGGCGGCCGTCTGTGATGGAGCCTTTTTTGTTTCCTGAATGTCTAATCTGCCAAGTTCATGCCTTTGGCTACCCTCTGAGAAGGGCTTCCTTGTTCTGCGTCTGCCTGGCCATCCCAGCGACTGCTGCTGTCTCCAGCCTCTTGTGCACATTAACATACAGCTGTCCCACAGGATGCAGCGAGCTTCACTCCCTCTCCTCTCCCAGATTCAGCTCACAGGCAGAAGCTGCAGCAGATGGGCTGTGGAGATTAAACCACCAGGCAAATGGCGTTGCCTATTGTGCATTGCCTATTGTCAAAATCAAAGGTCATCTGTAGGGGTCAAGGCTGAAGTGGTTGTGAAGAGCACTGCCTCTGATCCATGATCTGTGGTGATAATGGTTGTGCTAACGCTAAACTGTTTGGCTGCACAAAATATCTAACAATAAGGGCTTAGACTTGAAGCGGTATGATCAAATATTCACTAATCGTACCAGAAATAACATTCTGCTTTCTCATATCTGTACAGTACAGTACAGACGGACGGACGAGAAAACATCAAGAACTTCTGGAAGAAAAGATGGTCATGTGAATGTCAGCTGTATCCCTGTGTGTTGTTTGTTAAACAAAAAATACCTTTTCTTCACTAAAGTGTGAAGATTAGAAACGTCTGATATTACATCCAAACACTAGTGGACAAAAACCCCAACAGCTTTCAACAGGTTTGATTGTCTGAGGCCCCTGGAGGTGGAGCTGCAGTATAGAAGGTCAGCAATTCCTCACCAACCCCAGCCTAAAGATCCAGCTATGGCTAAATATGTGCTAGCGTACCACTAGTTACCATGTTAGGGGACTTCTAACAGTACTAACCAGGATCTGGTTGGTTTCTGTGCCACAGCTGGAGCAGTAGTTCAGCTGTAATCGTTCCCAGAGCAGAGGTTGGACTTCCAAGGCAAATGAAATGTAAGATCTTCACCATGTCAGAGACAAAGGTTGCCAGTCTAACTCCAGGTCCCCCCAGCTACATGATGGTCATGGTGTCCTCGAGCAGAACAGTGACCTTTCTAAGTGGTGTGTACCTGTATGTGTTCCTATGTTGAGGTTGGCTGTACTAATAACAAAAAGACCAACATTGTGAAACCCAGGCCCGTTGACATCTACAGTTCATTGAACTATTCCAGGGTTGATGATGGACCTTCTCTTTTAGAGGTTTCTCGCCACAATCTAGACATTCATTTCTGTTTTAAGTAAAGTAAAAGTAAGGAAAAATAGGTGATCAGCATTACTCACATCAGCTACCACTGGTTATAAAGTTAGCTCAGCTCAGTCTGTTTCCGCCTCCAAACAGACCACTACAACCAAAGGTTCACCTTAAAGGCCGCTGGTAAGTGGTAAAGTGAAGAAATGTATAGTGTGGAAAAATATAACCTAAATAAAAGATCTGCCTCCCATTCTACTTTTAGAAATCCTAGGAACTACAAGTAAACCTGCAGTCTGAGAGCAAAGTGCTCTGTTAGGAACATAAGGAACAATCAGATCTCTGATGTATGATGGAGCTTGATTATTAAGGGCTTTGTATGTAAGAAGAAGGATCTTAAATTCTATTCTGGATTTAACAGGGAGCCAATGAAGGGAAGCTAAAACAGGAGAAATGTGATCTCTCTTTTTAATATTCATCAGAACTCTTGCTGCCGCATTTTGGATCAACTGAAGGCTTTTAATGGCATTTTGTGGACTTCCTGATAGTAAAGAATTACAGTAGTCCAGCCTTGAGGTAACAAATGCATGGACTAGTTTCTCAGCATCACTCCTGGACAGGATGTTTCTAATTTTAGCAATATTCCGGAGGTGAAAGAAAGAAATCCTAGAAACCTGTTTAATATGGGATTTAAATGTCTCCTTTTCATAAAAATTTTTTTTGAAAAATGATTTTCGAAATTGAGCGTTTCGCTCAAAGAGAGTGAGAGGTACTGAACCAAACATTCTGATACTTCTCTTGGATTTTATTAAAGGATTTTCAGCCATAGAACCAGTGTGGCTGTAACCCATAGCTTTTTAAAACATGTCTTTACATTGATATAATAATAATAATAATCTGCATGTATCTACTGTTTTAGCACCACTCTATTCTGCTTCTTAAAAGTGCATATTTAATTTATGCACTGAATACATTTCAGCAGTCACTCAGTCACTTTTTGGAATATTAATATAAGCCCATAGCAGAGACTTGGTTTTAGAAGGGAGTGACTATCCCACATGCTGCAGTCTGTTGGGAAATACATTGACAATTTTAATGCATTATTTAAAGCACAAGACATGAGCAAACAAAACTAGTAAACAAACAACACTGCAGCCTCTAGAGGGCTTTCCAGACCAGGAGGCAGCGATGTCTGTGTGCAGGAGGACTCCAGGAGTTACTCAAAGCTGAAATGAGTTGGAGGCAGAAGGGATTGAAGCAGAGCATCTAAATCTTTACTCAAGATCGGATGCCTGTTAGTTTCATTCAGCTTTACTTCGTAGGACCTTTGCTGTTTTAGTCACTTTTCCTACAGCTGGCTGGTACTGACCCGGTCTATACCCAGCTATGCAGTCTGATGACAGCAGAGGAAGTTATCAATAATTTGGTTGTCTTACACAAACAGTGGATGAGTTTTAGATGGTTTGGACAAACTTGGTATAAGGTTCCAGTTTCAGTCCTTTTGACTCATTAGATCCTTGAGTTCAATCTGGGCTGGTCCATTCAACATGTGGGCAAGTCGCATCCCTGATCTCTGTCGACATATTGTAAAAAAGCAGAAAGGTTTCTGATCTCTTTCTATCTTCAGAGCGATTGTTTGACTCGCTGCCATCAGACAGCAGCTCACGGCGCTCCAACTGGTTAGTAAAAAGGTCGCTATCACAGACTCTGTTTGTGGTCCATCAGAGATAAAAATAATCACAGACAGACACTTTAGACAAGAACCCAGCTTTCACAGCAGGGACCAGTGTACACATCTAAACAAGATCAAATTTGCCCTTCACTTTCAGGAAATTACATTGCATACATCAACATGGGAATCACTTTTTTCACTCCTATGGATGAAGCTGTTTTCCCCTTATGTTTTGATTGCTGTTTTTGTGGCACTTCTCTGTTTAAGTCGACTGTCTGAAAGCCCAGAAGATGTTCCACCTGGATTCCCTCATCAGACAGCCTGTCTGGCCAGAGCCTCCTCTAGCCTTCTCATCATCTTGCTCCATGTTCCTCTTTTTATCACACGAGTCATTATGAGCTTTAGTTCAGTTTGTCCTGATGGTTCTGGTCTATACCAACATCAGTGGAGCTAAATGCAGCTCACAAGTACATGCATCAAGCATTGTAAGGACTATTTAGCCTAGAAAGAAGCGACCTTCAACTAGAAAGCGACCCCCCCGTCTAATCACTTGTACCTGGACCTACTGCGGACATTTCCTGAAAATGTCATTGAAATCTGTCTAGAACCTTTGGAGTCGTGTTGCTAACAGGGAAATCAAACAAAGAAACCCTGGCAACAACCTAAGTGCCTTGGGGGATGTTGGAGGACTTTATAATAATTAACAATAGGTAATCTGATCAAATATTTTAGGTATTATGCTTTTTGGAAGCTAATATCACCAAGTTGATCCCAAAAGTGATTCCTAAACCCAGTTAAGAGTAAATTCTTGAGGGATGCCCTGAAAATTAAAATTTTGGCCGATTATCAATATCCAATATTAATTATTGCTGTTATGGCCAATGAATGACATTTACCAATATTATATATACTATATAATTCCCTACCCCTTAACAGCCTGATAAATGGTAAATGGCCTGTACTTGTATAGAGCTTTATTTAGTCCTTGAGGACCCCAGAGCGCTTCACACTACATTCAGTCATTCACACACAGGTGATGGCAAGCTACATTGTAGCCACATCTGCCCTGGGGCATACTGACTGGGCCCTCTGACCCCTACCAGTAGGCAGAAGGGTAAGGTGTCTTGCCCAAGGACACAACGACTGAGATGGACAGAGCGGGGACCGGCAATCCTCTGGTTACAAGACGAACCACTGGTTACAAAACTCCTGAGCCACAGTCGTCCCTGTATCACAGCGATGGGATAAAACGACCACACCAACGTTAGCTCTCTGCTCCAGGGAGACAAATGATCATTTTAGTGTAGTCAGCAGTCATATTTAGCCTGGCTTGTATTCAGACAGAAGGATGGTTTAGTTCAGTGGTTTCCTGTTCTGATATCGGTTCCATCCAGATAATCGCATTAAACCCACAGCTTGTGGCCGGTTGGGGAGCTCCTGTGGACTGTATCGAATAATACCGGAGGAGTTGGGGCCTAGTACACATTGGTTGAGTTGATGTTAAGGCGAGCAACTTGTGTGACACTGTCAAACTGTCCCAGCCCATGTTGAGCTCCTTGAAAGCAGATTTTGGGATGTGAAGATGTGCAGTGCAGCCTTTAAAGTGTATATTTTTAATTTCTAACAGGTTAGCCTGTTAGAACAATATTAAACCCAAAAGGTTTTGCTGCCCCTATGAAGTTTTACAGTCTTTAATAAACCTTTTCTGTTCCTCCGTTAAACTTGTCCACTTTTTGCTGCTCCAGTCTGAACCCCAGCGGACCTCCTGGTTCCTCTCTGACCCAATGAGCTGAAACAGGTCACACTTTTTTCTTAGAAGCATCTTTTAGTTTAGCCACTTGCACTGCTCCGCTGTGTGTCATTGGCTCTTTGATGTCCTCACTGTTTCAGTGTGATGCTTGTGACCTGTCAACATAATGACTGAGGGCATCATTTTGGAGAAAAGTGACTCAAAGCCAGTCATTGATTTCTTGTACTTCATTACTTTTGCTACTACAAATTGAGCATATTGAAGAAGCTAACGAGGCGCCGTCCATCTTCATCCCCTCTTCAAGTCATTCTTTTCCCCCTGGCAGGACTACAAGGGCACGAAGCCAATAATACTGCTGGAATCAACTATGTTGTTGTTCAAGGACAAATAAGGAGCTCCAGGTTTCCTGAACAAGACAGGCAGCCACTCAGGTCGACTGCTCTTCTTTTCTACAGAAGTGAAAAACGTTATTGCATAAACATTAGATGAAGCTGTTGGCACTTTGCTCAATTGTTTTGAAAACAGTGAAAAATCTGAAAGAATATAGATTAGAATACATGTTGACTCTTCAGCGCTCAGGATTCCTGCTTTGTTTCTTTCTGCTATATTTGGGCTTTTTGGGGCGATGCTTTTAATCTGGAGGTGAGCAGACAGCAGCATGTGGGAGCATCATGCTGTAAAACACGTCAACAACAGCCTACCTGTGTTTTTGTTAAAACATCTCCACTGCACACACACACACATATACCATCAGTCATCCCAATAAGGACTTCCACATCATGTCAGTGACACCCTTGCACAGGACTTTTAGAGGCGGGGTCAAAGATCAACACTCCTCTTACTCCTCTCAAAACATCATTCCTGATCCCACATCACAGTGTGATCTCTCATCACTAAGTCAAGAATGGTTAAAGTACAGTAAAATAACATGCTACTATTCATGGTATTACATGTTCTACAGCAGTGGTCCCCAACCTTTTTTTTTGCCACGGACCGGTTAAATATCAGATGATATTCATACGTGGATTAATGCTACAAAATAAAATGAAACACCAGGCATAAAAAACCGGGGAAATTTTAAATATAGTAAATGTAAATCCAATGTGTGCTCGTAACTTTATAGCGTTTCTTTTATCATCACACCAACAACATAAGTCACATCCTCTCTGCCCCCTAACTAACGTTGGTTGCTATGGTAACATTTAAACATGTCTTTAAAGTAAGATTTACCACAAAAACAAATCAAGTGCATAATAAATACAACTAACCACAACGCTGGATTAGTGGGAGTTCCATTGCTGTTTCTCTGTAACGAGGCAGTTTTAAAGGCTTAATTGACTCATTAGAAAGCTAGTTGCATATTATTTGGAGCGGGCCTTGTGCATGGAACTCGCCTGTCACGATAAATCTTTATTTTAAGTAGGACTCCTTGTATTGTCTGTTAAATCTACCTTTCTTTTTATTGGAAGTCATAGACTCTTCTTCCGTCTTCACTGAACCTTTTCAAAAGACACTTTTCAGAGACCTCTGTTTTTATGCATTCTTCTAGCTTGTGGGTTTGTTTTTGAGCCGATGTGATGTATCACATGACCGAGGCAAGCATCTTGACGTGTCAAAAGTAAGTTATAGCCAAATGTAACTGAGCGAATTAGGTGATTTTTCAAAATAAAACATCTTTTAGACCTGGGTGATAAATAGAAGTTATCTATTCTTTCCGTGGGGCCCACGGCCGGTCCAACTCCGGGGTTGGGGACCTCTGTTGTACAGCATTATCCGTTTTTGTCCGAACAGTCGTGTTTGTAGTACAGCCTCACATTTCTAATGCCATTTGTAGACTGAACACATCCAGCTGCAGTCTTTAATGAACTTGCATCGTCATCCTGAGCATCTTGTTGATTTAATAGAGCTTGTTGATTATTTAGCTCTTGAAATAATTTGGTCATGTTCTAGTCGATGTTGGTCTGCTACAGAAGCTTCTCACTTTGAATAGAAATTTGACTCGTTTTAGCATAATTATATAAACAGATAATACACAATATTGGGTTCAATTTAAAATTACTGTGTTAATCCCAAAGGGAAATGAAATGTTGTTGTTGTACCTCATTATCCAGGTTTCTTCAAAGATTTGTTGTTGATGCTGATGGCTGTGGGTAGGGATGATCTCCTGTAGCGCTCTGCAGATCTGAAGACGCTCTGTAGTTGTATGACAGTCTGATGTAGAGGATGCTCTGGATCTATGGCGTCTTCTTTTCAACTCATCAGGGTTTTGTGGCTGTAGTTGAGGTATTACTTGAGCTTTTGTGATGGTAATCAGCTGCTCCCAGTTGTAAACCACCTTTTCTGTTCCTCCGTTAAACTTGTCCAATAAACTGAATTGAATTGAATTGTTGCCATGGTTATGCATCATAACAAATGTCTAAAAATAAAAAGTATCAGCAAAAATCCTTCCAGCTGCACAGCATTCAAAACCAGAGAGAACAGTTGTCCACAAAAATAATGCTGCTACCAGAAATGGAGGAATAAAAGTTAAAAATAAAAAAAGAGCGAAAGTAACAGAGCTACTCCAACATGCTTAAGACACCAGATGAGATTTTAGCAATCTTTTAGGAAACGTATGATTCTCCTTTTTTTCAGAAAGGGAGGAAAAGTTTCACACATCACTAAGCTCCTAATGGATATGTAACCATGGCATAATTAATTCTAGGTTTGAGTTTTCATTATGCATGCTTGTCTTTTTCTAAGCTGGTTTCTAGAAGGTTTTTGGATTTAGAATTAAAGAGATGCAGACCTTAATAAGCGAACTAGTCCTTTACTTCAGCACCACTTGGGAGCTACCATGGTGACTTTAGCATCATTAGATTGTTACAACTTGTTCCTATCCTGTTTGTCACTCTCCTATGGTAGTTTCTGGTTCTGCCTGGGAAGCCAAATGATAAAGACCTGTAAAAGTGGTGATTATTTGGTCATTTTCAGTGTAACTAAACATTGTCTGACAGTCAATGTGTGGTCTGGACTGTGATTGACATGTTGACAGCAGCGCTGCTGCAGTGGCACAGACACAGACAGCCAGAAAGATGGAGAACAACGGGAGCTCCTTTCTCTCTGAGCGATCTTTCTGAGGTGGAGGATTTCTCTCCACACCACACCACAGAGCAAATAGCAATGCCTGATACAAATTCAAGGAGGGTATAGAGTTTTTTTTTATCCCACGTTTTTTTCCCCATAATTTATCAGCCAGTGCTCCAACCTAATTCCAGTCCTGGGTTCTGGTCTCCCTCTGCCAGCCCCGGGAGGGCCCATCACTGAAACTCAAGCCTCCTTCATGCTTGAGAGGTGAGCAGGCTATTCTTTTCGTTTCCCCGGCTGGACGTAGCGCGTGGAAGGATCACGTTATTCCAGCAAGATCCTCCCCATCCCTTCAGGCGCCCCGGTTCTAGTGAGGAACACGAGCAAAGTGTGATCCTACTTCCTAGCTAGACAGATGCAGTGTCCCTTCAGGCGCCTGCCAGGAGGGGGCAGTATACAGCCCCAGGACTAGTGCATGTTTTTGTGGGAGTAGCTCACATTAGCTGCTCAAGGGAACACGGGGAGAACATGCTAACTCCACACAGAAAGGCCCTTTTGCCAACCCCACCCAGGGTGTGGGTGCTGGTGATGTGGGGGAACAAACACACCCTCAGCACCCACAGCGTCCCCAATGGTAATGGAACCCAGAACCTTCTAGCTGTGAGGTGAGCTGCGCTACCAGCTGCGCCACTGTGCCCCCCTAGTATAGAGTTTTAACCTGAAGAGGGCGCCACACTGACAGATATAGGCAGAGTATCTTTTTTTTTTTTTATACCAAGATGCACTAAAATACCAAAGTAATGACCAGATATGTAGACAGCACTATTAGACACTTATTAATACAGTTTATCAGCAAACAAAATGTTGATTTGGGGCTGAGTTGCTCTTTAACAAGACAGACTACATTTGGAAGATAATTATTGTGACATTTTATTATCACAACAGCTCATTTATCCCCCGGACTAGTGTTTAAGCTCCCCCTCAGATGGTGCTCACAGCATGGCACAGACAGGCATGGAGTTGTACCAGCCACTAAAAAATAAAATTCAAAATACATTTAAAGAAACATGGCTGCTCAGCCCCTGGGGTCAAGGATTCAGATACTGATCATTTAAACTTGCTCTATGGGGATCTCATCTAGGATTTTCTTGAATCATAAAGTCATTGATCTGGTTTATATGCTTATGCATTTTCGAGATGCTTTTATCCAAAGCAACATATAAATGAGAACATAACAATGCAGCTAACATCTAAGCTAACAGTAAGATCACTAGTCCGGTTCTGTTTGACTGTAGACGTAGAGTTCAGGCTTAAAGGGAAGTAGCTGGTGCTTCCTCAGGAGATCGGTCTTCCTGGAAGATTGACAAAGGTGGCTCTGTTCTGGTAGGGCTTCCACCAGAAAACCTTCTGGATTGTGTTGAGCGTGGTGTAGGCTTTGATTGAGCCAGCCTTTGCATAGCTAGGCATGGCTAATTTTTGAATTCTTCAGCTGTTGGGCTGTATCACTGTGCTGCTGTGATTATTCTGAGCTATTTTGGCCCCTGTTAATTGTGTAGTAGTTGGTTTTAGATGTGTAGACACGCCAGTTCGGCTAGATTAGCACTAAAACCAGATTCATCTTTAGCATCAAATCCATGATATAACCATACGTTAAACCTCAATGGATGTCAAGTGGAAGTTGAATGGTTCATGGTTTTAAAATGTCTTCACAAATAAAAACATAACAGTTTGCCATAGATGCTGGTACTCCTCACATCCATTGTACATGCCATCGACTGTTACCATTTCTAATTGTTTTTTTTCTCTGGTTTACATTTTAAAATGTTGCATCTCCTTTAAAACCAGTTTCTAATTCCAAATAATTCCATATTCAGACCTTTGCTCTCAGTTTTCTTCACCAGAGCCCATCGATGTCACCAGGGACAAACCTCCTCTCGCTGTTTCAATTTACTTTTTTGAACTCGTCTCTTTTTAAACTGGAGTGATTGAATCATGTGGGTGGATATGTTAATTCAGCTTCATCCCGGCTATGCCTATGGTTTCCTCATTCAGCGAGCTTCCCACTACACACACTGCATCTGTCTAGCCAGAAAGTGGGATCACACTTTGTGCTTTGCTCGTGTTCCTCACTAGAACCAGGAAAGAGAGGAGGACTGTTGGTTTATTGCTGCTTTTATGTTATTTTATCCCCTAATCACCCAAAGAACCTTGAATTGCCTTGTTGTTGAAAGTGTGCTATACCAATAAAGTTTCCTTACCTACCGTTGGAGAAGAGAGGATACAAAGCGGACCCCTGGTTGTCGTTGGTTTGGGGGTTTTCTGTTGGGATGATGGACAGCCAATGACACGGACCCGTTTAGTGATGCATCACTGCTCCATGACTACCTGCCTCCTTCAGGTTCAACATCTTACATCATTAACTCAATGTTTCTCTTGGCTCAGTCGAAACATTTAAGTCCTCCTTAAAAATATCACTTCAATTAGAGAAACATTTGCTGATTTAATTCCAGTCTCCAGTGTGGCAACAGACCGCAGATTGAGCCTCTATTACGCACAGTAAGCAGGTGAAATGTTCATAATTAATACATGTAGTCTATGAATCTGTTCAATGTGGGATGGCACGATGTGGATCGTCTGTTCATTTTGTTCAGATTAAATATTGATTAAAATGAATAAAAACTCAAATTCTACTGAACGTCATTATCATTAAAAATATGGTAGAAACTGTTTATGTACGGTTACTAAAAATGACTAACAACAAAAAACTATATTTAAATATGTTGTATTAGTTCTTTAGTAAACATGCTTATTGTACATATAAGTTAGCTGTTTAGGGTCAAGGGGTCTCATTTGTAAATCTTGGTTATGCTCAAAACAGGGTCTGAAAATTGCAGAAGTTACTTTCTATGCAAACCTTTATAGAAAATGTCAGTGAAAATGTGCGCAGCTTTAAGCACACTCTGGACCTGGGTTAGGCACATGGGACACTGAGGACACAAACGGCGCAGCCGGTGAGATGGAAACATGGTGGATTTAAGCCACATTTTCTGACTTGTAGACCCTCACCCACTCACACAACCAACAGCAGTAAGCCCCGCCCCCTGTCTATCAACTGATTTAAAGGAAAAAAGAGAATCTGAAGGAGAATATGTTGCATGAAGTATTTTATATTAATCATTGTATTATTATTAAGAATTATACCACATTCTGTTCATATGTATGTCTTCAGATTATATAGCAATTGCACTTATTAGTGCGGGATATGATCCAAAATCACCTAAGAACGTTTCTAGGGAGCGTGGGATTTATAAAGCAGACATGACATGCAGCTGTGAGTGCTTGATAGATCTGAAACTTATTTAGCATAAGTTAACAGTTGTAGTGAGGATTCTACACAAAGTTTTATTAATGACAGCCTGATCTTTATAAAAACTGACTGATAAAAAATTCCATGCTATATTTAACCTTTAGTCATTTAATATTGTAGCGATTTTAAATGTATAGCTGTACATGTTCTACATTTACTTCTTTGGAGCAAAGTGGTGGACGCCCAATCAAATTAAATATTAGTTAATATTAGTTATTAGTTAATATTAGTTAGTTAAATATTTTAAATATCTAGGTGTTATCCATCCATTTTCTTCCGCTTATCCCGGGTCGGGTCACGGGGGCAGCAGCCTAAGCAAAGAGACCCAGACTTCCCTCTCCCCAGCCACTTGTTCCAGCTCCTCGGGAGGAACCCCAAGGCGCTCCCAGGCCAGCCGAGAAACATAGTCCCTCCAGCGTGTCCTGGGCCTTCCCCTGGGCCTCCTCCCGGTGGGACGTGCCTGAAACACCTCACCAGGGAGGCGTCCAGGAGGCATCCTGACCAGATGCCCGAGCCACCTCAACTGACTCCTCTCGATGTGGAGAAGCAGCGGCTCTACTCTGAGCCCCCTCCGGATGACTGAGCTTCTCACCCTATCTCTAAGGGAGAGCCCAGACACTCTGCGGAGGAAACTCATTTCAGCCGCTTGTATCCGTGATCTTGTTCTTTCGGTCACCACCCAGAGTTCCTGACCATAGATGAGGGTAGGAACGTAGATCGACCGGTAAATCGAGAGCTTCGCCTTTCAGCTCAGCTCTCTCTTCACCACGACAGACCGGTAGAGCGCCCGCATAACTGCAGATGCCCTACCAATCCATCTACCGATCTCCCGCTCCATTTTTCCCTCATTCGTGAACAAGACCCCCAGATACTTAAACTCCTCCACTTGGGGAAGGACCCCATCCCCGACCCGGAGGAGGCACCCCACCCTTTTCCGGCTCAAGACCATGGCCTCGGATTTGGAGGTGCTGATTCTCATCCCAGCCGCTTCACTTGGCTGCGAACCGCTCCAGTGAAAGCTGTAGATCACGTTCCGATGAAGCCAACAGGACCACGTCATCTGCAAAAAGCAGAGACCCGATCCTGAGGCCACCAAAACGGATCCCCTCAACGCCTTGGCTGCGCCTAGAGATCCTGTCCATAAAAGTTAGGAACAGGATCGGTGACAAAGGGCAACCTTGGCGGAGTCCAACTCTCACTGGAAACAAGCTCGACTTACTGCCGGCAATGCGAACCAAACTCTGGCACCGGTCGTACAGGGACCTAACAGCCCGTATCAAGGGGCCCGGTACCCCATATTCCCACGCACCCTCCAGGACCCTGCTGAGGGTGTAGAGCTGGTCCAGTGTTCCACGGCCAGGACGAAAACCGCATTATTCCTCCTCGATCCGAGGTTCGACTATCCGTCGGACCCTCCTCTCCAGAACCCACCAAGTCGATCATTGAGCTGCGGCCTAAGGTGTCCTGGTGCCAAGTGCACATATGGACACCTTTATGCTTGAACATGGTGTTCGTTATGGACAATCCATGACGAGCACAGAAGTCCAATAACAAGACACCACTCGGGTTCAGATCGGGGGGGCCATTCCGCCCAACCACACCCCTCCAGGTCTCACTGTCTAGGTGTTATATTTGATGTAAATCTTGGCTTTAAAGGACATGTTGAACAATTAGGAAGCTGAGACTGAAAATCTGCTTTTACTTTGGAAATAAATGAGGCTTTTCTTTTAAAGCGAAAAAGAAAGTAGTAGCAACATTTTTACCGATTTTGGATAATGGTGACCTTATTTATATGAATGCCCCAACTCAAGTATTAAAACTGCTTGATTCTGTCTACCATGCCTCTTTGTGGTTTATCACAAATTGTAAGCTCACACACACCAATGTGAACTTCACACACGTGTGGGCTGGTCAGCACTGGAAACTCGTAGACTCACTCACTGGTTTATGACCATTAATAAGGGTATTCTGCGTCTGCTCCCACCATGTGTTGGTGAATTTATTCAACCAAGGGCGACTGGACAATATTCTTTACATTCCCAAGAATCCTTGCTACTGTCTGTACCAAGTGTTCACACAGAATCTGGTAAGGTGGCATTTCAGTATTCTGCCCCCACAACATGGAACAATTCACATAAAGACTGGAAATGAAAGGAACTGGTTCCTTTAGGACAATTTAAATTATTGCTCAAAGGTTTTGAAAGGAAGTCCATGGTTTGGAAATGTTTTATAAAATTGTTGCTCGAAATCTGTTCTGTAACTGTAATAGTTTATTATCATTTATATTTAATTGTGCTGCTGTTTTGGCGTTGGAACGAGATTAGTAATCTCAATGGGACCTTCCAGGTTAAATAAATAAATAAAAGTAATAATAATACATTCGGATGGGTTATGGGTGGTTACGGATTGGTTATAAATGCACTAAAAGGAGGACTTTATCTGAGCATTTTTCTTTCATAGAGCCTAAGTCACAATGCAGACACCTTGACTTTGATCTTGTCTCTCTGGGAGCAGCCAAGTGAGACGCCATTTGCATTTCCCCACAAGCTATCCCCTACAACGCCATGTAATCGGTGTATATTTCTACACCCGCCGCTGTTCAAATACTGCAGCAAGAGGAGCAAGTGTTTAATGAGAATGTTCATCTGAGTCTGTTTGTTTGATTATTATACCAGTGATTCAGATTTACACACAATAACCGGTTTTGTGTAGCTTCATGTCTCACCAGCAGGATTTCAGTTCTGATTAGCAGATCGGCATCATGGAGGGATAGATGGACAGTAGATATTAATAAGCACAGAATTGGCTTTAAATACAGCAAGGTGCTAATGTCTATCTTTAGTCTTATAAAACAAACCAAAATACCAACATTAATGCAGCACCATAGAAAATAAATGGTAGAAGGCAGCAGCAGGATGCTGTATGAGGCAGTGGAAGGAGAATGAGGGCCGATCTAAAGGCCACACGGTGCAGCCAAGCATTCCAGTGAGCTGTGTAAAGGTTAGAGCATCAACTGGACCTTCCTTCCTCATGAGAGCACACAAAGACCCCAGCTCTGATCCATCCACTTCAACACCTTACTGCTACATCAACTCCTTCAGCTTCTAGCACAAACTTTACATTTCTCTTCCAGAATGGAAGAACCGTCTGATTTTATTGTTGGAGAAAGCAAAGCTCTGTTGAATAGTGGCCCGTTTCCCCACAGTGTAGCTGCTGCTGGATGTGGATCCGGTCCGGTCCGGTCCGGGTCACTCAGTAGTTACAGGTGTCAGCAAACGGTGCCTGGGAACTCCGAGCTCCATCAGCTCTGAATAAAGCTGCTGCTGTTGAACAGGATTCTGGACCAGTGGTTCCGTCCATAGGAGGACTGCCTTTAAACTGGACCTCAGTGATCTGATCCACCCTGATCAGGAGAGTTTCTGGGCCGCTGCAGCTGCTGGAGCTGCAGCAGGATGCAACAAGTGGAGCTCCCTGACCAGTAGGACCCCACCCTGCTCTGTATGCTCGCCGTCTCCCCCCGGATCCATCCCGCTGCTGCTGCTGCTGCTGCTGCTGCTGAACGGAGGACTGCACCATTCCCTCCGTCTCCACCAGGGAGGCTGTGATCCAGGCTGTGGGAGGAAGAGGGCACTGCTTTACGCTCTGACTCTCCTCCCCCTCCTCCTCTACCTAGTGTCAGCCTCCCCCCTCCTCTCTCTCTCCCTCTCTCTCCCCACTGAACGAACGACCGAACGGGGACAGAGGCTGCTCGGTCGCAGCTCCAGCCTCCGGGAACATCGCATTGTTCGCCCAGTGATTTCCATCCCCTCCCCGTCCAGTCGAAGCTACACGCCGGGTCTCTCTCTCCTGGATGTCCGTACCGTGGGAATCTAGTGCCAGCGAGCCAGTCCGGTGACGTGCCCGAGCATGTTCGCATCAGAGGCGGGTCTACCTGACAGTAGGCTGCCCTCGCTCCCCCTCCAGCTCCCGCATCTGGACTTCACCGACCGTCAGTGAGCAGGACCGAACCACGGGGAACACACCCGGCTACCAGGATGGGCTTCTACGGCACTCTGAAGATGATTTTCTACAAAGTGAGTATGGCATTTCTCCTCCGGTGGGAGCAGACTGCGGCCGCTGCGGAGGATGAACCGCGGCGTGGCAGCAGCAGCAGCGGCAGCGGCCCCCTCCCTCTCTGACTACCGGGGCCTTCATGTGATCACAGGGCACCGTTCCACGGTCATCCCTCACTCCGGCCCAGCTGTGGGGGATAAAAGCCACTGATCTAACTGCGATTTGAGAAGCATTTAGAATAGCGATAATGGTTGGATTTTCTTCTGCAGCGATATTTCCAGGGTAATCTTGATTTATTTCCCCTCTGGATTCAGACAGGAGAAGAGCTCTGCACCTGTACATCAGCTGTAGTCCTGCCTCTCCTACAACCACCTGGCTGATGTTCTTCACCACATTTTCTACATGTGCAGCAGACCGAGCCTCTTGCTGTGCTTTCGGAAATGAGACTTTTAAGAATAGTTGTAAATGGGAAGCAGGCCAGCTCCATGCAGCCATGATCAGAATTAGATGTGTATGCAGCACTGGTTGTCTTCCTCTGACCAAAGTGACGGCTGAGATGTGTGCATGTGATCCGCCTGCTGGAGCAGCCTCTTCCCTGACATGGTGCTTCTGGCCCCCGGCTCCAAACGCAGATAATGGGTCACTGTGTCAGAGCGTGTGAGGTAGAACCTCCTCACACATGTTCCTGTGTTCTGCTGGCCGGCTCCCAGATAATACAGCTCCTTTAAATGGTACAAACTGCAAAGGTTGACATAAACCCATCTAAACACAGTGTTTCTGTTGAACCTTTAGGTTTGGGATTTTAGAGGCTTTTATTGGCTCCAATTAATCATTACGAAGCAGAAAGTGGAAGTGGTTTCTAACTGAACATGGTTCCTCCAATCTGAGATGCTCTAATCAATTAGCCACAGATTATAATCCTTAGATCATATCTAATTAGCAGGTTAGATGCTGAATGAAAAACAATGGCGTTTTTCCTTTTAATAAACACATTAAAGCTAGGAACTCAATTAATCCATCAACTTTGAGGCATAATTGTTAATGAAGTGGATGTTTTTTCTTTCTTTTTTCGCTGACTTCTAGTGAAAGAAGTTGCAGCACATTTTTTCTTCAGTTCTAATAAAAACCTGTGAATTGGCAGGTGGAAACTTAAACAAAGCCAGTGACTGGGATCATCCAGGAAACCCCTGATTATTGGATGTCTGAAAGTAATCCTGACTGTAGAATCACTCTTCTGTTTGGTTTCCACTGTGGTCGTTGAAAATCCTCCTTTACATTTTAGAGCTTTGTCTTGTTTCTGCTCTGCTCTGAAATAAAATGGACACATTTCATGAGAGTGACTGCTGTCTTAAAACATCATGAACCCTCTTTGTATCCATCTGGCGTGTTTTTGGTCGGGTAGTGAGGGAAACCCAGAGGGGGGGGGGAGGTGCTGATTTACAAACGCTGCCTTCTCTCTGTCTCATTAGCTGAAACACAACAAGAATCTTTTTTTACTTTTCTCCTCTTTTCTCTCCCATCCTGATGTCTCCATCCGCCCTGTCTCCTGTCTCACTCAGAAACACACAAACACACAGCCTCTGCATGCATACACACACCCAGGCTCTCCTTGGCTACCAAAGTGCCGATGCGGTGAGATCACCACTTCAGGAACAAGGCTTTTGCCTCTTAGCTACTACTCTACATGTCTTATAACTCACAGCGTCTTCTTACACACCTGAACTAGCTGTCACGTTGTTGCTTTAGAAACTCTCACTGATATTTCTCTACATTTCCTTCCTGAATGAACTGGAACCGTTTTTGCTGTGAAACTCTGTTTGTCTACAGGAGTTGAACTATGAGGGGAAAACTGAAACCTTTCATCTGTTTTGGTGTGTAACCACTCTTAGGTTTGGGTTCTTGTCATTTGTTGTGGTGGACCGGTTCCTGATTCCTAAGCAGTATTAAAAACTGGCAAAATATGGAATTTAAGTATTTCTAGGACTGGATAAACATGGGAAAAAGACAATGAAAGATGTAAAACTATTGGCATCCATCCAACCATTCATCCTTTGGGTGTCAGTAATATATTTGTTGAGTTGAATGGACTCTGAGTGCCCTTAATGCCCACACCTGATGAATGTTGATAGTGAGTGAGAAACTAAAGCCCCCAGAGAGGGGTAGAAACATCTTGTAATGGTAAACAAAGAAAGGATTCAGAAAAATATGGGCTCATTATAATCAATATAGGACTCTAGCACAGTAATTCCAAAGGTTGGGGTGGAGAACCCATTGGGGGTCACAGATATGTACGTGTGGGGTCTTGAGGTCCTCTTGGAAGATTAGGCTAAATACCAAAACTAGCAATGAGAAAACATATACATTTTAGAAATTATGTAAACGATAAAAACAGGACTTGAACAAATAAAAGCAACATATTGGCCAAAATATTGTCTCTTGCTGCTGATTGTGTTGTGATTGTACCAATTTTTAACTTATAAGTCAAAATGCTTGCAAACTCAACCAAGCGTCGGGGAAGAATGGTCTCAGTTGTTTAGCTAAAATAAATCTGAGGTCGCATCGGTTCAATTGGTCATTCAAGGGACACAGCCGTTTCCCACACGGAGTCATGAACTTCCCAGGTTATGTGCAGTTAGGCTCAAGAACCTTCCTTCAAATCCAGGGGACAGAAAAGATGCATTTAGAGGAGGGTTTGAATCGGCCCCCAGATGGGGCCTTGGAAGGATGCAGTCCCTGAATCTGGACACATCCTAGCTCTGCCCCCCCCCCCCCCCCCCCAGCCCTGCATGATATATTTTAGTTTTCTAGTGTGACCCAAGTCTTTCTCTATATTAGATTCATAAGCCGAAGCAGACCGAGGACTCCTATTTTTATTGAAGTATATATTTGTGATTTAATATCGTGTATTAGCCCTTTAGCTATTCAGATCAGAGGTAACCATGTCTCTGCAGATATCAGGCTCTTATTTAGCCATGTTTCAGCTTCTGGAGGGGAAGAACCAACAGATTTGGTTGGTTTCATTGGGATTTGCTGTTCATAACTTTTCTGTAAGCCCAGGAAGCTGAAACCACAAACAGACGCTCAATTTTTCTCTCCCTCTAAATTATAGTGATAAACAAAAAGAGCCCATATCTGGAGGTAGACCTGTAATCATGCCACTGTAGAGGCAGACAGCATGGAGTCGAATGTCCAGCGCTGTTCCCTGTGTACAGTACTACAATAATAAACCTGCATGACAGGAACATTGTTTGCCTCCAAGGGGAGAAATGAGTAGATTTTGGTTTCTAGTTTCTATAAGCCATCATCTAATTATACTCTGCCCTGGCAGAGACGCATGTTTTCCTGCACAGGTTGCAGCAACGTGGGCTGGTCTCCAACTGTAAGTGACACGTTGCCAAATACCTTTGGGCCAGAATTTGCTTTGCCACGAGTGCATCAACGGTGTACAAAGATGTTAGGAATGAATGCTGGGAGAGTAAGTCATGTTTGAGCTGCAAACATCAGGTCATCTGAAGTAGATCTGATTAATGTAGCCAGACGGCCAGGTGTTGGTTGTTGTTGTTGTGGCAGGACAGTAAAAGCTCAGTGCTTGTGTCTTCTCCCCGACTGATGGTCAGGGATCACTCACATGTGTGGAAGGGAGTGAGGCCGACATGGGATGGAGGAGAGCTGGCTCTCTCTGGTCCTTCCTTCATACAGTCTGGTAGGTAGGAGTGCTCACACAGGTGAGGAACAATAAGAAAGACCTGATTGGCTTGTTGTGTTGGTGAGCCGTCACTATGCTTCTCCCAGTCTAAGAATGCAGCGTGTGGTTATCTGGTTGAACACACTGTACCCTGGGAATGTGGGTGTGAATGTGTTTGCCTCTGGATATTATTGTATGTCTGCTCACTCAGGGATCACGCTTATCATGTTCAGGATGGAACAGCCACTCTGCACTGTCTCACAACGAGGAGCTCTTTTTAATCTTCACATGGATCTTATTTCTGTTTTCATCAGCAATATGTCACATTGATTCTACAACAAATAGATTTCTTTATTACACGTCGTGTTGCATGCATTATTTGTCCATCCTAAATGTAAGAGCTAATGCTAACAGATAATTAAACAGATCATTTAAATCTAATCCTCCACCTTCAACCACCTTCATCACTTTCTTCAGGTCCCTCGCAGAGATATTCATGTCGCAGGTACACAAACTCCACTATTTTATTTGGGATATGAAGCAACAGACGAACACAAAGTTGTCCATAATTGTGAATTGGAAAGAAAAAATGCACAGGAGCACCTTCTGTTTCTGCAGCTTCGTTCATCTAGAGGATCGCTCGAATTCAGTCAGAAGTAATGCCTTGCTACAGATTCTGAGTTGGATTCAGGTGTTGACTTTGACTAGGTCACTCTTTGATGTAAAGTGGTCCGTTATGGTTGTGTGTGTGTGTGTGTGTACGTGTATAGCTATACTTGTGTGTGTGTGTGTAAGGCCGTTTTCCTTCTGGACAGAAACCCCGGTCCCTTATCTCTGCTAGCATGTTGTCTTCATGAACCCGGACCACTTTCCCTGTCCCAGCTGAAGAAAAGCACCCCAACAGCATGATGCTGCCACTACCTCATTTTATGCCAGGAGTTGTGTTTATGGGGGTGTACTGGGGCTGGGCAATATAGCGACTATTAATAGATAAATTTTTTCTATTTATTAAGATTGACTTTTTGGAATAATGAGAAAAAAACAATTCTACAATGCACCTCCGGGGTTTCCATAGTTAGAAGTGAAGGCCGGACCGTACAGGGCCTTCCATCGGGTTTTACAGTGTTTTTATTTGGACTTTGAATTCAGGTCAACTCTGAGAAGAGATGACTGTAATAAAAGCTAGTTTTAAAAATGTTTTCTGTCATTTGTAATTTCTTTTTAAGAATAGAAAGGGAGAAAAAAAAAAAAGATTGATTCATATCAAAAACCTCCTTTAATGGGCGTTGTGTGGCATAGTGGTTAGTACGGGCGCCCCAGGTACAGAGGCCCCGACCCGGCTGTCCCGAGTTCCAATCCCGTCCTTATGGACATTTACCACAGGTCTCTCCCCCTTTCTGTATGCTATCCACTGCTGAATAAAGGGCTAGAGCCACAAAATAAATATATATATATATTTTAAACTCCTTTAATTTTTCTGGAACAGTTGTATAACGTCTGAGGACATGTCCAACTTGTAAAAATAAATCTTTAAATCAAAAATAACCTTCTGGTATCTTCAGATAGTACCAGGGAATGTTAAATACTGACAAAAATAGTACTTTGTTTTATATCGTGATATACATCAATATTGACTGATATGAAAAATATTACTGTAAAAGTTTTTTTCCCATATTGCCCAGCCCTAGGGTCTACACTGGTAGTTTCTTCAGATTTTCTAAAGCATGCAGCAGTTTCTGTAATTGACACTGATGCTTTACTTCCAGTTGGTCTGTACATCATTTTTGGTTTGCACATCTTCTGGAAAGATCCGTGGGGTGTGAATACTTTGTACATAGTGCTGCCTTCCTACGAAGCTTGACTCCAGTGGTGTTCTAATGGTTTCCTTGATTTCTTCCTTCTCTCTTCAGATGAAGAGGAAGTTGGACCCTGGCCCAGAGGTCCGATCGTTCCCTTCAGGAAAAAAGCCCTGCAAAGGCCCAGAGTACCCCAGGTATGCTCTCAGATCCTGCTCTTCTCACTTTGGGCCTTGGTTTCCCACATTGTAATAGTGTTCTGCTCGCGTTGTCAACCAGCAGGATGAGTGCAGGAATCTGCAGCATCCAGCCTGCAGTCCCACTTGTTTCTCCAGCTCTGAATCTTTAATGCATGTGTTCACGTGCAGCTGCATTAAAATTCAAAGCCAACACAACCACTTATGTGAAAATGTTTCTATGTAACTGGCCCCTCTCGGCTTCCTCTGCCATTAAAAATGAATCAATAATGAAACTGAGCCCAGCTGAGACTAAAGCATGGAGACGATCCACAGCAGAGTTTCTCCTGCTGCCCTAACAAGTCACATGAGTGGCTTTTCAGATCTTCTACCACAGATCATTGCACTGGGAGACTCAGTCAAATAAAATATAAACTCTCTTATCGGTTTGATTTGCTGTCCCCGTTAGCAGGTTAGCAGTAACTCATGTCTCTGTCAGGATTTATTTAATCTGTATTGAAATATTTGCACAAGTTGTAACAAAGCAATGTCAGCTTCTTCTATAGTGTTTCTTCTTCTGCTTGTGGGAAGCAGTTCTTTCAGCCCCCCTCTGCTGCCCCCTGCTGCCCGTCTGTGTGCTGGCTGCCTCTTCAGGTCTTGTATCGATGCTGATTTTAAGGCGCTCCGTTTGTTTTTATGAACTGCAGCCCAACAGGAATTGTCCCGTGTCCAGCCACGCCCACCACCTTTGGCCACATCAGAACGGCCAACGGTCAGGGCCAACAGAGACGACGAATCACCTCAATCCAGCCTCCTACGGGTCTCCAAGAATGGCTCCGAACATTTCAGGTGAGCAGTTCTATCTCTGCTGCTGGGTCGGAGATAAAGCTTATCATAAAGCAGGTGTCCTTCCAAACACTGAGTCTCACTGATAATTGCTGCCTTGTGTGTTGGCGCAGCACATTAGCATAAGCACTGCAGCGTGGAATTGGGTTTAGCTGTCCCTGCTGGACTGAGAAGCAGTAAAAAGATGGCGGTGTGGTTCAGAGCTGTGCTCCTTATTAAAGCTTCGTCTCAAGTCGATGACCCAGTCACTGCAGGGCTTCATCTACACCAGCTCTACACCACCCACAGCTTTCCTCTTGTTTGTCCTGAGCTGTAATGACCGCCGACCTCAGGGTTATAAGATGTCATTTAAACACATTAGCCATGATGACCGCTGTGATTTCTCTTTATGTAGTGACTTGTCGTCGATTTCATTCCCACAGAGAGTTATGACTTATTATCTCTGAATGTGTGGGTGAACCTGGGACCTCAGTAGTCTTGGTTCCTACAGCAGACGCTACAGGGAGATGAGCTCCATCCTGGACGTGTTCAGATGTTATTAATGGGTTGCTAAAACATGTTGAATAAAAAAAAAATGTATTTTATACAGTAGATTACAAGTTGCCCACAGTCTCATAAATATAATCCCATAAATATAAGCTCATAAGAATAAATACAATCATAAATAATACTTCTTTTTTATCACAAATAAAGAGTTGTTGGACCCTCCATTTCCTATAAAATGAGCCACTTCAGGTTCATTGGGTTTTAGATTGGGAAGTTCCGACTAAAATTTAGTCCAGATTATTAAAAAAAAAATGTTTGTAAAGACTAAACCAAAAGACCTATGCTGTTCTTTTACCTGTTTAATAATGGTTTACTAATTTATAAAATGTGTTCAGATGAAGGTGAGAGGGAAGCTGCTGTTTTCTTCCAGGTAGCTTAAATCCTTCTTCACTGATCCTTCTAAAGCAAATCTAATATTACACATGTTGTTAGACCTCTAATAAATAAGGGAACATGTTGCTTTAAGAGGTGTTTGAGACATGTTTTCAGTTTTCTCCACAGTTTTTAAAGACAAGTGATGACAAAGTAGACGATTCAGAAGAATAAAAGCAGAGTAATCTCAGGTTGGGACGGATAAACCTGAGGCGTTGAGGATTCTGTTTGAAGTTAAAAATCAGCTGCTGATGTAAGAGTTGACGAGCTGTTGCTCAGCCGTCTGAAGCTCCTCATTACTCCGACTCTCACACCAGTTCCTCTGGCTCAGCCTTTCAGTAACCAGATTACATTTGTAGTGCCAGGTTTTCCACTCTGCTCGTCTGTAATCACTGTTAGTTTTTCACAGGGCAGAAGACCTGCTTCTACTAACACCTTAGAGCGTTGTTCAGAAAAACAGTTGAAGCTGGAGGAACTAGAGCAGCAACTGGAAAGTAGGTTTACAGAGTTGAACTTTTCCACTGATGTGCTGGTTGAGAAACACGGAACTGTGGAAGAACACTACAGCTCTCCCTGAGGGGCTCCTGCTTGGTTCACTTCTCCACTTTACACTAGGAGTTATTCTCCTGGATATTTTTTAAGGCATTGCTGGGTGTAATGCTCTTATTGCTGCTCTGTAGTTCAGACATTTTGTATCAAAGTCTCCAGGAGAGAAAACCAAGTTTATGACACCACTGGGTCCCAGTTTGGCTCATCTAGATGTGCTTCAGTAGAGTGTTATTATGCTACAGAGCAGAATGTCTATAACTGGCTCAGTGTTTCAGTCAACAGCTACGTATTATAGACAATCCATAAAATAGCTTTCAGCACATTTAGCAGAAGACAAGCTGCGTTCAACTTGGACTGATCCAAAAAAAGGTATATTAAAATCTGTCTTCTGTAAAAATCATACGCTTCTCTATCAGACTTTATGGGTTAAAATGAACTTTGACCTGTCTCTTATCAGACTTTCATATGACCCTCCATTTATTTGGCTTTTGAAGCATCTACAGTCTTCTCAGCTCATCTCAGTTCTACTTTTCCTGCTATCGGTTTAGCTAGACAAAAGAGTGGAATACTCCTGTCTCATCAGTCATCACAATATTTTCCCAAAAGTCCCGGGGGTCGTTGGGATGTTTAGTGGTAAAAGAGGGATAGCTGCTCCTTGTTGCTCGGTAACCCTTCCAGACTGATAGATACCAGGACCTTCATGTTGTCAGACGGGTTCTGTTGACTGGGTTCTCTACACTTGGCAGTATCAGGCCAGGGTGTAGCAGTAAAACTGAACTCAGCTTTAATGAAAGCTTTTTACCCTAATAAAGGAGGTCAGCATTTGAAAACTGCATTTTCTTATAAGTGTGAGACAAAGCAAATTAAAAACTATGGGACAAAATCATTTCAATGCAGAGCATATAAGAAATCTCAGCAAGGAATTTTATTACTAAGTTCTAAATCTTTATGATTCTAAAATCAGTATTTATAGAAATCTTTTTTCAGGTTGATGCTTTACTGATAAATTCATGTAAACGAGAGAACAGTGGAGCGTGTTTGGCGTTGCCTTCATCAGTCACCTAAATAACACCTATCTCCATCGTTGTGTCTGCAGAGCTGGACCGGCCCAGAGAAGCTGCTGGCGCTGGATGAGCTGATCGACAGCTGTGAACCCACACAGGTCAAGCATATGATGCAGGTGATCGAGCCGCAGTTTCAGCGTGACTTCATCTCCCTGCTACCCAAAGAGGTGAGCTCGTCTCTTACTCCTGTCTTCAAAAGGATGCTCATTTTTAATGCAGCCATTTTGGGCGCATTGCTTTGCTCAACAAATTACCCAAAAAATAATTAGATTACATTAGAGATTCTTGTAAGCCAGCTTCTATCAGCTGTGGAGCAGATAGGGAGGGATCCAAGATGTCAGAACAGCCAAAGTAAACAGTCATACGATGTTGAATGTTCTCAGAGATCTAAATCCCTTTAGTTGGTTTCTTCTTCTCTCCTAATCTTTCTTGTTTTCATTAACATCTTATGATAATGTCATTGTTCCAACCAATAACCAGCTGACTCAGTCATGCATTCGGATTTAAAGGAAGTCTGAGGCTGATCTGTAACTATTCAGAAGGTTTAGGAGGGGCGGAAATCACCTCCAGAGGCTAAAAACTCCTTTAACCTGTTGAGTATTTATGTAAACGTCCCCCACCACCACCCCAACATCTACAGATGCATCCATCCGTTAGATGATGACTAATAGTTAGACTCATAACCATTTTCATCAGCTGTGATGTATTATATGTGAATAATTAACCAGGCTGGATTTCTGGAGCACGCTCCCTATAATCAGATGAACAGCTAGTGTTTTTACTGTAGTTCAAGCAGGAAGCTAGGAGGGAAACAGCCTCAACAACCGCAGTGCTAAACTAAGACTTCCTAATCAGCCTGGGAATAATCTGGAGTTTGAGTTCATTTTTTTCCAGGAAAAACATCTTAAAATATTCCTTCTAATCCTTCCATCCCTTATTCCGTCTTTATTCTGTTCTTTCTGTTCTTCCCGGTATCCTGCTCTGAATCTGAAGTCACTTCATATTATCCCTAGATTTTCTTTGGAAACTGACTGAAAGTTCTGGTCACCTCACTGTTGTCCTGCTTAGTTGTGAATTTGCAGCCCTTTAATGTTCTCCTGGTCTGTCAACAGCTGGCTCTGTACGTGCTTTCATTCCTGGAACCGAAGGACCTCCTCCAAGCGGCGCAGACGTGTCGCTACTGGCGCATCCTGGCAGAAGACAACCTGCTGTGGAGAGAGAAGTGCAGGGAAGAGGGTGAGTCTGTAGTCACTTCCCACTGGGGTTGTAGACATGATCTATGTTGGTGTAGAAACAGCTGATTACAATTCAGATCCATTATTGTCCCTCAGCAGAAACATTGATTTACAGTGGGGCGAAAAAGTATTTGGCAGCTACTGATTGTGCAAGTTGTCCCACTTAAAAAGATGAGAGAGGTGTGTAATTTTCATCGTAGGTGCACTTAAACTGAGAGACAGAATGTAAAAGAAAAATCCAGAAAATCACAATGTATGAAGAACAATGAACTTGTATAATGGTGCAGAAAATAAGTATTTAGCTCCTACAACCAAGCTAGAATTCTGTCCCTCACAGACCTGTTACTTTATCTCCCACTCATTACCTGTATTAATGGTTTGAGCTCGTTATCTGTATAAAAGACACCTGTCCACACCTTCAAACAGTCACACTCCAACCTCCACCATGACCAAGACCAGAGACCTGTCCAAGGACACCAGGGACAAGATTGTCCACCTGTATAAGACTGGGATGAGCCAATCTACAATAGGCAAGCAGCTTGGTGAGAAGAGATCAACTGTTGGAGCAATTATTAGAAAATGCAGTAAATACAAGATCACTGATGATCTCCCTCTACCTGGGGCTCCATGCTAGATCTCACTTGGTGGGGAACACATGATCTAGAGAACGGTGAGGAAACAGGCATGTCCAGGCCCGTCTAAAGATTACCAGAGACCATCTGGATGATCCAGAAGAGAATGGGGAAAATGTCCTGTGATCAGATGAGACCAGAATAAAACTCTTCGGTATAGACGCCACTCACCGTGTTTGGAGGGGGAAGAATGCTGAGTTACATCCCAAGAACACCATACCCTCTGTGTAGCATGGGGGTGGAAGCATTATGATGTGGGGCTGCTTTTCTGCAAAGGGGACAGGATGACTGATCCGTATTAAGGAAAGGATGAATGGGGCCATGCACCGTGAAATTTTGGACAAAAACCTCCTTCCATCATTGAGAGCATTGAAGATGAAATGTGGCTGGATCTTCCAGCATGACAATGATCCCAAACACATCACCTAGGCAACGAAGGAGGGGCTACGTAAAAAACACATCACCTAGGCAACAGAGGAGTGGCTACGTAAAAAACACATTGCCTAGGCAACGAAGCAGTGGCTACGTAAAAAACACATCGCCTAGGCAACAAAGGAGTGGCTACGTAAAAAGCATTTCAAGGTCCTGGAGCGGCCTAGCCAGTCTCCAGACCTCAATCCTATAGAGAATCGGTGGAGGGAGATGAAAGTCCATGTTGCCTAGCAACAGCCCCAAAACATCCCAGCTTTAGAGAAGATCTGCATGGAGGAATGGGCCAAAATACCAGCTACAGTGTGTGAGAACTTGGTGAAGACCTCCGGGTAAACTTTTGCCCCACTGTATATCAGCAGATACATTATGGAAGAACACACTGGCGTATTAAAGCTAAGAAAATCTAAATATTGCCGAACTGAATCAAAGCTTCATACATTTATTAACATTTATACATCTGATGTTATCTTGTCTACTAAACATATATACAGTTCTAAATGAGGGCTGAATTCTTTTCCACTGATTGGTTTGGCTGTATTTAAAGAAGTTAAAATATTGTCATTTGTATTAATCATATTTTCCTTAATTAGAAAGATCCCTGTACCTTCAACAAATGTTGCCATGGTATCGAAAACGACAGCCTCCCTACCCTACCCACCCTGTTGCTTGGTGCTGTGGACAGAGCAGATCTTAGTTTCTCCCGATATTGAGCTTTTAGGTGCATTCAGCTCCTTTCTTCTCTCTGCAGGTATTGATGAGCCTCTGCCCCCGCGGAAAAGGAAAATTGCCAAGCCGGGCTTCACTCACAGCCCCTGGAAGAGTGCCTACATCAGGCAGCACAGGATAGACACTAACTGGAGGAGAGGGGACCTGAAATCACCCAAGGTAGCTTCCTCTACACACTTTAATTCCCCATGGGTTAGATGATCTTGAAGATCTGTTATCAGAAACCTTTAAGTCAAAGAAAGCTCTGAAGAGAAAAAAAACAAAACAGCTCTGAAGTGTGGAACTGATGGAAAAATGGTGATAAGTCACGTCTGCAGCATTCCTGTGAAATAATAATGGAGCAGCTCACAGTAATCTAAGGTCTGTTTTTATCTTTAACATGTGAAGAAGTTTTTCTTCTCACATCATGAGCTGAATGTTGAAGAAAACCTTCAGTAGACCTTGGAGGTTTCAGCTGGAGGTCATTCTAGGACACTATGGATCCTGGGGTTCTTTTTATTCCTCTGTGTATGCAGCAGGCTGTGTGATCTGCTGAGCTGGCAGTGCTGTGACCTGGTAGCAGACAAACCCAGGAGCAAACACTTCCTCTGAAGGAGCTCTGCTCACCTCCAGAACTTTGTCACATTTTCCTCTTATCACATTCTCACTTTGATGCACTAAGCCCTGGAGATACGTCGCTGTTGTTTGCTTTGTGGTCTCACATCCAACTCCTCCTGTTCTTCTCCTCATCCTGTCTCGCCTCGTCTGTCCTATCCGAAGGTGCTGAAGGGACACGATGACCATGTGATCACCTGCCTCCAGTTCTGTGGTAACCGCATTGTCAGCGGATCCGACGACAACACGCTGAAGGTCTGGTCGGCGATCACAGGAAAGGTAAAGTCAGATCTTTATGGTTCTGCGGGGGTTTATGGAGTCTGAATGGTAAACGGGCTGGAACAAATAATCCATATTTGACCTTTTTTAAATTTGATACATGAGTATGTTTTGTAGCACTTTTTGCCTGAAACTTTAAAAGAAAGAATAAGTAAAAGAACGAGGGTTTTTTCAGTTTGCCCCGGTATAGATATTGCTCGTATCATACCCAAGTCTAAATATGTGTTTTGTTACTGATGTACTGTAATGTGTGAGGTGTTGGAATAATGGATGGATGTTTTGCTAAATGCGGTGCCTTGTAAAAGTATTCATTCCCATCGGAACATTTTGCATCACAAAGTAGGACATGATTCAACCACCGCCCTAACCAGCCCCTCTCTCTCCTAAAGAAAAGCCTCCCCACAGCATGATGCTGCCACCACTTTGTTTACCATAGAGAGGGTGCCTTCAGGGATGTACAGTGTTAACCATCTTCCATAAATAGCTATTTGAACGAAGGCTGAACAGAAACATTTTACTCTCTGCTGACCAGAGAACCATTGGCCTCATGTTTTTGCTTTGTGTTTTTCCACTACATGAACTTGCATCTATCTACAAAAATGATTTTTTATGGATTTGTTTGAACTACAGCTTTCTGACATCTAAAGGCCAGGGGTTGCACTGCATTTTATCTAGAGGTATAAAAGGCTGCTTAACACAAGTATGCACTCTTCAGTATTGATTTGATTCATGCAGTACTTTGTGTTGATCCGTCACATGAAACAGATAAATCAATAAAAGCATGTGGAAAGGTTCAAGTTTTATAAATACTTGTTCACCATACTGTATGTTAAGCGTGTTGTAGGCTGTATTGATGTGAAAGAGGAGACGACATCTAGGCAGCATGTTAGCAGCTCTGCAGATGTCCTGCATGTCTTACCTCCTGAATCCATGAAGGCTGATCAGCAGCCTGTCAGTGATGGCAGCTGGTCAACAGATTCTATCTTCTTCTGAAGTGTTTCACCAGTCTGTTCTGTTCTGGCTTCTTCCACTGATACTGTTCCAAAGTATTCGCCTGCACTGATTGTATTCATACCTGAAGGTGGAGCAGTCACGAACATCCCTTCTTTTTATTAAGAAACAAAAATGGCAGAGGGTGCAGGGATGTTGCAGTGAGGTGTAAATTGTTGCAGATCAGAGTTTTTAAGCTGAGTTTTCCTCATGATGGGACTCCAGTTTAACTGATCATCTATATAATCATTGAACACACAACTTGCACATGCCTTTATTATGCTTTTTACATAATTAGCTGCAGTTTGAGAGAAAATCTAATTTCAGAAAGCATCTTGGGAGAATCCTTTGAAGGCATGTATACTGTGCATATTCACTCAGCTGTGGATCTCCTCATTCTCTGCATATAATGGGGGGAAAGCTTTCTGTCAATGCAAAGATGCTCCTTTGTAGAAGCTTCTGTTGGCTCTGAGCCCGTCACTAATTCTTATCACACCAGTCACAGCTTTTGCTGATCTGAGTCGGTCTTACCAAGGTCATCCCATGGGCAAGGAGCTGGTTTTGGCTCTGCTTCACTAAAACACAAATGTCTCTCTGACAGGTTGGTGAGTTACAGGCTCAGCGGTTCCATGTTGGGGGCAGAAGTCTGCAGTGAATCACAGCAGCAGCAGCAGGATGTGCTGCTTTTACCTGAATCCACCTTCATTTAGACCGGCTGCCTTGTCTGCTGCAGTTTTAACATGCCTCACGATTGTTTGCTTACAGCAGATGCGTTGGAGAAAACGAGCTGAAATCTTTTTGTTTGTCTGCTGCAATCAGACCACCCTCCCCGGCCCCCCCAGCGCCCCACCACCAGTGCTCCTGGAAGAACAGTCAATGAGGCGGAGTCGAGCCTTTCAGCGAATCATCTGTCGATGCTCATAAAACATAAGCAGCATTTGTTGGTCTCTGTCAGGTCCATAAGGATACCTGTTCTGTGATTTCACCTTTTAGGTTTGACCTGTGCAGGTTGCAGTCATATTCAATGGCTTCGCCCTTGTGGGAGAATGCTCATGGTGTCAGTGTAACTTAACTCATTTATTTATTGAGCAGTGAGTGCATCCTTTACTGTTCCTAACCTTAACAAAAGCTCTAGAGGCCAGCTCACAATGCAATCAACGCCGGAGGGGGTTTTCGTTCTCTCATATTGGTATCATTCGATTAAAGATATAGCATCAATTTTCCTAAAACAGAAACCTCTCGGGTAAGACTGGGCAATATAACCTCAAATCTATATTGCCATATAGTCTAAAGCGTGTACGGTAATGATATTTATTGCAATATATTGTATTCTTTATATATGTCAAAATGACAACATTCTTACTTTCCAGATACATCGCAGCAGAACAACATAAAAAAAATCAGAATGCCATTCAAACAACATGTATTGTGCAAAATGCATTAAAAAAATATTAACATCTTTTTTCCAAAAAATGCTACACAAAAATTCTCACAACAGCTGGTAGCTTGGCTCACCTCACAGCTAGAAGGTCCGTCGGGGACGCTGTGGGTGCTGAGGGTGTGTTTGTTCCCCCGCATCATCGGCACCCACACCCTGGGTGGGGTTGGCGAAAGGGCCTTTCTGTGTGGAGTTTGCATGTTCTCCCCGTGTTCCCTTGAGTAGCTAATGTGAGCTACTCCCACAAAAACATGCACTAGTTCTGGGGCTGTATACTGCCCCCTCCTGGCAGGTCGGGGCGCCTGAAGGGATGGGGAGGATCTGGCTGGAATAACGTGATCCTTCCACGCGCTATGTCGAGTCAGGGAAACCCCGCCCCATCAGGTGAGAAGAAGGGCCTGCTCACTCCCCAAGCAGGCAGGAGGCTTGGGTTTCAGGGCGCGGCCCTCCCGGGGCTGGCAGAGGGAGAGCAGAACCCCAGGACTAGAAATAGCTAGGAGCACTGGGTGATGAATAATGGGAAAAAACCATGGGATAAAAAAACACACAAAAAACACAAAGTTCAAAATTGTCCCCTTTCTTGGTTACTTATTTATAAATTTAATATCGCACAAAAATAAACCTGTACATTTTATATTAAAAATGCTTCAAGTTCAAGAGATTTTTTTTCTGCTAAATTGAAAACAACACATTGTAAACTTGTAATATGTAGTGTAAAGACAAACACTGAACATCAGTATTTATGCTCCTCGATGACAGCTTGATGACATCATCAAAATGTTCTATCGTGGTGGGCCTGTATCATCAAAATCTTTATCGTTGGCTACATTTATATCATTTTTACCGTATACCTGTTATATGGCCCACCACTACTACCTGGTGTCTTGGCTGGTAGTAGAAAAAAAAAACATGCGCTCTCATTTACTGTGGAAATATCCGGAGGGCGTGGCCTAGGGATGATAATCGATTGGAGGGGTGAGTTCTGTGACTCTGTTTATGTTTTATGCTAGTTTTGCAGATTCGGTATAGCAGCTTTAAATCAGGAGTTAAAGCCACATCGCTGTGGGTGTGTAGGTGTGTGTGTGTGTTTTCGGTAAGAACTGCCTTACTGTGATCAAGAGCTGCTATGTTTTCATATGTTATAGTTGTTAAACAAATCTTTTTACAATCAGTTAGTCATGTTTATTTTTTTCAGATTCATAGCTAACATCATCTAACAGTGGCTCCTTGGATTTAATTGTTAGATGAAACACTATTGAACCTGTGCTAAGAGAAAATCTGAAAATTAAATTCATTATCTCAATATTTATGAATATAAAGGCAAAAGGCAGCTGGAAGACTGAAATATCTTGTTTGTATTTGTCTTCATGAAACTAGTTTTCCTGCTAAGTTGTTTCTGTGAAGGTGTTTAAAGACGCTGTCTTCAGCAGATGAACCATTTGTCTCAGCTTGGGCTCCAGCTGTCAATCTTCCATCCACACACACAAACAGGTGCACAGAGCTGAGCGCTTCAAAGGTGGCTGCCTTGTGTTTAACAGAGCAGAGCTTGTCCTTGGGGGTGTCTGTCAGCAACAGCCTCGGCTGTCACGCAGATTTAAGATGGCGGACCTGTGGACTGATGTCCGCTGTGGAGCTGCAGTAAAACACATTTACCCTGTTTTCTTCATCAACAAGTCACAAACACCTGACATTAATGAAATGATTTAGGATTGGGGAGTTAATACTGTTGTTGTTCTTTTATTTAAATGTTTCGAGCAGGTTATGCACTGCATTGAACATAACGCATGCTAAATTGTAAATAACTGAATCTCAAGATGAAAAGAAAATTTCATCTGGCACATCCGTAGTTTTGTGACTGATGTTGCTGCTGAGGAGAAGACCCCCTTTTCATACAGATGTCTTTTCAATTCAATTCAATTCAGTTTATTTATATAGCGCCAATTCACAACAGATGTCATCTCAAGGCACTTAACAAGAAGTCATTTCAATACATTTATACAAACATTCCAATCAGTTCAAAAGTTTCCTATTTAAGGAATCCCAGCAGATTGCGTCAGTCATTGGCGTGAGGTTGGGCCCCGTTGATGCAGACTTTCCAACCACAGCAATCCTTCAGCAATCCCTCATACTGAGCAAGCATGTAGCGACGGTGGAGAGGAAAAACTCCCCTTTAACAGGAAGAAACCTCCAACAGAACCAGGCTCAGTAGGAGCGGCCATCTGCCACGACCGTCTGGGGGTTTGAGAAGACAGAGCAGAAACACAGAAGGAACAGAAGATCTGATATAAGAGAACTTTCTATGTTACAGAAAGTAAAAAGTTGATAACAGGACACAGCGGATGTTCAGTTACTGGGAGGATCATCCCAGTCGATGTCCCCCGTCCAACAGGGCATTGCAGCCAAGCAGGATACCAGACCAGGTATATCTTCTATGGAGAGAAAAACACTGAGAGAAAACAAAGTTAACAGTCGAAATAACAGAATGTACTGTAATACAACTGGAGAGTAGTAGGAGAAAAGGAAGTAGCAGAGTGAAGAAAATTGGTAAGTCTGTCCTCCAGCAGTCTAAGCCTATAGCAGCATAACTACAGAGATAGCTCAGGATGACCTTAGCCACTCTAACTATAAGCTTTATCACAAAGGAAAGGCCTTTAAAGTAAACAGTGTCTGCCTCACGGACTAAAGCTGGGAGCTGGTTCCACAGGAGAGGAGCCTGATAACTAAAAGATCTGCCTCCCATTCTACTTTTAGAAATCCTAGGAACTACAAGTAAACCTGCAGTCTGAGAGCGAAGGGCTCTGTTAGGAACATAAGGAACAATTAGATCTCTGATGTATGATGGAGCTTGATTATTAAGGGCTTTATATGTAAGAAGAAGGAGGATCTTAAATTCTATTCTGGATTTAACAGGGAGCCAATGAAGGGAAGCTAAAACAGGAGAAATGTGATCTCTCTTTTTAATATTCATCAGAACTCTTGCATGCCGCATTTTGGATCAACTGAAGGCTTTTAATGGCATTTCGTTGACTTAAAGAATTACAGTAGTCCAGCCTTGAGGTAACAAATGCATGGACTAGTTTCTCAGCATCACTCCTGGACAGGATGTTTCTAATTTTAGCAATATTCCGGAGGTGAAAGAAAGAAATTCTAGAAACCTGTTTAATATGGGATTAAAAAATCAAGTCTTGGTCAAAAATAACGCCGAGGTTCTTTACGTTATTACTGGGGGCCAATTTAATGCCATCCAGATGAAGTGATTGACTAATCAGTTTCTGTTTTAGAACTTCTGGTCCAAAGACGGCAACTTCTGTTTTGTCAGAATTTAAAAGCAAAAAGTTTAGGGTCCTCCATGTTTTTATGTCTTCCAGACATGCCTGTAATCTACCTAACTGACTGGGTTCATCAGGATTTATGGATAAATATAGTTGTGTATCATCTGCATAGCTGTGGAAATTTATCCCACGCTGTCTAATGATTCTACCAATTGGGAGCATATATATGGTGAACAGAATTGGTCCAAGGACAGAACCCTGTGGAACTACACAAGTAACCCTTGAGAGTGAAGATGATTTATCATTTAGATGAACAAACTGGAATCTATCAGACAAATATGATTTAAACCAGCCTAGTGCTGTTCCTTTGATCCCTGCAACATGTTCAAGCCTTTCTAAGAGAATATTAGGCAAGGCAAGGCCAGGCAATTTTATTTGTATAGCACACTTTCAACAGCAGGGTAATTCAAGGTGCTTTACATGATTTGGTGATTTAAAAGAAACACATAAAAGAAACACACATTACACATGATACACAATAAAGCAGGAGAAAAATAAAAAAAGCAAGAGAGCATGAACACATTTCATACATATAACATCAAGCATTTACTCAAAGGCAATTCTAAACAGATGGGTTTTTAGTCTCGATTTAAAGCAGTTCAGAGTTTCAGCAGCTCTACACTCGTCAGGAAGTCCGTTCCAGATAAGGGGAGCATAGAAACTGAAAGCTGCTTCTCCATGTTTAGTTCTGAGTCTAGGGATGTTTAGTAGGCTAGAGTTGGAGGACCTGAGTGGTCTTGGTGGTTGGTACCATGACAACAGGTCTTCAACATATTTTGGTGCTAAGCCATGTAATGATTTATAAACTAGTAAAAGTATTTTAAAGTCTATTCTCTGAGCTACAGGGAGCCAGTGTAAGGACTTTAGAACTGGGGTGATGTGCTCTACTTTCCTGGTTCTAGTGAGGACGCGAGCGGCAGCGTTCTGGATCAGCTGCAGCTGTCTGATTGACTTTTTAGGCAGACCTGTGAAGATGCTGTTGCAGTAATCAATCCGACTAAAGATAAACGCATGGATGAGTTTTTCTAGGTCCTGTTGCAAAATCAGTCCTTTAATCCTAGAGATGGTCTTCAGGTGATAGAACGCTGACCTTGTTATTGCCTTTATGTGACCCTGAAGGTTCAGGTCTGAGTCCATTACTACACCTAGGTTACGAACCTGATCAGTAGTTTCTAGCTGTATTAATTGAAGCTGTGTGCTGACTCTTGATCGTTCCTCCTTGGGTCCAAAAATAATCACTTCAGTTTTGTTTCTATTCAGCTGGAGAAAGTTATGGCACATCCATCCATTTATTTGGTCAATGCATTAATTTAAGGTTTGAATGGGTTCAGAGTCACCTGGTGACATTGTAATGTAGAGCTGAGTGTCATCTGCGTAGTTATGGTAGCTAATGTTATTGGTTGCTATAATCTTGCCTAGTGGGAGCATGTAGATATTAAATAAGAGGGGCCCCAGGATGGAGCCCTGGGGCACCCCACATGTGATTTCTGTTCGTTCTGATGAAAAGTTTCCTATTGAAACATAGAAGTCCCTGTTCTTTAGGTAAGACTCGAACCAGCCAAGTACTGTACCAGAGAGTCCGACCCAGCTCTCCAGTCGTTCTAGTAGTATATCATGATCAACACTGAGGTCCAACAGAACCAGCACTGTGGTTCTACCACAGTCTGTATTTATGCGGATGTCAATGAATACTTTGACAAGGACAGTCTCGGTGCTGTGGTGAGCACGGAAACCAGACTGAAAAGCATCAAAACGGTTTGTCATTGTTATGAAGCCATTTAAAGGCTGAAACACAGCTTTTTCAATAATCTTACTGATGAATGGGAGATTAGAGATTGGCCTGTAGTTCTGCATTAACGTGTTGTCCAGATTTTTCTTCTTTAGCAGTGGTTTAATAACTGCTGTTTTTAAAGCCTGAGGGAAGACACCTGATAGCAGGGATGAGTTCACTATTTGAACAAGATCAGAACCAATAACAGGAAGAACCTTCTTTAGAAAAGCTGTGGGTAGGATATCAAGACAGCAAGAGGTGGAGCTTAATTGGATAATGATTTTTTCAAGGCTGTTCTGGTTTAATTCGTGGAATTCAGACATTTTCTCTACATTGTTGTTGATTGGGGATGGCACTGGTTGTGGGTTCGATATTGAGGTACAGATTGACCGTCTAATTGTTAGAATCTTTTCAGTGAAAAAGCTGGTAAATTCATTGCAGGCCCTGGTAGAGTTTAGTTCAGGGGCTACTGTCACTAAAGGATTAGTTAGTCTTTCCACTGTTGCAAATGGAGTCCGTGCGTTATTAATGTTTCTGTTGATGATTTCAGAAAAGAACGATTCCCTAGCATCTTTTATAGTTAGCTGATATCTATTCAGTCTCTCTTTGTAGATCTCACAGTGAACCTGGAGTCGAATTTTCCGCCATTTTCTCTCGGCTCGTTGACACTCTTTTTTCACTACGTACCAGTGGATTACTTGTCCACGGAGACTTCTTTCTACCTGAGACTACTTTCACTTTAGTTGGAGCAATGGAATCCATGATGTCTGAGATTTTCGCAAGGAAATTATCTACCAACTTATTTACTGAGTTTGAGTTGGGAGATGAGGGGGATGTGGTGGAAGGATAAATACGTTTAAAGGTTTCTACTGAACTGTCCCCTAGAAAACGCTTTTTTATAGTGGTCTTACTGTGGCTGGATAATTTAGCAGAGATGGTACTTTGAAAGAAAATACAGAAATGGTCAGATAATGCAATATTAATTACAGAGATGTCAGAAATATTTAAACCTTTGCTGATAATTAAGTCCAGAGTGTATCCTTTATTGTGTGTTGGTTGTTTGACATGCTGGATCAGTCCGAAGTTGTGGAGAGTATCATCTAACGTTTTTGCTTGTCTATCTTGGGGGTTGTGGGTATGGATGTTAAAATCCCCCACGATGATTAGTTGGTCAAAGTCGATACATATTACAGAAAGAAGGTCATTGAAATCATTAAAGAAGTTAGAGTTAAGTTTTGGTGGTTTATATAAACTTAGAAATAACGCTTTGTTAGGCTCATTTATCTGGGTGGCTAGGTATTCAAAAGAATCAAACGTGCCCAGAGTTACCTTTTTAAAGTTCATTGAGTTGTGAAAGATGGTGGCTACACCTCCACCTCGTTTGTGTTTTCTGTTCTCGCTTAAGAAATTATAATTTGGAGGACTGAATTCTATTAATGAAGTTGTTTCGTTATTTTCATCTAGCCAAGTTTCTGATAAAAAAAGGGCGTGTAAATTATGCTCAGTGATGAAGTCATTGATAAGAAAAGACTTCCCGGATAGAGATCTAATGTTTAATAAAGCTAACTTATGATCGACTGTGTCAAAAGCAGCACTGAGATCTAACAAAACCAGAACAGACACAAGTCCATTATCTGAGGCCATGAGAATATCATTAGTAACCTTCACCAGTGCTGTTTCAGTGCTATGATGAGCTCTAAAACCTGACTGAAACTCTTCAAACAGCTCGTTATTGTTTAAATGCTCACAGACTTGATTAGCAACTATTTTCTCAAGGACTTTGGATAAGAAAGGAAGGTTAGATATAGGTCTGTAATTCACTAAGTCATCTTGATCAAGGGAAGGTTTCTTGAGTAAAGGTTTAATTACAGCTATTTTAAATTCCTGTGGTACGTATCCGTTTACTAAGGATAGATTCATCATATCCAAAATGGGCCCAGGAACCAAATGGAACACTTCTTTAAATAATTTGGTTGGAATTGGGTCCAACATACAAGTTGAAGGTTTAGATGAGGCTAATATTTTTTATAATTCCGAAAGCTCGACTGAATCAAAACAGCCTAAGCACAAATGAGGTTCTACAGTTCTTTCCGATGCTGCCTCATTTACTGAGGAAGAAGTAATCATGTTTGGGAGGATGCCAATGATTTTATTTTTAATATAATTAATTTTATTTATGAAGAATCCCATAAAATCATCACTGCTAAGAGCTGGGGGAATAGTTGGCTCAACAGAGCTATGACTCTGTGTAAGTTTGGCAACTGTACTAAAAAGAAACCTAGGATTGTTTTTATTCGCCTCTATTAATGATGAAAAATATGCTGTTCTAGCTTGTCGAAGGGTCTTTTTATACAGCAATAGACTGTTATTCCAGGTTAAATAGGAATCCTCTAGAGGTGTAGAGCGCCATTTTCTCTCCAACTTCCTAGTATTCTGCTTTAAAGTACGCAACTCTGCGTTGAACCAAGGAGTCAGCCTCCTATGGCTAGCCACTTTCTTTTTTAAGGGGGCTACACTATCTAATGCCAAACGCAATGAGGACGTAATGCTGTGAACCAGATTATCAATTTCTGAAGGGTTAGAGATAGAATTTATGCCATCCACTGTGTTACCCTGAGACACTGAGGAAAGTAAGAATGGAACAGATTCTTTAAAAATTGTTACAGCATTGTCTGATAAAGCTCTACAATAATGAAATTTTCTTTCAGATTTAACATGGTCAGTTAAAGTAAATTCAAAAGTTATCAAGAAGTGGTCAGACAGGACCGGGTTATGTGGGTGGACTGTTATTTCCTCACACTCAATACCGTATGTCAGTACAAGGTCCAAAGTGTGTTTGCCCGAGTGGGTCGATCCCGGTACTTTTTGAGTAAAGCCAGTTGAGTCTAAAATAGCATTCAAGGCTGCATTTAGGCTATCACTTTAAGTGTCCACATGAATATTAAAGTCCCCCACTATAATAACCCTATCAGTATTTAATACTAAATCAGATAAAAAATGTGAGATCTGATCCAAGAATTGAGAGTAAGGGCCTGGTGGACGGTACAAAACCACAAACAAAAATGGTCTTAATGTTTTGCAACTTGGATGAGGAAAATTAAGGGTTAGATGTTCAAAAGAACTGTAGCTATCAATTGGTCTGGGACTAATTAGTAAATCAGAACGGAAAATGGTTGCAACTCCTCCTCCTTGCCCAGTATTTCTAGGAATGTGAAAATTTAAATGACTGGAAGGAGTTGACTCATTTATACTGACATAATCCTCCTGCTGCAACCAGGTTTCTGTGAGACAAAGGAAATCAATGTGATTATCACAAATCAAGTCATTTACTAACAAAGTCTTAGAGGAGAGATCTTATGTTTAATAAACCACATTTAATAGATTTATTTTTCTGTTCAGTCAAATTTGTATTTATTTTTTGAGATTTCCATAATTTGCTTTTGTTGGCTTAACTTTTAATCCATTTAATTTTGAAATGTATTTTTTTTTACTCTGTTGCTTACTTTCAACAGTTAGAAAACTACAGATACTCAATTTAGTTGTTCTTAAAAATAAATATTCATCCATCCTCTGCTTATCTGAGATGGAGTCGCGGTGCCAGCAAATCCAGGAGGGAACCCTAGACCTCTCTCTCCCACAGACATCCTCCAGCTAATTCTGGGGGATCCCACGGTGGTCTGAGCCCAGATGGGATACAAGGTGCGTTTCCACCATCGAAACATCAGGGTTATTGGACCCAAACTTCATGATTTGCGTCAGTCTCCACTTCATCGGGCCGGGCCAACAGGGTTGTTTTCGGGGCCATTTGGAAAACCCACAGATGGATGCACCCAAGGAGTTATCCAGATTTGAGGCACCCCTTGGATGATGGAGCTCCACCCACTATCTCTTAACGCTGAGTCCAGCCACCCAATGCAAGACGCTCATTTTAGCCGCTTGTTTCCAGAATCTCGTTCCTTTGGTCCTATGTCTCATGGTGATGGTTGGAAAGTTGACAGACGGGTAAATCGAAACCTTTGCTTTCTGGCCGGAGCATTATGTTTGCATTTCTAACAAATCTGCTAAAGCTTTTAATCATTTCAGTCGTGCATCTTGGTGATAAGTGTTTTGTCACAAACCAGTCCATGCTGAAAATAAATGGTGAGCACCATGTTTAGGTTTTATTGACCAATAGGCAACCTGACAGCTGTCATTGCCACTCTGCGCTTTATGAACTGGCTCCACACCGTTACCACTTTACATACAGGCCTAGCATTAATGTAGTGTTTTTGGTTGTTTTCTGTGTTTTTGTATGGATGAATGTTTGACAGATTGGATTGTGTGGTATTTTCCTGAAAACCAACTAACTGTTTTGAAAGAAAAAAACATATTTTTGTTTTAATAAATATTTCCTGCAGGTATTTTAAACATTTCCTGACTATACCCATCATCTTAGGTGGAATTATTAACTCCAATTGTCCACAGCTATTTGAAATAAAAAGAAATAAGGAGGAAACATGTCTACGAGACGTCTAGAAGACTGTCCTGGAGGCATAGCATAAAAAGTATTTATTGTTTTTTCTGGTGTTGGAACATGTTATTTATGTGTTTGTTAGTTGAGCTCTGAGGCTTTCTGTCACCTAACATTTGTAACCTCTTTATCCTGTCTGTCTTGTTTCAGGCTGTCGGGTAGAAAGATGAAACAGTGCAACAATAATCTTTTAGTGATGTGGCGTTTGGTTGTAAACATGTAGAATCTCTACCTGTGGCTGTTGTATCTACTCTTTGCAAAGTATGAGCTCAATCCACTAATTTGATCATATTCCCCATAAAGGTCATTAGAGGTTTGTTTATTAAGTGATATTATCCACAGGGAAACAATTGACGTGTAAAACACTGTAACAGCAGCCGTGCGTAAAGCAGGCTTTCACAGTTTGAGTGAAGGAGGCACTAATCTTCCTTCATTCTCAGGGAGAGGCTTATTTTCTGTTGGATGGCTAAGTCGTTAATTTCAGATGCAGTCTCTTCCCACGCAGTGTTTGAGGGGCTCTAATCGCACTGATTCTTGTTCTCTCAGCTTTCTACTAAATCTTTAATTCACAAGAGGAATTTTGCATCTTCATATGTCCGCTGCAAATTAAACCAAGGTGTGCAGTCTTCTCAGTATAAAACATAAAACTGTTCATCAAAATGAAGTTCAGAGGGGTTTTATTACTACACTTATTTTCATTAAGTCAATTAGTAAATGGTACCGTGGAAAAGTAATAAACTAGCTTTCATTACTGTATTTTATTATCACACCCGTATGGTAGAGTTGAGTAAAGTGACAGTTCACTAAGATTTTAAACTAAATGTACATCCTTTTGATCTAACACATTGATTATTACTGTTATTAATTACATAGACTTAAGCAAAAGTGTAGACAAAACACTTCCTGAATGTATTAGTAGTTTTGCCGTATCATGCCTAATTAGCTTAATTACCAGGGCTTTCTGCTCAGGTAGCCTAGCCTCCAGTCTGCTGCTTTACAGACACGCTCCCCATACCAGTCCTAATTATGTGGGTGACTGTTGCTCAGTGGGAAAAGTAGCTGTCTTACAATTGGGAAGTTGTGAGTTCGATTCCAGCTTTCTCCCATGTTAATGTGCCCCTGGGCAGGGCACTTGGACCCTATGTTGCCTCCGATCTGCACATGGATTTACAAATGTGTGCACATTTGTGGGTGGGACTGGGTGAATGTGGCTTTGAATGGACATTATGACTGGAGAAGCACTATATAAATTCAGTCTGTTTACCTTTTAGACTACTGAACATTTTTTATCATGCAAGTGAGGAAATGTGTAGCTTATGTCAGATAGCTGATGGGCAATATTTAGCAATAGGTGGGGGAGGGACAGGCTGTGTTACTAAGTGCTTCAAGCAGCTGTAGAAACCTCTAGTCAATTCAGTTTTCTCTGAATGTCCACCGCCAGTCCTGCAGTGCTGCTGTGCTGTAGCTTTTAGATGCATGCCTGCTCCACCACACCTGAACAAAATGAATGGCTTGAGCAGGTCATTCAACCATTTGGTTCAGGTGTGTTGGAGACCTCTGCTTTAGATCATAGGAATAGTCTGACCTAAACTTCTTGTGGATTTGAACCCTGAACTGAAACATTGCTATACCTTGATACTTCCAACAGCCCATACCTAACCTTTAACCTCGTGGGTATTTGTTTGGCTGCCTGTTTACTCATTTTCAGTCCAGTTGTATCTTCTCAAGGCAGCAACGTGTCATTTAATGAAGTGAAAAAGAGGATAATAGAGGACAAAAGAAGCACCCAAGGTAAAATGAATGATCAGGTCAAGAAACGAGGAAAAGGATATTTCAAGGAGTTGAAACTGGACAATAAGGATACATCATCCTTCAGTTGTCATCAACTGTAGGCTAAGTTTTCTCCTCATAGCTCTTCATAATCGTTCTGTTGGTGCTAGAATATTAGATATTTCTGCAGAATCTCTGATCATTTTCATTGATTTAACAAAAGAAAGGGGAACCAAGTTTGGTACAGGCTGCTTGAAACGGAGTCAGATGATTGTCAATCATGTGTGGAGCAGTTCTCTGGAGTTTAGAAGTTGTTTTGCATCTTTCTGGTTCATAGGTTAGAATTAAGTGACTTCAAACCAAAACCAAACAGTTCTTTAAAACATTAGGGTACTGAGCTGAAAATGTGTGAAAAAGTCCAAAGAAAACCTTTAAAAGAACATCATGAACCCTGAAGAACTGTTAAAGACCCCTGGAAACGATTGCAAGAAAAGAAAAACATGAATATAGTTGATGAGATGCATTTTTGGATATAGCTAGCTTGTTATGCAGAACGTGCGTCAAATGAAGCCAAATGTTGTCTTGGCTCTAAAATGATCTGGGGTCTCATTTATAAAGCTTGCTTACGCACAAAACGGGGTCTGAAAACTACGTAAGCAACTTTCTACGCAAAGTTTGGGATTTATAGAAAAAACGTGACGGAAAAATGTGCACAACTTTAAGCACACTAAGGATCTTGCTTACGCACTTTGTGGACACAGAGGACACTGACAGCGCAGCAGGAGAGATGGCTAAAATGAAAATGAAAGCCACAATTTCAAACTTGTAGGGCTTTGCGCACACAGACACACAACCAGCAGTCACTCCCCCCATCCCATCTCTGAAGTGAGAATAAAAATAAGAATCTGAATAAAAAAGATGTTGCACATAAGAATCATATCACAGTATGTTCACATGTATTCATGGCTTCAGATTATATAGAAATTGCACTTATTGGTGTATTATTTGTGTGAAGTAGGAATACTGCAGCGTCCCCTGCATAATGATGCACAATGGATGCTGGCGCTCATTAAAGATCACACCACTGGAAGCATCTGGATGGGGGCCCGGTGTAGATTCCTTAAAGCAGTCCTATTAGATCTATGTGCTGAACTGGACCCGGTGTTAGATCTACTGGAACCGTGGACCCCGTCCCCCGCTCTTCTTATTTATATCAGGAACACTCCTGCATCAACGCTGCGTCACTTGCAGCTCATCCGTTTGTTTGTGACCCCAAATCAATATTTTGCAAGGATGATACTTTTTAAAAACCTACACTTAAAACGCACCTTTTCTGTCAGGCTTTAAATATCTAGTTTTATTTGGTTTAATAAATTCCAGTCTTAGTGTTGCTACAAGTAGAAATCATATATGCCTAATTGAAACTTTCTTTTTCTTTTTTTTTATTGCTTGTGCTGCTTTTATTATAATTTTTTTAAATCTTTTTACTCTCTTCTTGTCACACATTTTCTTTTTGCAACTGTATTTTTGTCTTTTAATGTGAAGCACTTTGGCTGCTTTTGGCTGAGTAAACCGCTGACTGAGTGATTGACTGAAATAAAACAGTTAACCGTGCCTCTGAGTTGCCACGGTTACCCATGAAATGAGACCCCTGGACTTTAGGGTTACATCTCTTTTAAACAACAGTTAAAGTGCCCCTGGCATGAAATTTGCATTTTTTTTGAGTCATATTTGTTAGTTTCCCCGGCCTGCCTATGTTCCCTAAGGGGTTAAAACTACTGATTAGTGTTTCCTATTTCCATGGGTATGTCTGCCTACATAGTGAAATTAGCACTCAGAAACGGGCTGTTTTGCAGTTCGGCATATGACCTCACGTTTCGGCATATGTCGTCACTGAGTTCCAGCCAATTACCCCCTTCTCTGAACTACCCTCTCCAAGTCCCTCCCCCCGCGGCGCGTATTACAACCTATACAACGAGAGCTACGGTAAAAGGCAAACAACAAACCAACAACATGGAGTCCAGACCACATCAACACTGTCCTCCCCTCTTCCTCCCCACTGAAAAGCTTGTGGATGGACTTTATTTATGCAGGGAATGTACCCGACCGACCCCGAAAGCGCGTGGCCGTTTGTGGCAAACATTTCTCTGACGGATGTTTTATTAACTTGGGACAATACAGCAGTGGATTCGCAGATTGTCTTAAACTTTTACCAGGATCAATACCAACCCTCCGTGAACCAGCAAATATCCCTATACAAGTAAGTAGCCTCTATTTCCGCAGTAATGTCCTTCAGCTGTTTTATACCAGTGTTTCCCACACATGACGAATCTGTGGTGGTGCGCCACAGATTAAACTCCGACCAAAAAAAAAAAAAATCAACAACGACCGTTACATATTGCGTTTCGTTTTCTTTTATACGCTATTTAAAACACATTCATTCCCTGCTCTCTTTTCGTCTACCACTCACGCGTCTCTCGCACACACATACATATACACACACACACACCTACACACACACACACACACACACACACACACACACATGCCAGAAAAGGTCCTAAATAGGATAGCAATACAAGAACACACACACACACAGCCCCTTCCCTCCGTGCAGCACGTCTGTCTGGATCACCTGTGGAAGACATCCTCTACCTTTCTGCTTCCTCCTCAGGTGCCTCGCCGTCAGGATCAGATTCCGGATCAAATTGAAACGCCATTACATAGTTATAGTAGCCGATAACTGAGCCATTAGTGTCGTGGTGAAGCTAGAGATGCAATGAGGACGGATGGATGATCAAATATTTTATTAGGCCTGTAATTTGTAAACAGATTTTTGTTCAACACACAATATAATTAGGCCTAAACCTAATTACATTTCATACATAGGGTAATATTGGAATTTGGGCAATTTGTGGTGAGCAAATGCATGTCTGTCAATGTTTCATTAGATGCGGACGTTAGAGACTCAATTGACAATAGAGGTGCATGGCTTGGGCCCCGGCCACCAAAACTTGGTCGTTCTCTGCTAATGCTAAAAGAAGGGCCACCTAGCAGGGGCTGCAATTCTACAACAAGGCTGAGCTACGGCTAACGATCCTTTGATACAGTATTAAGGTACTTAGAGTGTGACTAAAAAGGGCCCAAACGTCGCGGGGAATTTCATGCCAGGGGCACTTTAATAAAGGTCCTCTGTCCCTCATGGGACAAGGAAAGACTGCCACTTCACTTTTCCACATTCACTCATCTGTCTGGCTGATATTCACTTCAACTGTAGTTTATCAGCTGTGGTCGGAGGTCGCTTGTTTTACACTGGAGTGACAAGCTTCAGTCTGATCCTCACAGAGCCACAGCTGCTGCCCCACCCCCACAGAGCTTCACTTGAATGCATTTAGGATAATTAAATCGACCCAAACGTGGGGCAAACTGTGGAGACGCAAATTCAATTGATCAGAATTATTTCCATAACTGCTGTAATCAATAGCTAATCTAGCATGCCTAATGAGGACGAATGGACGTATTTTATTGAGGATGGTTGTCAACCCTTTCTGCAACAAGAATGAATTGGCTGCTTTTCAAACAGATAAGTAAAAGCAATTATAAAAGCTTGCTGAGGGCGCGGATATGTTGGCCCTGAGCAGGAGCAGCGTGCAGCTCTTTCTTCCAATAACGGGTCACATAAAATTAATTTTTCTTTCTTCCCCCGGAAGGCAACATGAGGTCAACTGCAAATGGAATCCCAAAAGAGATTTCCAGTTCTGAACCTGATGCTGGATCTGTGTAAAAGTAATCACTCCCACTTATTAGTCATGACTCTTTGTCTGGTGTTCCCAGTGTTTACGGACGTTGGTGGGCCACACCGGGGGCGTGTGGTCATCCCAGATGAGAGACAACATCATCATCAGCGGCTCCACTGATCGCACACTCAAGGTCTGGAATGCAGATACGGGAGACTGTAACCACACCCTCTATGGACATACCTCAACAGTACGCTGCATGCACCTACATGAGAAAAGGTATGGAGCTGTTCTTTGGATGAGCTTTGCTCAGGCCCAATCGAACTTTAGAGAAACCAGCTTCTGACTTAGAAGATTTCTGATGATCTTCAGGATTAAGAGGATAGATAAAGACTTCAAAAGGGCTTTGTTATCTGTACTTCATCAAAACTAACCAGCTCATCCTATAATCAGTGAGCGTGTCCATGCAGTGTAACATTCCAAATAAAGAAGCAGCTACTTTCTGCTTATAGACCAACAATGTGTTCACTGCAGAACTATTTTAATAGATCAGATTTTTTGGTTTGGTATGACTTAATAAAACTGCAGCCATTATGTCTTGATCTACACACTAGAAACACATCATTGTTGACACCTCTTTTGTGCTCACTGTACAAAACCCAATCTTTTATTTCTGATGATGAATGGCATGCAAAGCAATCAGGCAAAAAGAGCAGCACCAACTGTGGAGAGTGGGACTGCATCTGTAGAAGGCAGCATGTGGTTTCACAGTGAATAAATGGAGCCTGTGAGCTGTCTTAAGTGAGCTGCTGCTCACTTGTTCACGCTGTATCACTCTCTGGAGATTCAGAAGTGCTCTTTTTGCCTTTGGGCCAACCAAGGTTTTTGTGTAGTATTTGATTACTCACCGGGTGGAAAGGCAGCGAGTTGCAGACTGTGAATAACATGTCAGTGATTTCCATCTTTAAAGCGCTGTAAGGCATTTACTAAATAAAGAGTGTGAGCTCTGTACTTATTTGTTTAATACGTTTTATCTAAGTGATCTTTGAGAAGCTATGAAAGGCTGCTTGTTTTTGTCTGTGGTGAAGCTGTTGGCTATGAGGTACAGCAGTGACGGCCAGCAGACTCAACACTTTAATAACAGTCACCCCTAAAGGGAGTTGTCTTCTCTTTCCAACCTGTAATAATCTCACCTTCCATCATCGAGACATGGCTCGAGGCAGCCGTTTGAGTTAAAGAGCACATTCTGTACGTTCAAGTGTGAACATGAATACGATACTGGAGGAGTGACAGGAAATGTTTATTCTGTCCTGTTCTGTGAGCACAGCTGCCACAGGATAAATGAAGACTGATGGAGACTTTTGAATATACAGGTCCTTCTCAAAAAATTAGCATGTTGTGGGAAGTCTGTGGGAAGGAAAAAGTGTGGCAGAAAACGCTGCACAACGAGAAGAGGTGACCGGACCCTGAGGAAGATTGTGGAGAAGGACCGATTCCAGACCTTGGGGGACCTGCGGAAGCAGTGGACTGAGTCTGGAGTAGAAACATCCAGAGCCACCGAGCACAGGCGTGTGCAGGAAATTGGCTACAGGTGCTGGATTCCCCAGGTCAAGCCACTTCTGAACCAGAAACAGCGGCAGAAGCGCCTGACCTGGGCTACAGAGAAGCAGCACTGGACTGTTGCTCAGTGGTCCAAAGAACTTGCATGTCATTCGGAACTCAAGGTGCCAGAGTCTGGAGGAAGACTGGGGAGAAGGAAATGCCAAAATGCCTGAAGTCCAGTGTCAAGTACCCACAGTCAGTGATGGTCTGGGGTGCCATGTCAGCTGCTGGTGTTGGTCCACTGTGTTTTATCAAGGGCAGGGTCAATGCAGCTAGCTATCAGGAGATTTTGGAGCACTTCATGCTTCCATCTGCTGAAAAGCTTTATGGAGATGAAGACGACCTGGCACCTGCTCACAGTGCCAAAACCACTGGTAAATGGTTTACTGACCATGGGATTACTGTGCTCAATTGGCCTGCCAACTCTCCTGACCTGAACCCCATAGAGAATCTGTGGGATATTGTGAAGAGGAAGTTGAGAGACACAAGACCCAACACTCTGGATGAGCTTCAGGCCGCTATCGAAGCATCCTGGGCCTCCATAATTCAATTTTTTTCAATTCAGTTTATTTATATAGCGCCAATTCACAACAGATGTCATCTCAAGGCACTTAACAAGAAGTCATTTCAATACAATTATACAAACATTCCAATCAGTTAAAAAGTTTCCTATTGAAGGAATCCCAGCAGATTGCGTCAGTCATTGGCGTGAGGTAACACCATAACACCTCAGCAGTGCCACAGGCTGATTGCCTCCATGCCACGCCGCATTGAAGCAGTAATTTCTGCAAAAGGATTCCCAACCAAGTATTGAGTGCATAACTGAACATAATTATTTGAAGGTTGACTTTTTTTGTATTAAAAACACTTTTCTTTTATTGGTCGGATGAAATATGCTAATTTTTTGAGATAGGAATTTGGGGTTTTCATGAGCTGTATGCCAAAATCATCAGTTTTAAAACAATAAAAGACCTGAAATATTTCAGTTGGTGTGCAATGGATCTAAAATATATGAAAGTTAAATTTTTATCATTACATTATGGAAAAGAATGAACTTTATCACAATATGCTAATTTTTTGAGAAGGACCTGTAAGCCATCAGAGAACTTTGAGCTAGAAAATCATCGTCTGTACAGAAAAGTTCAGCTTAGACACGTGCTGAGATTGTGGCGTAATAGCACAGTTATACAATAAAAAATAAAAGTATGTTAAGCATTAGTTTTTAAAGGTTCAGCTAATATTACCATTGTTTTAAAATATCATATTGTTAGAATGATTATTACATGTACAATATTATTCATGACCTTTATACTATTGACTTGGATGGGTGTAACAAAATTAGTAATTTACATCAAAATTACCAAGTTGGGGCACCACCTTATTATCAGGAATTAATAACGAAATAGTTTTCATACCTCCCTGATAAGGCTGTGGTAAAAAATAACAACGCATGAAGGATTACGGGACCACAAGTCCCCTGTGGTAAAAAGGGCGACTTCGTTTAACGGGACAAAAACTGAAGTCAATTACTCGATGCAATCTGCTGGGATTCCTTAAATAGGAAACTAACTAAAACTTTAAACTAATTGGAATGTTTGTATGATTGTATTGAAATAACCTTTCTTGCAAAGGGCCTTGAGATGACATCTGTTGTGAATCGGCGCTATATAAACTGAATTGAATTGAAAATTGATTTTAGTTCAGCACTGACGTTCTCAAACAGCATGGCGCTGCACAGATGAACTTCTCTCTAATATGTATGTTAACAAAATAATTCAGTTAAAGTACTTTAATCATCAAACTCACTAAGCCAGTAACACTCAACTAAACTACTAAGTAAAAATGAAAAGATAATGAAACTAATAAACTACCAACATTTAAATGGATAAATAAGAATTGAACCAATCAAAATGATGTCTTGATGTCAAAGTTCAGTTTGAACTGCGAATGTTGAAAACCCCGGTTTATTTTTGATGAACCTAACCCTAACCCGTTTGTATGGAAGAGTTTCCAACTAAGATTAGTTTAAGACTAAATTAAATCAACCAGTTCGCAGTGCAAAGCAGAAGTGAATATAAAAACATTATTTGGACAAAGTAATGTTTCATTAAATAATTAGCTGAACTAGAAATAGATAACTTTTTTGGGTATTTGATTTCTAATAAATCAACAAGTCACCAAGGTGATGGATTTAATTTAGTTTTGGGATTTCCAAGTTGGCCTATTAAAAATGTACGTACACTCACATTATGGCAGCTTAAACGGAAATAAAGAAGCATTTTGGCACTATTTTAGCATTCCCTTTTTGTGTGAAGCGTACTTTAAAGCACCATTAATAACTAATAATTGTTTGAGTCCCAGCTGTCTGCTAAGCCTGATTGCAGCTTGAACAGAGAAAGCTGTTTTGTAAACAGCAGAATCAATAGTAGCTACTTTAGCTTAGCATTAGCCATTAAGATAACAGACACAAGTTAGCATTTTTGTAAGGACAAATTTTACAGGTCAGTGTGAAAAGAGGAAAGGTCAAGAAATACCAATAAAACGGAACAAGTTCTCGTTACCAGACTATCAGTGCTCCAATCATGTATTGGAAGGAAGATTAAATAGTTTGAATCACTGAAAGCCAGAATTCTGACTTGTCGTCGGCCTGGAACAGTTTTAATCATCAACAAAGCCCAATATTTTAGTAGTTTTATCTGTAACTGACTTATCAGGCTCAAAGCCTTACTTTAGCTGTTTTAGGAACCAAGGGAGCTCTTGTGAACAAAGGTAGCTGTGATCAGAGGGGAGCCGTCAGAATGCAGTCACCAGATGGTAGATGTATTATATAATATTTCCTTTGAAGATGTAGTATCTCACTTCTCAACCAAGGAAGAAACGGGGTATCACTCGTTTGTCTGTCTCATCATTGTAGTCCCCTGTGGTAAAGAGGGCGACTTCGTTCAAGGTTAGAGTGTTTGATCAAACATGATGTCCATGTTTTGCATGCCAATTATGTTTTTGGTCTGTTGGATGGACTGTCCCTGGCATCTCATTTAAAGTGATTTAAACTGCAAACACACGAAGCCTGAGACTGTCCAGGTTCTAATGTCAATAAATCTGTAGCTATTGAAAGGTTTTCTGCTGTTGAGCCTGAATCACTATTTCTGTGTTTTTGGTCTGTTTTCAGGGTTGTCAGTGGCTCTCGTGATGCCACACTTCGTGTCTGGGACATCGAGACAGGTCAGTGTTTACACGTCCTCATGGGCCACGTGGCGGCGGTGCGCTGCGTCCAGTACGATGGGCGGCGGGTGGTCAGCGGTGCCTACGACTTCATGGTCAAAGTGTGGGACCCAGAAACTGAAACCTGCCTTCACACGCTGCAGGGCCACACCAACAGAGTGTACTCCCTACAGGTGAGCACTGTCAGCTACACAAGTCAACTAAAATACAGCAAGCTGCTCATAGCATCAAGACTTTGAAGCGTGCCTTGCTCATGCTTTGTGTGCTGTTTTTATGTTACCTCTTAATCATATAAAGCACCTTGAATCACCCTGTTGTTGAAAGCGTGCTATACAAATAAAATTGCCTTGCTTTGTTCAACTCCATTATGCATGTTCATTCTAAATTCCGTATAAATGAAAGCAGATTTCTGTCTTTGAGATGTTGTCTGTGCTCGCAGAGTGATGATGGAGACTAATAGAGACTCACTGTGCTAATAGATTGATTTGGCGACACCACTTCTTTGTTAGACTCTAAATGTGTTGGTGCTCTCTCACTGGAGACTGAGACCAAAAAGATGAGCTCCAGCAGATCAATAGAATTCGATCCCTTTCAATGAGTTTAATCTAAAGTTTGTAAGTGAAAATGCTGCGTCGATGAAATGTTGCGATCAGCTTCAGGTTGGGTTGACAGCTGCAGTCGTCCTGCCTAAACACGTTTAAAATTGATCCTTTCTATCTTCCAGTTTGATGGGATTCACGTGGTGAGTGGCTCTCTGGACACGTCTATAAGAGTCTGGGACGTGGAGACGGGGAACTGCATCCACACTCTCACAGGGCATCAGTCCCTCACCAGCGGCATGGAGCTGAAAGACAACATCCTCGTCTCAGGCAACGCAGACTCCACTGTCAAGATCTGGGACATCAAGTCGGGACAGTGTCTCCAGACCCTGCAAGGTAAACACACACTGCTACTTACTTTGTTTTAAAAGGATTAATAAATGGTACAAATAAAGAATTACAAGCACCAGAGATGGATGGAAGTAACTTCTCTGATACATGGGTCTAATAGATTAAACAAACCTGTTACCATACCAAACGAATCCAGCTGTTTTCTACCTGAACACATGCAGAATGTTTATGTGCAGAACACAAAGAGCAGTGCAACGTTCCACAGGGAAACTTTAAAGAGTGACACCCGAACAAAATAGAAGGAACCCAGGTCCCAGCTATCACTAAACTCTGCCATTTGGAAACATTAATGGTTTCTCATGCAGCTACAGTAGAAAAAGAAAGATGGACCGAACCAGAACTTTGTCAGCGTATGGATCTTTCAACAGTAATAAGGTCCATAACACGCTCTGCACTGAACTGAATGACTCACCTGAAACAATGTCAAACTGAATGGAAACATCAGTGATACTAGAGAAAAGCCAGCTGATGTCCAACATGGCTACCAGTAGCATCCAATCAGCACAAACTCATTCTTCTCCAGAGCACCTTGAATTACCTTGTTGTTCAAAGTGTCCTATACAAATAAAATAGCCTTGCCTTATTCTGGATAAAACATAAATCGGAGGAATCCCCGTTGATGAGAAGGGATTTTCCCAACAGTTGCCCATGTTGCATTCAAGTACAGCTGGGAGATTAGGCTGTCAAAATGTCAAAACAATTCCAAAGGGATTTAAAGGTCTGATTCATTGTTTTTTTTCCAGTGAATTTCCTGTGGTCTCTGGTTTGAATGAATGCCTTGTGAGTCGTCTATTGTGGAATGACTGCTCTGGCGCTCCTGTTTCAGGAGGTTGCAGTCTGTTGGAGGAGTGGGTGGGGAGAAACGTCAAGATTACAAGTCTTATTCAATAATATTCATGATATGTAAACATCTTGTTCTCGGATTGGCTAACAGCAATGCGACTTTTATGCTGCCTCTGAACAAATAACTAACTTAACTTACTTCACTGGTGGTGTTCCAACACATATTCCAACAGTTTCTTCTTCAGCTTCTCTCTCTTTGGTAAAAAAACATGTCTGTCCACAAATAACACAAGCCTAAACATGTTCCACCATGTTGTGGAGTTGCTAACGGTTAGCCTCCACCAGCCGAAATGCGCTCTCCTCTCTCTGGCCCCCACCTTCTCATGGGCGGTCTTAACATCTCACACAAGCTAAGGTGGGCGTGGCCAGGATACACGGCGTTTTCTGACTCGTTCCTTTGTGCCGTCTATTTCCTTTCTGTGGCTAATGAAGGGATAGGTGTGGGACAACAGTATCACATGCAGCATACTTGTATACTCAGTACTACTTTATTCTCAATTATGGGCAAAGTATTATTTAAACATTTCTAAACATTAACACGGATTGTTTTCAAGTGGTTATATTTATATCTGCTTGTATTTAAAAAAAAAAATCAAATCTCTAGTCAGTTCAATACTTTCAAGTCTTTGTAAGTTATAGAACATAATAAAATGTAATAGGTTTCAGAAATTGCCTTAAGTGCCTTGAGATAACATCTGTTGTGAATCGGCGCTATATAAATTGAATTAAAGTGAAATTGATAGACTTTTTGTTTACTGCTAAACAAAGTAAAACAAAAAGTCATATCCATATTTGTATTTATTTTTCTTTATTGAAGTGTACTCAAAACGTACCGAAGCGTTTTTTTGTGTGTGTGTACTATTAGACACCTGGCCCTAATGGTGTTCTACTGTCGTCCCTTTCACACCCCATCTCCTATAAAACCTCATATAATATTAACATCTGGTAATCGTTCATCATAGGTTAATAATATGTGTTTAAACCCCAAAGCTTGATGTTTTTCCTACAGTCTGGTTCTGGTCGGAGTGTAAAGACACGGACTGTTGTTGGATGTACGGTAATACACTGGACCGCTGAAGAACAGATGCTTAAAGTCATAAGTGTTGGGTGGCTCTCTGGTTTAGGAAAACTGACCCAGTTCTGACCTGTTTCCTGGAACTGGACCCCAACTCTAGTCTTGCTCAGTAAGGGGTTGTCCTCTGGTGAAGATCCAGGTTCAGGGTGATCAGACCTGCAGCGACCTGCCGAATATTTCATTCTTTGTTCAAAGAAAAGCTTATTAAGTTGATGTGAGGACCAAGCAAGCGCTAACCTTGTGTTGAGGAATCTGCTGTTGGATGGCATCATCAGTGATGGAGCTGTGATGGACACTCCTCTTGGTGTGTGTGCCTTGTGTTCTTCCTTTGGCAGGTTAGATCCTGGTGGCCGTTTAAATAGTTTAATCTCCATTACCAGGACTTAACATCTCACACAAAGTCCAAAGTTATTTTCCTGAATAGATGTGCCTGCCTCTGGCGTCCTGACCCTAAATACCCTCATTAGTAAACTACAGCCCTGTGTGCTGGCTCTCTAAATACCAGCACACAGCATCTGAACAAAAGGATGGCCCAGTGAGAACCTGAAGAGACGAGGCGGGGGGGGAGTGAATGTCTGAAGGAGACGAGCAGGAAAGGGCCACAAATCTTTGTAGGTCATGTAATGGGGTCAGGAGATGATTCCTGCCATTCATTGGCCTGTTTGGATCAGACAACAGTGGAACAACATGGCCGTCCTTGTCACTGAAGGAGGGTGAAGGTCAGGTAGGAGCCAGAGAGATCATTCTCACAGTCAGATCTCTGCAATATTTCTTTACATTTACTATGAAATTAGATCATTTCAAATTAATTTCACATCATCATAGTTTCTTGACAGTCTAAAAAACTATGAGATTTCGATAAGTAAAGGAAATATAGCTTATGTCCTCCCTTCCTTTAGTATTTGTCCAATCTATTTATCTTTCCTTTCGTTAATTTGTCCAGCCTGTCATTCTTTTTTTGTTTCATTTATAAACTCAGACCACTGTAGAAATACCAGCCAAAGCTTCATGACTCATTTATTTTATTACTGTATTGATGGTGCTTTCTCTTTGCTCCCCACAGTTGGATGTTCTGTTTTCAGGCAATAATACCAATAAATACCAGCTGAAGTTAGAATTCTGTGAAAGTAGGGAAAGTCGGAGCTGTCCAGAGTTTGTGCATATGTAGAATGAAGTGAAGTTGGCCGATACCAGCTACGAGCTTCCCTGGTGGTTTGTTAAACCAGTGGTGCTACTAGAACTCTCCCAGCTCCAAGTTCTGACTAGCTTGAACCCAAACCAGCCAAAAACACCTTGGGTTAGAAGATGCTGAGTCAGTGTTTCTACAGAAGGAAGACTGGTTCATTGATGAGTTGTTTTTAGATTTTATTTCAAATTCAGTCCTTCTGTTTTGTTCCAGAAACTGTTTTCAGCTAAACTTTCCAGGACCTTCAGGGTCAAAACACTTTGTTCACTGGAAACCTTTAATGAAGGAGATAAAGCTCACTGATCCAGACAGACTAAAGGGAAATTAAGCTGCAGTGGAAACCTGGCCAGATGCAGCCTGTGCCACTGAACACTGGAGCTATAACTGCCCTATTCATCTAGATCACTTTGTAAAAGCAAATTGTCCAACATGTGCTCTAACACCAACCAAGGAGCCGCATCTAGAGACTCCCTCACCTCCCTCGAAAAGGAAGAATCGTTCAAACTTGCCCTCAAGTTACACCGAATGCGTCTGTGGCACGTTATGGCAGCAGCGCGGCCTCCGCAGCAAATAGAACCCATTATAGTCTATGGTTTTACAGCAGTGCATCCCAGAATCATCTTGCCGCTCCGCTAAAGGTAGGCTTGGGTTCGGTTTTTGATGCAACACGCTTCCAAAACACATCAAACTCCAACAGTTAACATAAGGCTACAGGAAAGCGCGGTGTAAAGCATCTGGTAATTTTCTAAACAAAAGACGTGCAGCTTTGCAATAGCTGAGCTGAACTATGGAAACATTCTGTAATTACTGGTGACCAAAGGATTCGTTTCCTCCTGTGTGTTTTTCAACATACAAAGCTTGAATGATACCCTGAAGGTGTTTACAGCAGAGGAGAGACTTTAACAAACCTTGTAACATCCCCCTCTGTGAAGAATGCTGCAGCATCCACGCAGAAAACAAACCATGACTGCAGCTTTTAGTGGAAAAGAGTGATTTACCCACCAGTCAGTTCGTATGTGGATTATATAGAAATTGTGCTGGGAGCTCAAGTGGCAGCTGGATCTGAGCTGGTAAGAAATTCCTCATTAGGTTTTCAAAAGTGGTGGGAAGAACACTGGCAATCCTCAATATTGTTGGGGAAATATCTCTGGCTAAAACGTTGCCTTAGTGGATGGGGAGTCTAAAAAACACTTCTCACATAAAAAAAAGTTTCTTTTTAATTATACGTCATGTCAGCTATTAGTAAAGAGGCTGGTTCTAATATCTAATATCTATTAAAATACGTTCATTAAAGTTTGATGAAATTACACATGGACTTACAGAAAATTGTTTAATTATTTTTTATTTTTTTTATTTACAAAAATGTATATTTTGTTTACACAATTACCCGTTTGCAGATCTCTATTAGGAATTTAAACATGTTGTCAATGAGGTGTGGAAAAATATTTGCAAATACAAATTCTGTTCCAGATCATTATAATTAAAAGTTGTAGCATCCTCCATCCATCCAGCGATCAGTTTTATTCATCCATCCACCAGACCAATCAGTTGGCAGAATAATGGGCAAAATGGACCTTGAATGTTTGTCAAGAAATCTAAGTGATTTGGAAACAAAAATATATTTAAAAAAATTATGATTTACAGTCAAAAATAAATTGTCTTCCCATACTCATTTGCAAACTCTAATTCTGGAGAAACAAGGAGCCAGCGCTCCTGAACTGCCATGGCTTTGCTTCTGATGAAGGTTATGTGTTGAAGCCTAAACAGCTTCACGTCTTTATCTCATGCTTTGCCCTTCTAATCATTCTTTTCTTTATTTATCTCTCTGCATTCAGGTCCCCACAAGCACCAGAGCGCCGTGACGTGCCTCCAGTTCAACAAGAACTTTGTCATCACCAGCTCGGACGACGGCACAGTCAAACTTTGGGACCTGAAGACGGGCGAGTTCATCCGGAACCTGGTGACCCTGGAGAGCGGCGGCAGCGGAGGCGTGGTGTGGCGCATCCGAGCGTCAAACACCAAGCTGGTGTGCGCCGTCGGCAGCCGCAACGGCACGGAGGAAACCAAGCTGCTGGTGCTGGACTTTGATGTGGAATTGAAGTGAGAGGAGAGGGACACTCTGAGGAAGGACGAAAAGAGCAATCCGCAGGGAGGGAAGGAGAGGGAATGGGAGCGGAGCCACCTGGAAACCAGAGGGCCAACACCCAAACTCTTCACCTTCACTCAGTCTACAGTCGCTGTCCTCTGTTGTCACACACGTCTCCCATTCATGTTACTGACAAACACACAGGTCCTCATGTGTTCAGCCCTCCTCCCTGTAGGAGGGGATGTGGAGTGGGATGGGGCTGGAAGTTGGGAGAAATGGACTGAGCGAACTCTCCTGAAGCAGCTCTCTACCTGCTCGGTTCTGAGCCGGCTTCGCACATAGACCCACCCGGCTTTGCTCGAGTCAGACACAATTGGAGATGTACAGAGATATATTATTTTTTAAAACTCCAACCCCCCTCCCTGCTATTGGAGCGCGCCCACACACAGACACTCAGCATACGGCCAGCCGAGAGGTGGGTGAAGGTGGAAGACTGTGGAGGTTATAAGAGATTAATTTCCACACAGTTACTCCCAAAGAGCTGCTTAACGTCGTGGGAAGAGAGGAAGTGTTCAGAGCGTCGGGCCTGTAGTCCAGGCTCATTTCTGTCACTCCGTTTCCGTTCTCTACTCGGTTTCTGTAGCTTTGGTTTCTTCACACAAACACAGCTGTGAATTTCAGTCCCTGAAGAGTTTTTTTTTGGTTTGTTTTATGCTTCATGCTACATTTCAGTATTAGAGAACCCATCCGGTTTATGGATGCTGTCGGTCTGTCACAGGTTTTTTTACCGTCTCCACAGGAACGTCAGCGCTGTTCAGCTCTGGTGGTTTCCTCAGAAGCTGGAGGAAAGCTGCAGAGCTGTGGATGAACACCTCCTCCCTTCCACTCTCCTCTGACCCTCTGACCCCCCCCCCCCCCTCTACCCCTGAGTGGCCAAACTGAATTTTACGCTGCTAGAGGAACCGAAACCAGAGATGTGGAGCTTCTACTTGCTGTGACGTTTTAGTCCACAGGCGAAGTTCCGAATCGGACTCTGTATGTTTGGACTAAAATACGAAACAAAACGCGACACGATTACCATCTGACTTTCTACGTTTGTTTTTTGTTTCGTTTTTTTGCCACTGAAACTTGAGCCAAACGTGCCTGTGCGTTTGAGGCTGCGAGGAGAGAGCGCATCCGACACAAACTGACAGGAGACTAAAACCAGAAGGGGATTGTAATGCTGTTGGTGTGTGTGTGTGTGTGTGTGTGTGTGTGTTCTGAGTGTGTGTGTTAAAGCGTGTTAGCAAGCAGTCTGTAAACATTCCTCGGGACAACGCTTTTCCAGCCTGTTCATTGGAAAAATGTAGAAATGCTGCGTGGACTGGCTTAAAAAAAAGAGTTTAAAAATTAAAACAAGCTAGCAGATGTATTGATTTTAACTCATGAATGAGAGAACGGTCAGTGTGTGTGTGTGTGAGACTGTTATTTTCCCCCCTACAGAGGTGTCTGAAGCAACAGAGGCGACCACCACAAGCATGAAATGACGGGTCGGGTCGGGTCGGGTCGGGTCGCAGAACGTCTTAGTGTTACATGAGCTGCAGGTGAAGATCTCTGCAGCCGTTAGCAACCAACATGGACTGAAACCTTGTAGCCAAGCAAGTCGTCTCAATCTCCCAGAGTCACAACTCGAGCTGAACTGTGAAAGTGGTATAACACTGTATATTAAAAAAAAGAGAAAGAAAACAATCTCCTCTTGTTGTTTTCTCAGTCTGTTTTTAATTTATGATCTGGTTTGAGAAATCAGATTTGTTGCAGGTGTTTTTATTTTGTTAAGTTCATGTAAACTGCCTGGCAAGAAAACTAAAAACAGACAAAAAACCTGAAAGGGATTGTGTATTTGTTTGATTCACTTAGAATTTTATTTTCTTATAACTTAAGTGCAATAAAATGTGGGTTTTTCTTTTTTCATTTCAAGCATATCAGTTGTCTGTTTTTGTTTACCTCTGTGAAGGCATCTTATATGGTCAATAAAGCAAAACTATTTGGTTAAATTCTCCAATGGTGATAATCTCAGCTTTTCAAGACCAAATATCAGTTATCCTCATATGATGTCTAACAGATCACAAATCTATTCATATAGTTTACTTTTATTCAATGCTGGTAATGGATTTTTGAAATGATTTTGAAAAAAACATTTACTGGGTGGACAATTTTAAGGTTATCATGATTGGGCACTGTCAGGATGTAGCACTGTTGCCTTGCAGGAAGCTGCTTGGAGTCTGCATGATGGGTAAGCCACAAACGTTCATAGCTAAGGAGGCTGGCTGTTCATAGAGTGCTGTGTCCAAGCATATCAATGGAAAGTTTAGTGGTAGGACAAAATGTGGCAGAAGAAGATGCGCCAGCAGAAGAGCTGACCGTGGACTTCAGCGGATTATCAAACAGAAGATTCATGAATCTGGCAGAGATCCAGAAAGAGTCACAGCTTCAAAAACCACCAAATTCAGACGCATCTGGGAGATGAGCTACAACTGTCTGGTTCCTCGGGTCAAACCACTTCTGAGCCTGAGCCAACGTAGGAAGCGTCTCAACTGGGCCAAGGAGAAGAAGGACTGTTGGCCAGTAGTCCAAAGTCCTCTTTTCAAATGAAAGTAAAGTGTCTCTTTCATTCAGGAATCAAGGTCCAAGGCTTTGGAGGAAAACGGGTGAGGAACAGAACCCAAGCTGCTTGAGGTCCAGTGTGAAATATCCACAGTCAGTCATGATTTGGGGTGAAATGTCCGGTGCAGGTGTTGGTAAACTCTGCTTTCTGAAATCCAAGGTCACCGCATCAGTCTACCAGAATGTTTTAGAGGACTTCATGATTCCTTCTGCTGAGTATCTGTATGGAGATGCAGATTTCATCTTCCAGCAGGACCTGGCCCCTGCTCATACTGCCAGAAGCACCAAAACCTGGTTTGATGCCCATGGTGCCATCACAGTACTTGACTGTTTGGATAACTCACTGGACCTAAACCCCATTGAGAATCTGAGTAACAGTGGCTTGCAAAAGTATTCGGCCCCCTTGAACTTTTCCACATCTTGTCACATTACAGCCACAAACATGAATCAATTTTATTGGAATTCCACGTGAAAGACCAAAACAAAGTGGTGTACACGTGAGAAGTGGCACAAAAATCATACATGATTCCAAACATTTTTTACAAATAAATAACTGAAAAGTGGGGTGTGCGTAATTATTCAGCCCCCTTTGGTCTGAGTGCAGTCAGTTGCCTATAGACATTGCCTGATGAGTGCTAATGACTAAATAGAGTCACCTGTGTGTAATCTAATGTCAGTACAAATACAGCTGCCCTGTGACGGCCTCAGAGGTTGTCTAAGAGAATGTTGGGAGCAACAACACCATGAAGTCCAAAGAACACACCAGACAGGTCAGGGATAAAGTTATTGAGAAGTTTAAAGCAGGCTTAGGCTACAAAAAGATTTCCCAAGCCTTGAACATCCCACGGAGCGCTGTTCAAGTGATCATTCAGAAATGGAAGGAGTATGGCACAACTGTAAACCTACCAAGACAAGGCCGTCCACCTAAACTCACAGGCCGAACAAGGAGAGCGCTGATCAGAAATGCAGCCAAGAGGCCCATGGTGACTCTGGATGAGCTGCAGAGATCTACAGCTCAGGTGGGGGAATCTGTCCATAGGACAACTATTAGTGGTGCACTGCACAAAGTTGGCCTTTATGGAAGAGTGGCAAGAAGAAAGCCATTGTTAAAGGAAAACCATAAGAAGTCCTGTTTGCAGTTTGCCACAAGCCATGTGGGGGACACAGCAAACATGTGGAAGAAGGTGCTCTGGTCAGATGAGACCAAAATGGAAAACTAACACTGCACATCACTCTGAACACACCATCCCCACTGTCAAATATGGTGGTGGCAGCATCATGCTCTGGGGGTGCTTCTCTTCAGCAGGGACAGGGAAGCTGGTCAGAGTTGATGGGAAGATGGATGGAGCCAAATACAGGGCAATCTTGGAAGAAAACCTCTTGGAGTCTGCAAAAGACTTGAGACTGGGGCGGAGGTTCACCTTCCAGCAGGACAACGACCCTAAACATAAAGCCAGGGCAACAATGGAATGGTTTAAAACAAAACATATCCATGTGTTAGAATGGCCCAGTCAAAGTCCAGATCTAAATCCAATCGAGAATCTGTGGCAAGATCTGAAAGCTGCTGTTCACAAACGCTGTCCATCTAATCTGACTGAGCTGGAGCCTATTTTCCAAAGAAGAATGGGCAAGAATTTCAGTCTCTAGATGTACAAAGCTGGTAGAGACATACCCTAAAAGACTGGCAGCTGGAATTGCAGCAAAAGGTGGTTCTACAAAGTATTGACTCAGGGGGCTGAATAATTACACACACCCCACTTTTCAGTTATTTATTTGTAAAAAATGTTTGGAATCATGTATGATTTTCGTTCCACTTCTCACGTGTACACCACTTTGTTTTGGTCTTTCACCTGGAATTCCAATAAAACTGATTCATGTTTGTGGCTGTAATGTGACAAAATGTGGAAAAGTTCAAGGGGGCCGAATACTTTTGCAAGCCACTGTATTATCAAGAGGAAAATTAGGGGCACCAGAGCCAAAAACAAAGAGCTGACAGCAAGCATCAAGGAAATCTGGGCTTCCATAACTCCCAGGCAATGCCACAGGCTGATTGCCTCAATGCCGCGAGGCAGTGATTAAGGCAAAGGGATTACCTACTAAGTATTGAAGATTGACATATCGCTTTGAAAGTACCATATTTTGATTGATTTGATGTGATTCTAATTTCTTTCTGTTTTTCTGCAAAAAACAGAAGTAAATCGTGATTTCTTCACAGTATTCAAATTTTTTGAATTCCTGTTTTTGTGAGTTTTGAGCTTGAAGCCCAAATTATGTACAATTAAACAACTAAACCAGTGTTTCTCAAACTATGGGGCGAGCCCCACTAGTGGGGCGCAGAGGTATTGCAGGTGGGGCGTGACATCAATGGGATTTAAATAGTTTTCCCCCCTAGATTCTGTCGTTGTGAATCTTTCACTGCACTGTAAATTAAAATCGACCAGCTCCCCCCCCTCACAAAATTAAACACACTCAAATAAATGAGCAATTGTGATCATCATTGTAAACAGAACCGGGACCTGGAACATCGGGCTGGGAGTTTGACGTTGGAATATATCGCAGCAGAACAAAACAAGCTGAAGTAGCCGCATTATTACAGATTCCATCTACAAAATGTACAAATATCTAAAAAGATCAGGGAACGTTTCAGAGTCAGAGACGTCACACGGTCAACCACGGAGGAAATACAGGGATGAGGATCTTGCTCTTTATTTATTTATTTTATTATTTTTTATTTTGTACTTTTGAAAGCTTTGTAAATTTGATAAAACTACAACTTTTATTTTCTCCAACTGTGAGCTGAAGTTCTACATGTAGCAACTACTGACAGCATATGTTTCTGAGCCGGTTTTATACCAGTGTGCAACCCCTTTTTCCAACTAATTTATACCCTTAAAGACTTGTAGACTAACTCGGCTATTTAAATAAATAAAACACTTTAAAAATCAGGCGTGGTCACCATTCTGTTGGGGCGATAAAAGCATGGGGGGCTTCTGTATGCTCCTTTGTCCAAAGCGGGGAATGATAAAAAAAGTTTGAGAAACACTGAACTAAACACTTGAAATCGTTTAAGTTGTGGGCCCTGAATCGATAATCAATGGAAGTTTAAAATTTTTAATGGAATTATGGAGATAAATAAACTTGATATTCTAATTAAACCATGATATTCTAATGTTTTGAAAAGGGTCTGTACGTGCGCAGAAGGATGGACTCTGACTGCCCCCAATACCCACCGTTGAAATGTATTTTTAAGGCCTCAATTACTATAGCTCACAGAGGAGGGGTGGACATTAAGGGTTAAAAAACCCCAGCTAAAGCAAAAATCAGTTATCTTTGCATTTTTCAGAAACTGGATCAAAATTGCGTTTTTCTTTCATGCCATCGCTCAACCCTACAGTTTGTTTAAATTGGTCTGTTTGCTGCCACTCACCCATCTGTGGACATTGTCCACACATGCTTTTAAATACTTTATGAAGTCAGTTCCAGAAGCTTGATGTTAGCGGGTTTTATCCCACAAAAACAGGTGTGACCAGGGTTAGCAATCTACCATGATGCTGTTGTATCAAAGATAGAGCCATCTGACGGGTGATTGGTGGTGATAAAAGTTTGCAGGAGTCAAAGTGAGGCATTCCAAGCGAGAACTTCCTTCAAACAGTTTCCCCTCCAAAACATCTCTGTGTCTCCTCCAAAACATCTCTGTGTCTCCTCCAACGTATCTCTAGAAGGTATTTGCCTGCTCCATAACAGCTACTGCAAGTTCCCATCTTAGCTTATAGCTACAAAAAGAATAGTCGAGGTGCAGCTTTCTCGGGTATACTTAATGCTCTTGAGCGAGTGGGACCCGCACACCACATCAGGGGCCTCATTTGTAAAACTTTGCGCAGAATCCTTATCAAAAGTCTACTTAAGCTCAGTAAAGAAACTTTATGATCTATAAAACCTTGAGTGCACGGAATAATAAATCAGTCTCCCTATAAATGTGCTCAGGTGATTTTGGGTCATATCCCGCCTCCTACACATCCACTTTCTGCTATAAACAGTCAATGCAAAGTACCTAGTGAATATTTGGCATAAACATAAGCGGGCTGATACGGGGCATTTCAATTCAAAAATACTTTATTGATCCCAGAGGGAAATTAAGTGTTGTTGTAGCTCTTATAATTCATTCTTTAAGGAGTTGTAGATGATGATGGCTGTGGGCAGGAAGGATTTCCATTAGCGGTCTGTGTTGCCTAACTTTCTTTATCAGGTTGTTGAGCCTTTTTAAATCCCTGGCTCTGATGCTGCTACCCCAACAGATGACGGCTGAAGAGATTACACTCTCCACAACATACTTGTAGAAGATCTCCAGCATCTTGCTGAAAACCTTGAAGGACCTAAGCTTCCTCAAGAAGTACAGTCTGCTCTGTCCCTTCTTGTAGACGGCTTCACTGTTCAGTCTCCAGTCCAGTCTGTTGTCAAGGTGAACTCCGAGGTATTTATACTCCTCAACCACCTCCACTTCTTCTCCCATGATGGAAACAGTGTTTGACTTATCCCTGTTTCTTCGGAAATCTACAATCATCTTCTTTGTTTTATTCACATTCAAAGTAATACGATTGTTTCTACACCATGTCACAAAGCGGTCCACCAGCCCCCACAATTGCAGAGCCATCTGAGTATTTCTGCAGATGACAGGTCTCTGATTTGTACTGGAAGTCTGAGGTGTAGAGAGTGAAAAGGAATGGTGAGAGTACGGTCCCCTGTGGTGCTCCTGTGCTCCTGACCACCTGGTCTGACACACAATTCTTCAGTCTCACAAATTGTGGTCTGTTGGTCAGGTAGTCATTGATCCAGGCGATTGTTGAGGGCTCCACCTGTGTCTTCAGGAGTTTCTGACAAAGCAAATCAAGCTGAATTGTGTTAAATGCACTGGAGAAATCAAAGAACATGATCCTCACAGTGCTGCCTGCTTTGTCCAGATGACAGTGGGTTGGTTGAAGTAGGTGTATGATGGCATCTTCAACTCCAACTCCACAGCGATAAGCAAACTGCAGCGGGTCCTGATACGTTCTTGTTTGCTTACTCAGGGGTGCCAACAGGAGTCTCTCCAGGACCTTCATGATGTGGGATGTCAGGGCAACAGGTCAATAGTCATTGATGACTGATGGGTGAGTTCTCTTTGGTACTGGAACAAGGCAGGATGTCTTCCACAACACTGGAACCTTCTCTTGAGTTAGGCTAAGGTTGAAGAGGTGCTGCAGAATCCCACAGAGCTGCTCTGCACAGGTCTTCAGGACTCTGGGGCTGACACCATCTGGACCTGCAGCCTTGTTCTGGTTCAGTTTCTCCAGCTGCCTCTTCACCTGACTTTTGGTGCAGAGAAGTGGGAGGAGGAGGCAAAGGGGGTAGCAGCATTTCCTGACTTGGTTGAAGTCAAACTTGTGGAATTAGAAGAGTCCATGGCTGAGGTGAAGGATAAAACATCCGAGGTGTAATACGAAAGCTGTTGATCAGAGGAGAGTGGGATGTCTGTTTGGCTGGGAACAGGAGAGGAGGATGCTGAGCTAGTTCCTGAACTGAACCTGTTGAAGAATGTGTTCAGTTCATTGGCTCTGTCCAGACTTCCATCTATCCAATCCTTCCTGTCCTTAAAACCTGTGATCTTTCTCATTCCTGACCAGACATCTCGGATATTGTTCCTCTGTAGTTTGTTCTCCAGCTTCTTCCTGTATGCCTCCTTGCTGTCTCTGATCTTGACCTTAAGTTGCTTCTGTATACTCCTCAGTAATTCCCTGTCTCCCTCCCTGAAGGCTCTTTTTTTCTTGTTTAGCAGTTCCATCAGGTCACTGCTGATCCAGGGTTTGTTATTGGGGAAGCATCTCACTGTTCTGGTGGGGATGATGTTGTCCACACAGAAGTTTATATAGTCAGTCACACACTCAGTCATGGCATTGATGTCCTCTCCATGTGCTTGGCAAAGAGTCATCCAGTCTGTGGTTGCAAAACAACCCTGCAGGGCTTCTTCAGCTTCCTGTGACCATTTTCTCACAGTTTTCTTTGTCACAGGTTGCTTCTGAACACGTGGCTTATATTCTGAAAAGAGAAAAACAAGATTGTGATCTGATTGTCCCAGAGGAGGTCTTGGTTTGGACATGTATGAAACCTTTACATTTGCATAAAACAAATCCAAGGTCCTGTTTTTTCTTGTAGAGCAGCTGACAAACTGTTGAAATGTTGGAAGTGTACTAGAGAGCGAGGCATGATTAAAATCACCAGATATTGCCACAAATGCATTGGGGTGCTCTGTCTGTAGCTTAGCAACAACGGAACTGATGACATCACATGCACTGTCGGCAACGGCTGAAGGTGGAACGTAAACAACTGCCAAAATTCAAATTCAATTCAATTCAAAAATACTTCATTGATCCCAGAGCGAAATTAAGTGTTGGTATAGCTCATACAATTAATTATTTAAGGAGATGTTATAGATGATGATGGCTGTGGGCAAGAAGGATTTCCTGTAGCAGTCTGTATTGCAACGAAACTGAAGAAGCCTCCGACTGAAGACGCACTGTTGTTGTATGACAGTCTCATGAAGAGGATGCTCAGGGTTGTCCATAATTTTTTTGATTTTATGAAGAATCCTTCTTTGCATTATCATCTCCAGATGTTCCACAGTTGTCCCAAGAACAGAACCAGCCTTCTTTATCAGGTTGTTTAGCCTATTTAAATCCCTGGCTCTGGTGCTGCTACCCCAACAGATGATGGCTGAAGAGATTACACTCTCCACAACAGACTTGTAGAAGATCTGCAGCATCTTGCTGCAAACCTTGAAGGACCTAAGCTTCCTCAAGAAGTACAGTCTGCTCTTTCCCTTCTTGTAGACGGCTTCACTGTTCAGTCTCCAGTCCAGTCTGTTGTCAAGGTGAACTCCGAGGTATTTATACTCCTCAACCACCTCCACTTCTTCTACCATGATGGAAACAGTGTTTGACTTATCCCTGTTTCTTCTGAAATCTACAATCATCTCCTTTGTTTTGTTCACATTCGTGGTGAGACGATTGTTTCCACACCATGTCACAAAGCGGTCAACCAGCTCTCTGTATTACACCCAACAATTGCAGAGCCATCTGAGTATTTCTGCAGATGACAGGTCTCTGATTTGTACTGGAAGTCTGAGGTGTACAGAGTGAAAAGGAATGGTGCTCCTGTGCTGCACAAAATGACACTGAATGACACCGGTGAACTCTCTTGGTAAATAATATGGACGAAAACTTACAGCCAAGAGTTTGACATCTGGGATGTAGAGACGACACTTCACAGTAACATGTCCTGGATGACACCATCTGTTGTTGACAAGCCCTGCTACTCCACCACCTTTTCTTTTTCTGCTCGTCTTCAGTTCTATGTCTGCTCATACAGTCAGAAAGCCTGCCAGAGAGACGTTGGAGTCGGGGATATGATCCTGCAGCCACATCTCAGTAAAACAGATAACACTGCATTCACGGTACTCTGGCTGAGTCCTTGTAAGGGCTTGGAGTTCATCCATCTTGTTAGCCAGTGATCTCACGTTGCCCATTATGATCGATGGAAGAGATGGCTTGAACTTCCTCTTTCTCTCTCCTTTTTGCTCCTGTTCTGCATCCACGTCTCCTCCTAATCAACTCATCAGGGATTCGTGGCTTCAGTTGAGGTATTATTTCAGGTTTTGCAATGTTAATCAGCTGCTCCCGGCTGTAAACCACATTGTTGCCTTGGTTACGCATCATAACAAGTTATCGAGTGAGAAATTAACAGTACAAATCTTTCCAGCTTCACAGCACCAAAAAACTAAAAAGTATACAGGTAACCGGAACCAATGTACAAAACGTATGTAGCCAACAGATTCACTCCAACATGCAGCCACCCAGAGCAGCGCAATTCTAGAATAGGATTCATGAGTAATCATGGGAATTGAGAGGGTTAGAAAACGCAATTCCACAGAGACTGAAGTCGAGGTGCCTGTAAGTGAGATAGAGCTACGTAAAAAAATTTTTTTGGGGGGGTCACAGTTGAGGCATCACAAATAAACGAAAGGCATTATAGTGGCACAGTGGTGAAAGCTGAGAGTGAGACAGAGAGATCTGTGTTGGACATAAAAAAGAGGTGGTCAGATCTGAAGGTGGAGGCAAAGAGGAAGATGGCATGCCAGTGTCAGTGTGTCTGTCACAGCCAGTGGGGGCATCCATTGTGCAGCATTATGCATGAGTGTCAGTGCAGTATTTATATTTCTACTCAATAATCACACCTATTGCTACTCATTACAATTAATCCATATATGAGTGTATCAAGTACAGTTTATTATTCCAGTCAGTTAAAAAGTTTCTAAGGAATCTCTGCAAATTGTGTCGAGTCATTGACTTGCAGCATTTATTCCTCCTGAACCAACATGTAGCGATTGTAGACAGTCGCTACCATTGTGTCGTTGATTTCACAGCAATCCCTCATACTGAGCAAGTGTGTAGTGACAGTGGAGAGGAAAAACTGCCTTTTAACAGGAAGAAACCTCCAGCAGAACCAGAACCTGGCTCAGTACAAGCGGCCATCTGCCACGACCGTCTGGGGTTCAAGAAGACAGAGAAGAGACAATTCAATTCAATTCAATTCAATTCAATTTCAATTTCAATTCAATTCAATTCAATTCAATTCAATTCAAGACACAGAAAGAACAAAAAGCACTTATGTAAGATGACTTTGTATATCAAAAAAAAGTAAGGCAATGCAAGTTCATTAGTATAGCACACTTTCAGCAATATCGCAAAGTGCTTTATTCGATTAGAAGTAAAACAAAATGAGCAAAAAAAACATTACATTTCAAGTGTCTGGACATAATCAGACATAATTCAAGTGTTTCAATCATATTTTGATTAAAAACTCTGTATCTTATCATCAAATAACCTGAAAGAGCAAAAAGATGTACAAGACAGATTTATCCACTTATTGAGATCCATGATCATGCTTGAACCTCCTCCAATTCAATTCAATTCAGTTTATTTATATAGCGCCGATTCACAACAGATGTCATCTCAAGGCACTTAACAAGAAGTCATTTCAATACATTTATACAAACATTCCAATCAGTTAAAAAGTTTCCTATTTAAGGAATCCCAGCAGATTGCGTCAGTCATTGGCGTGAGGTTGGGCCCCGTTGATGCAGACTTTCCAACCACAGCAATCCTTCAGCAATCCCTCATACTGAGCAAGCATGTAGCGACGGTGGAGAGGAAAAACTCCCCTTTAACAGGAAGAAACCTCCAACAGAACCAGGCTCAGTAGGAGCGGCCATCTGCCACGACCGTCTGGGGGTTTGAGAAGACAGAGCAGAAACACAGAAGGAACAGAAGATCTGATATAAGAGAACTTTCTATGTTACAGAAAGTAAAAAGTTGATAACAGGACACAGTGGATGTTCAGTTACTGGGGGGATCATCCCAGTCGATGCCCCCCGTCCAACAGGGCATTGCAGCCAAACAGGATACTAGACCAGGTATATCTTCTATGGAGAGAAAAACACTGAGAGAAAACAAAGTTAACAGTCGAGATAACAGAATGTACTGTAATACAACTGGAGAGTAGTAGGAGAGAAGGAAGTAGCAGAGTGAAGAAAAGTGGTAAGTCTGTCCTCCAGCAGTCTAAGCCTATAGCAGCATAACTACAGAGATAGCTCAGGATGACCTAAGCCACTCTAACTATAAGCTTTATCAAAAAGGAAAGTTTTAAGCCTGGCCTTAAAAGTAAACAGAGTGTCTGCCTCACGGACTAAAGCTGGGAGCTGGTTCCACAGGAGAGGAGCCTGATAACTAAAAGATCTGCCTCCCATTCTACTTTAAGAAATCCTAGGAACTACAAGTAAACCTGCAGTCTGAGAGCAAAGTGCTCTGTTAGGAACATAAGGAACAATTAGATCTCTGATGTATGATCGAGCTTGATTATTAAGGGCTTTGCATGTAAGAAGGAGGATCTTAGATTCTATTCTGGATTTAACAGGGAGCCAATGAAGGGAAGCTAAAACAGGAGAAATGTGATCTCTCTTTTTAATATTCATCAGAACTCTTGCTGCAGCATTTTGGATCAACTGAAGGCTTTTAATGGCATTTTGTGGACTACCTGATAGTAAAGAATTACAGTAGTCCAGCCTTGAGGTAACAAATGCATGGACTAGTTTCTCAGCATCACTCCTGGACAGGATGTTTCTAATTTTAGCAATATTCCGGAGGTGAAAGAAGGAAATCCTAGAAACCTGTTTAATATGGGATTTAAATGTCAAGTCTTGGTCAAAAATAACACCGAGGTTCTTTACGTTATTACTGGGGGACAATTTAATGCCATCCAGATGAAGTGATTGACTAATCAGTTTCTGTTTAAGAACTTCTGGTCCAAAGACAGCAAATTCTGTTTTGTCAGAATTTAAAAGCAAAAAGTTTAGGGTCATCCATGTTTTTATGTCTTCCAGACATGCCTGTAATCTACCTAACTGACTGGGTTCATCAGGATTTATGGATAAATATAGTTGTGTATCATCGGCATAGCTGTGGAAATGTATCCCATGCTGTCTAATGATTCTACCAATTGGAAGCATATATATGGTGAACAGAATTGGTCCAAGCACAGAACCCTGGGGAACTCCACAAGTAACCCTTGAGAGTGAAGATGATTTATCATTTAGATGAACAAACTAGAATCTATCAGACAAATATGATTTAAACCAGCCTAGTGCTGTTCCTTTGATCCCTGCAACATGTTCAAGCTTTTCTAAGAGAATATTATGATCGACTGTGTCAAAAGCAGCACTGAGATCTAACAAAACCAGAACAGACACAAGTCCATTATCTGAGGCCATGAGAATATCATTAGTAACCTTCACCAGTGCTGTTTCAGTGCTATGATGAACTCTAAAACCTGACTGAAACTCTTCAAACAGCTCGTTACTGTTTAGATGCTCACAGACTTGATTAGCAACAATTTTCTCAAGGATTTTGGATAAGAAAGGAAGGTTAGATATAGGTCTGTAATTCACTAAGTCATCTTGATCAAGGGAAGGTTTCTTGAGTAAAGGTTTAATTACAGCTATTTTAAATTCCTGTGGTACGTATCCGTTTACTAAGGATAGATTCATCATATCCAAAATGGGGCCAGGAACCAAATGGAACACTTCTTTAAATAATTTGGTTGGAATTGGGTCCAACATACAACAACCAAACTTTCGTCTTGTAAAATGAATGTTTGCCTCAATGCAGCCCTCTTGTTGGGTTAATTCTTCTCTTAGCTTTATTTTAAGGACATTGAAAGGTGAGTGGGGAACAGTTTACTACCCTTGGGTTTTTGTCTTCCAACAGCGATGTATCAAGAGGTTGCTCAGTTTGAGCAGCAACAGAGTCTACTGTGTGATGCAGATTTCCTCTTGTTGCCTAGCGATGGCTGGTTTCTGGCCCGGCCTCAGTCTGTGTCTAGTGGAAACAGTTTAGTGTGTGGAAGCATTGAGGGGCTGGACATCCTTTCATGAATGGGCGTGTGGGGGAGTGTGGTTGGCAGGGTCACTCTCTGCAACTGTTGGTTCCCAGGATCAAATCATGTGTTGTGCTAGCAGCTGATCTGCTCCACTCAAGTGCATCTTTCCTGCTTGTGAACTAGACACATATATGTAGCTACAACATGCATTTATAAGACGACTTCAACTGTAGTTTTGGTTACGTTACCAACTTCTGCTGTTTAGTTCTGGCTGTGTTGGCAGATTTAGATGCTGCAGTTCCTGCACAAAGTAAAAAACTTCATTTTCTATAATATTTTATCTCAAAGCAATGAGACCCTTTAAGTAATCTTTAAAGCTGGTCTCAGTAAGTATTTCTACAGGATTAGCAAAGGTTTGTTTCTGGGCTTTTGTTGCTGTATATCACTTATTTTCAGTCTAGTCTTTGACTATTTTCAGAATTCCTTTTTCACATGCAAAGCAAACAATTGCTCAACAGAACCGTGTCAGAGAACTGTTCTTGACACATACTGGAGACATTTGTGAATCTTCAGTAGCATTTTACAGAGACAGAATTTGTTCCCATTTCTGTTGCTGAATCAGTTGGAGAAGAGCAAAAAATAATTTAGCAGACAGGAAATATTACTGAAAAAGAGGTTAAGCACCAAAACAAAATCTGATTTTGACCCCATTTATTACAAATGCAGACCAAACCATGTGAAAGATTTTAATGTTTGTGACCTGTTGTAAAATAAATTATGATCCACATTAGAGTTGTGATATAAGGAGAGCATGAAATAGTATAACTATTGTTGAATGTTTAAAAGACAGTGTGGATTGTGAATATACCACATTTTTCTTACTGTTTTTTTTCTCCGCCATCATGATGGCCCCACCATTCTCCTTGAGCTTCATCATCTTTGTCCAGCACACCTGAATTCCCTCATGAGCAATCCTTCAGCTCTGCAGAGGCCTGGTGAAGTCTTTCACATGGTCTGGTCTGCATTTGTAATAAATGGGGTCAAAATCAGATTTTGTTTTGGTGCTTAACTTCTTTGTCAGTAATATTTCCTGTCTGCTGAATTATATTTTGCAATTTTCCAACTGATTCAGCAACAGAAATGGGAAAACATTCTGTCTCTGTAAAATGCTACTGAAGATTCACAAATGTCTCCAGTCATTTATTTGATTTAGATGTGTTGGAGGGGGGATGCATCTAAAAGATTGAGAATTGGACTTTAGGCAAACTGTGGCTATCAACATGAGTGAAAGTCCATCCAGTCGGTCAACTGTAACCTTGTTGCTGAAAAGCTTGATCTTGGTACCATTTGTTCAAAGCACAAAGCTCAAATTAAAGTCCCAGTAAAGTTCAGTACACTCCAAATGCTTACATTTGCTGTAGTAGGACAGAAAAGCCTTCTTCCTTGTCTATTTGATTAACTGGTTTACATCAATAGATCCTAACTCCAAACGTGGAGAGTTTTTATTCTGCAGCTTTTGGATGCATCCCTTCTCCAACACCTGATTCTAATGAACGTCTCATTACCACGCCTCTGTAGCACTGAATGCTGATGAGAGAATTCAGATATTTGCTTCAGGTCTGTTTGAGCAGGGCTGCATCTAAAAGGTGCAGGATAGTAGCTCTCATTGGAGACCCCTGGGTTAACGAGCAGTTTATTGTTGTGACTTAGTAAACCCAAGATGGCACGCTTTGTTGCTGTTACTGAATAGGGAATATTTTTTACCCCCTTTATTACCTGCTCATTGTAGGATGAACAGGACGGTGGTGGCACATACACTGGTGTGTGGCGGCGGGATAAAAACGGGGTCTCATCCAGCCGTCTGGCCAGTGGCTAAAAGAAATGGGGGTCTGTGTTACATTGTATTTATAACCCCTGGGAAACAGGAAGTCATCACTAATTAGAAGCTCTGATGAACCTAGTAAATAATGAATAAAAAAATGCTTGTTTTAGTACCAATATTTATGCAACTACTGCATTTGTTTAGAACATTTAGTTCTTAAAGTGAAACTCTGAATAAATGCATTCACATTAAAGGTTGAATTTTCTTTCTATAGTCGTGAGTGTCAGATTATGGTGCTGCCACAAAAGATTAATGTTAGGCCTTTTCATACATCTTTTGTATGCAGATGCATTTTGCTCAAGAATACGCAGATATTTTACCACTTACATAAAATCTACTCATTGAACAAACAGAAAGGGGTATTAAGCAGAGATATGATATTTTCTTCTTTATTGAGGCTCGAAAAGCATAATTTTCTCACTTGACTGGTTTATTCAATAAAATCCAGTCATCATTTCTATTTTTAACCATATTTGCTCCATGTTCCCTGAAAACACTTTTTATATTTTAATTAAGATTTTTTTTCTGGGTGTAAACATTCAGAGTTCACACAGCGTAACAAACAAGATAGTCTGCTCTGTAGCAGACACTGATGGATCTCCACAGGCAGTCCTTAATATCTGGAAGAGATGAATCATCTCATTCCTTCAGGTGATTAGCCATTTATCTACTTTACTCTTACTCTCACAATTGCACCACACGTTCTGTTGATGAATGAACGTCCCCTTTTCTCAGCTTTCACCGCTCAAACGAAGCACGTCTGTTGCAACCCTGCAGCACTAACTCACCCAGACACAAACAACACAGTGTGAGGTATAACATGGGTGACTGGATGCTGTCCACCAGGAGCTGAGCTGTGGATAGCACACGAAGCTGTTCAGGGAAGGGAAGAGCTTGTATACTTCATTCAGTATCCCTCCATCCTATTGTTTGATAATCCTGCTCTAAAGCGCAGCAGCTCCTCTAATTGTGAGCAGATTTTCAAAGGACCATAGAATCAGAAGAGGTTGTGTTACACACTTCAACTTAATCCTGTTTGGGATGTTTGTTGCAGTCAGTGGATGATGATAGAAACATTTACCTTAGTAGTTCGTTGAGTCAAAGTGTCTTTATTTGTGTCCTATTATGGAAAAAAAAATTCTTAAGTATGAGAAAAGATTCCTTCTGCTGGTTAAAGAGTGGTCTTTAATACAGCTTGTTTACCAACTGTTGGGAGTCTGGGGTGCTTGTCTGTGTTGGTCTTGGTCTGTCTGCTTCCTGCTTATTTCTCCACCATTCAGGCGATTTCCACCAGAGTTCCTGAGTGAGCTGAGAACCTATCCATCAAGTCGGGGCGGAGCCCGCCTGCTGGCTGTCAGATCTTTGGTAAAAACCTCATTTCCTCCATGCGATCTCCTGAGTTCCTAGTGTGATTTTTATGACAACCCTGTTACCTCCTTTCTGTGCTCCTTCCAAGGTTATTCCTCGTCACAATCTCTTGTCAAGTTCTCCAGCTTCTCAGTAAGCCTTGGTCATTTCCTCCACATCTGACTGCCTTCAAGCTCAAAGTTCTTCTGTGATCCATCTCCATGCTTTGCCTGCCCTCCGTCAATGCTCAATCCTCGCTCCCAGACTCCACCATCTCCACATCTCCAGGAATGCAGCAAGAAGCTGCCGCATCATCCCGGACTCATAGCTCTCCCTCCCTGGCGTTCAGTCTTCCTTCCACCAAGTAAGCCTCACCTGAGTTCATCTAAGTTATTACTGTTCATTCAGGATTCTATCTCTGCTCTGAATTTCTTCCTCAGCAGTTCAGCTCTCCTCCGTTTTCTTGTGCAATGTTCCCGTCCCCTTCATCATCATCTTCACATTTTCATTGTTTCAATAAAAACCTGAAAACTTTTACAACTGGTCTCCTTATTGGTGTTCTGCATGTGGGTCAAGAAGCCCAATTCCAACATGACACCAACAAGGAGAACAGCACATTCAACAGCATTTCAAAGGCTGACCCTCCACTATATAGTATTTGGTAATCAAAGATTAGCACATCCCCTTCAAACCTGGTGTCTGAGTCCAGCAAGAGTGCATGACCCCACCCTGATAGTAAGGCAAGGCAAGTTTATTTGTATAGCACAATTCATGTTACAAGACAATTCAAAGTGCTTTACATAAAACATCAAAAGCATTACAGCAGGGGGCAGAAAAAGCAAAAGTACAGGAATAAAAACCATGATATAAAATGAACCAAAAAAAAATCAATAAACTAAAATATAAAAACAAATAACTAAATTTAAAAAATGTAAAAAATCTATCTTAAAAGAAGCCGTGCAGATTTAAAACTTAAAATAAAATCTAATCAAAAGCAGCTGAGAACAGGTGGGTTTTTAACCTGGATTTAAATAAACTGAGTGTTTCAGCTGATCTGAGGTTTTCTGTGAGTTTGTTCCAGACATGTGGAGCATAGAAGCTGAACGCAGCTTCTCCATGTCTGGTTCTGACTCTGGCTCTGTCTTCTCAAACCCCCAGACGGTCGTGGCAGATGGCCGCTCCTACTGAGCCTGGTTCTGTTGGAGGTTTCTTCCTGTTAAAGGGGAGTTTTTCCTCTCCACTGTCGCTACATGCTTGCTCAGTATGAGGGATTGCTGAAGGATTGCTGTGGTTGGAAATCTGCCCAACCTCACACCAATGACTGACGCAATCTGCTGGGATTCCTTAAATAGGAAACTTTTTAACTGATTGGAATGTTGGTATAATTGTATTGAAATGACTTCTTGTTAAGTGCCTTGAGATGACATCTGTTGTGAATTGGCGCTATATAAATAAACTGAATTGAATTGAATTGAATTGAATTGACTCTGGGAACTGATAAAAGAGCGGATCCAGATGACCTGAGGGGTCGAGTAGGTTCATACTGGGTCAGGAGATCACCGATGTATTTTCGTCCTAAACCATTCTGAGCTTTATAGACCAGCAGCAGAACTTTGGAGTCTATCCTCTGACAGACAGGCAGCCAGCGTAAAGACCTCAGAGCTGGACTGATGTGCTCCACTTTTTTGGTTTTAGTGAGAACTCGAGCAGCAGAGTTCTGGATGAGCTGCAGTTTCCTAGTTGATTTTTTAGGTAGACCTGTAAAGACGCTGTTACAATAATCAAGCAGACTAAAGATGAATGCATAGACTAGTTTTTCCAGGTCCTGCTGAGACATCAGATCTTTTATCCTTGAGATATTCTTAAGGTGATAGTAGGCTGATTTTGTGATTGCCTTAATGTGTTTTTCAAAGTTTAGGTCTGAGTCCATCACTATACCCCGATTTCTGACGTGGATGGTGGTTTTTAGGTGTGTGGATTGACTAATTAGTCCCAGACCAATTGATAGCTACAGTTCTTTTGAACATCTAACCCTTAATTCTCCTCATCCAAGTTGCAAAACATTAAGACCATTTTTGTTTGTGGTTTTGTATCGTCCACCAGGCCCTTACTCTCAATTCTTGGATCAGATCTCACATTTTTTATCTGATTTAGTATTAAATACTGATAGGGTTATTATAGTGGGGGACTTCAATATTCATGTGGATACTGAAAGTGATAGCCTAAATGCAGCCTTTAATGCTATTTTAGACTCAATTGGCTTTAGTCAAAAAGTACAGGGATCGACCCAGTCGGGTAAACACACTTTGGACCTTGTACTGACATACGGTATTGAGTGTGAGGAAATAACAGTCCACCCACATAACCCGGTCCTGTCTGACCACTTCTTGATAACTTTTGAATTTACTTTAACTGACCATCTTAAATCTGAAAGAAATTTTCATTATAGTAGAGCTTTATCAGACAATGTTGTAACAATTTTAAAAGAATCTGTTCCATTCTTACTTTCCTCAGTGTCTCAGAGTAACACAGTGGATGGCAGCAATTCTATCTCTAACCCTTCAGAAATTGATGATCTAGTTCACAGCGTTACGTTCTCATTGCGTTTGGCATTTGATAGTGTAGCCCCCTTAAAAAGAAAGTGGCTAGCCATAGGAGGCTGACTCCTTGGTTCAACGCAGAGTTGCGTACTTTAAAGCAGAATACTAGGAAGCTGGAGAGAAAATGGCGCTCTACACACCTAGAGGATTCCTATTTAACCTGGAATAACAGTCTACTGCTGTATAAAAAGACCCTTTGACAAGCTAAAACAGCATATTTTTCATCATTAATAGAGGCGAATAAAAACAATCCTAGGTTTCTTTTTAGTACAGTTGCCAAACTTACACAGAGTCATAGCTCTGTTGAGCCAACTATTCCCCCAGCTCTTAGCAGTGAGGATTTTATGGGATTCTTCATAAATAAAATTAATTCTATTAAAAATAAAATCATTGGCATCCTCCCAAACATGATTACTTCTTCCTCAGTAAATGAGGCAGCATCGGAAAGAACTGTAGAACCTCATTTGTGCTTAGGCTGTTTTGATTCAGTCGAGCTTTCGGAATTATCAAAAATATTAGCCACATCTAAATGTTCAACCTGTATGTTGGACCCAATCCCAACCAAATTATTTAAAGAAGTGTTCCATTTGGTTCCTGGGCCCATTTTGGATATGATGAATCTATCCTTAGTAAACGGATACGTACCACAGGAATTTAAAATAGCTGTAATTAAACCTTTACTCAAGAAACCTTCCCTTGATCAAGATGACTTAGTGAATTACAGACCTATATCTAACCTTCCTTTCTTATCCAAAGTCCTTGTGAAAATTGTTGCTAATCAAGTCTGTGAGCATCTAAACAGTAACGAGCTGTTTGAAGAGTTCAGTCAGGTTTTAGAGCTCATCATAGCACTGAAACAGCACTGGTGAAGGTTACTAATGATATTCTCATGGCCTCAGATAATGGACTTGTGTCTGTTCTGGTTTTGTTAGATCTCAGTGCTGCTTTTGACACAGTCGATCATAATATTCTCTTAGAAAGGCTTGAACATGTTGCAGGGATCAAAGGAACAGCACTAGGCTGGTTTAAATCATATTTGTCTGATAGATTCCAGTTTGTTCATCTAAATGATAAATCTTCTTCACTCTCAAGGGTTACTTGTGGAGTTCCACAGGGTTCTGTGCTTGGACCAATTCTGTTCACCATATATATATGCTTCCAATCGGTAGAATCATTAGACAGCATGGGATACATTTCCACAGCTATGCCGATGATACACAACTATATTTATCCATAAATCCTGATGAACCCAGTCAGTTAGGTAGATTACAGGCATGTCTGGAAGACATAAAAACATGGATGACCCTAAACTTTTTGCTTTTAAATTCTGACAAGACAGAAGTTGCTGTCTTTGGACCAGAAGTTCTTAAACAGAAACTGATTAGTCAATCACTTCATCTGGATGGCATTAAATTGGCCCCCAGTAATAACGTAAAGAACCTCGGCGTTATTTTTGACCGAGACTTGACATTTAAATCCCATATTAAACAGGTTTCTAGGATTTCTTTCTTTCACCTCCGGAATATTGCTAAAATTAGAAACATCCTGTCCAGGAGTGATGCTGAGAAACTAGTCCATGCATTTGTTACCTCAAGGCTGGACTACTGTAATTCTTTACTATCAGGTAGTCCACAAAATGCCATTAAAAGCCTTCAGTTGATCCAAAATGCGGCAGCAAGAGTTCTGATGAATATTAAAAAGAGAGATCACATTTCTCCTGTTTTAGCTTCCCTTCATTGGCTCCCTGTTAAATCCAGAATAGAATTTAAGATCCTTCTTCTTACATATAAAGCCCTTAATAATCAAGCTCCATCATCCATCAGAGATCTAATTGTTCCTTATGTTCCTAACAGAGCCCTTCGCTCTCAGACTGCAGGTTTACTTGTAGTTCCTAGGATTTCTAAAAGTAGAATGGGAGGCAGATCTTTTAGTTATCAGGCTCCTCTCCTGTGGAACCAGCTCCCAGCTTTAGTCCGTGAGGCAGACACTCTGTCTACTTTTAAGGCCAGGCTTAAAACTTTCCTTTTTGATAAAGCTTATAGTTAGAGTGGCTAAGGTCATCCTGAGCTATCTCTGTAGTTATGCTGCTATAGGCTTAGACTGCTGGAGGACAGACTTACCAATTTTCTTCACTCTGCTACTTCCTTTTCTCCTACGACTCTCCAGTTGTATTACAGTACATTCTGTTATCTCGACTGTTAACTTTGTTTTCTCTCAGTGTTTTTCTCTCCATAGAAGATATACCTGGTCTGGTATCCTGCTTGGCTGCAATGCCCTGTTGGACGGGGGGCATCGACTGGGATGATCCTCCCAGTAACTGAACATCCACTGTGTCCTGTTATCAACTTTTTACTTTCTGTAACATAGAAAGTTCTCTTATATCAGGTCTTCTGTTCCTTCTGTGTTTCTGCTCTGTCTTCTCAAACCCCCAGACGGTCGTGGCAGATGGCCGCTCCTACTGAGCCTGGTTCTGTTGGAGGTTTCTTCCTGTTAAAGGGGAGTTTTTCCTCTCCACCGTCGCTACATGCTTGCTCAGTATGAGGGATTGCTGAAGGATTGCTGTGGTTGGAAAGTCTGCATCAACGGGGCCCAACCTCACGCCAATGACTGACGCAATCTGCTGGGATTCCTTAAATAGGAAACTTTTTAACTGTTAGGAATGTTTGTATAAATGTATTGAAATGACTTCTTGTTAAGTGCCTTGAGATGACATCTGTTGTGAATCGGCGCTATATAAATAAACTGAATTGAAATTGCTATTTCCCCCCCATATTTCGATAATATTTATCATTCCCTTGTTAATTAATTAAATTCAGCTTTTATTTCTCTTTTATCTGATCTATTTATCTTATTGCAGTGTTATTGACTCAATTTTCTAACCATGAGACTCTTCTCAGCCTACTTCAACAGTCAACAGAGCTTTGTCAACACCAGCTAGGTTTCCACCCTGTCCTGCTGCTTCAGATGGAAGAAATCACCATTCACACACACGGTCACACAACCTGTTAATCACACATTAATATCATTATGTATCTTATTATCATGTTTTTTTCATTACTGGTATTATTATTATTATTATTATTATTATTATTATTATTATTATTATTATTATTATTATTATTGATTATTATTTCTAATTGAGATCCCAGACCTCTCTTGAAATCGCTCTCAGATCTCTGGGTTTTGTTTTTTAGATATTTTGTGGATCTCACCCACGAGCTGATCCCACTCAGCCTTTCTACTTGTTCTGAACACGCAAGCTTTCAGTAAGAAACGTCCTACCTTACCTATGGCCGGCCACACCCTGACTTCACTGACCTGGTCTGCGTCTATTTACCTCAGTAGAAACAGAAATCAACATTTACTGGAAAACTACAGACAGAACATAATTTTAGATTAGTCAATTTTGCGCCTCATGTGGCAGCGCTTAACAAATGACTTCAGACCCGGGTTACTTCCGTCCTCCAATCTCCAGTATCTGTCGATCACAACAATTTCAACAAAATCCTATTATTCCAAACTCACATTTTCCTTCTCTCCTCCAGAAATCACGTCGGGGTCACCATTTTGTTGGAAAGGTGTTTTCACTCTAATTTAAAGCCTCTCTTAAAGGTACAGTCACCCATTTAATTTTAGGTACCCTGGGCTCTCTCGGGCTCTTATTTCACCTTCCAGCGTGCTCGTTCATTTCTGTAAAAAAGAAAAATTGGAACAACAAACAACAATTATATATTTTAACAGCGAGACGTCGTTCGCTGGACTCAGTTCTCTTAACTGAGCCCAGTTCTACGTCAGCATAGAGTTTTTATTGAAACACGAGTTGCATGAAACCCCTCCCACATCTTTGTTCACAGAATAAGGATCAAAGCCTCTTCACATAAGGAACACATGATGTACTACATTCTTCTTGATTGTTCACTCTTTCTAAGTGTTTCCACATGCACTACAGAATTTAAACTGAGAATGTACTCTCAGCATTTACATAATTTTTACTTCTTCAGAATAAAACCTGTTTGATCAGGATGTATAAGATTGGCAATATGCTCTTTAAGGCGGTTTGATCAAACTTTTGTTAATATCTTAGTTTCAACAGAAAGGAGAGCAATAGGTCGATGAGATTACTCTGACGAAGTATCACGATCCTTTTTAAGAATCAGGAGGATTACACCATGGTATAATGAACTTTGCAATGAGCCTGAAAATTTCGAATAATTAAACATGCGCAGAATCAGAGGGGTGAGCAACGAGCTATAAGCTTTATAAAATTCTGCCCCAAAGCCGTCCGGCCCAGGGGCCTTATTATTTGAGAGCTGTTGAAAAGCAGCCTTAATTTCGTTTAGTGTAAAGTCTGCCTCTAAATCTGCTGCTGGCCTATCATCCAGCTTGGGAAGATTACACTTTTCCAGAAAGTCCTCTATCACTGACTCACCGACCGTGCTTTTAGAGCTGTAGAGATTGCAATAAAAATCTTCAAAACACTCATTTATTAGTTGGGGATCTCTAATCGTCTGCCCATTTTTGTTATTAATTGAAATTATTGTATGTGATGCTTGTGTTTTTCTCAGTAATCTTGCTACTAATGTATGACGCTTATCTCCTTATTAAAATTTCTTTGCTTACACTTAGCAATTTGAAAGCAAACTTGTTTGCTGACCAGAACATTATATTCACACTTCAATTTAGTGATTTTACCCAGTAATTATGTGGTTGGAGATGATTGATAGGTTTGTTCTAGATGCTGCAAGTTTGATTCCAGATTCTTCAAAACCAATTCCTGAGATTTACGTTTAGCTGCAGTAAAGGAAATAATATGGCCACATATTATCGCCTTCATACTCTCCCACAGGATTGCATCATTAACATTTCCCTTGTCATTATCATTAATATATTCCAGAATATGTTTCTCTATTATTTTATGAAAGGCCTAATCTTTTAGTAGAGTTGGTAGAGTCAAATCAGCAAAATCTAAATCAATGGACTCAGGACTGTGGTCAGAGATTAAGATTTTGAATCCAGAAAAATTTAATCGATACGGGAATATGACTTGTGCACTGGGGAGAAAAATGGTAGGCCCTGCCTGTGGGAGAGAGCAGTCTCCAGGTATCCACCATGTTCATATTCATAAAAGGCACTTCACAGCTTGACTAGATTTAGACTGTTGGGTTTGAACCAATGAGCTCTTGTCCAAATATATGTCCAGCACAAGGTTCATATCACCAGCCAATATAATATTAGAATTATGAACATTTGATAGCAGTCTAAAAACCTTCTGGAAAAACTCAGGGCAATCAAAATTAGAGCCATATAGCCTACATTAACAAAAATTAACGGTAAGGAGTTCAAAAGGCCTGCTAAAATTAGGTATCTCCCCTCTGGATCCAGTACTACTGTACTATATTAAAAAAAGATTTTCTTTCTAAACAAAATTGCCACATCCCCCGCTTTTGCTCCAAAATTTCCATTATATTCTTGACCCAGCCAATTAGCACGGAGCACGGAATAGGTTTGATCAAAAACCAAGGCTTGTATTGAACAGTGTTGGGAATAAGGCTAAGTTAGCTCTAAACTAATTGCGATTAGTTTAAGACTAATCAGCACATTCTGGTTTGTTTTCAAACCACCAATTCACAATGCAAACCAGAAGTGAAGAAAAACATTGTTTGGAAGAAGCAATGTTTCATTAAAACATTTGCTGAATTAGAAATCAATAACCTTTAGATAATTGATTCTATTTAATGGATCGGTCACCACAGTGATTGATCTAATTTAATATTTAGACTTCATGTTGACGTTAACAGCAGTACCAATTATGTCGATATAATTTAGTATTTTGAATTACCATGAAGGCGGTCTCAAAAATGACTTAAAAGGTTAGTTTTAGTGTTTAAACTATCCATTTTGAAGTCGATCTCTATTTTGAATAGCATTAATGACAGTCTTTATTGTTCATGAATAAAATGCCGTCAATGGCGGGCCCACGCGGTTCGCTAGAGCATGTAGCATACAGCTAACTCACGTGGCGCTGCTTAAAGTCGCTCTGGATCATTTATTAAACACCAAACAAAGGAAAACGGTCTTTGGAGTGAGTTCCTCCCAGAACTCGCGTCTTTTCCCTCGCCAGCGAAGGAAGGATTGGATCTCTCCTGGCGCTGTTTGGCTGAATGCCAGAACCGGAGAGGGCGTGAAAATTGGTGGCGGTGCCTTATATAACCTCTGGTCCTCTTCTTCTCCTGTCGCAGCTAGAAATTGGGTTAGCGCCACCCAATGGCTGTGTGTCCGCAACAGCCCTGACATCCCCCATCATGAAGGTCCTAGAGTGACTCCTGTTGGCCCACCTGAATAAGCAAACAAGAACATATCAGGACCCGCTGCAGTTTGCTTATATATGTGGAGTTGGAGTTGAAGATGCCATCATAAACCTGCTTTAACCAACCCACTGTCATCTGGACAAAGCAGGCAGCACTGTGAGGCTCATGTTCTTTGATTTCTCCAGTGCATTTCACACAATTCAGCCTGATTTGCTTCATCGGAAACTCCTGAAGACACAGGTGGGGCCTTCAACAATCGCCTGAGTCAGTGACTACCTGACGAACAGACCACAGTTTGTGAGACTGAAGGATTATGTGTCAAACCAGGTGGTCAGCAGCAGAGGGGCACCACAGGGGACCGTACTCTCACCATTCCTTTTCACTCTGTACACCTCGGACTTCCAGTACAAATCAAAGACCTGTCATCTGCAGAAATACTCAGATGATTCTGCAGTTGTCGGGTGTATCAGAGATGGACAAGAAGCTGAATACAGAGAGCTGGTGGACCGCTTTGTGACATGGTGTAGAAACAATCGTCTTACTTTGAATGTGAATAAAACAAAGGAGATGATTGTAGATTTCAGAAGAACAGGGATAAGTCAAACACTGTTTCCATCATGGGAAAAGAAGTGGAGGTGGTTAAGAAGTATAAATACCTCGGAGTTCACCTTGACAACAGACTGGACTGGAGACGGAACAGTGAAACTGTCTACAAGAAGGGACAGAGCAGACTGGACTTCTTGAGGAAGCTTAGGTCCTTCAAGGGCAAATCTTCTACAAGTCTGTTGTGGAGAGTGTAATTTCTTCAGCCATCATCTGTTGGGGTAGCAGCATCAGAGCCAGGGATTTAAAAAGGCTCAGCAACCTGATACAGAAGGCAGATTCTGTTATTGGCACTACTGTGGAACCACTGGAGATGATAATCAAATCAAATCAAACTTTATTTATAAAGCGCTTTTCAAACCAAAACAAAGCTTCTCAAAGTGCTTTACAGATTACAAATTTCCCACAACCCCCCCTTCCCAAAACCCAAAAGTAAAAAAACGTCACCATAGCTATACCCCCCCCCATGCATAAAAGCAACAATAAACAACAGCACATTAACAAAAGCAGAACGGGCTGAGTACAGATGAACCAGGAAACGTCATCATGGGAGCCATCTACATCGGCAGCAGCAGCCAAGGCACTGACCCAGGGAGCCCAGAGGAGGGAGGGCTGGTACCCCCCCCTCCACCCAAGCACCACCTGGAGAGCACCAAGGCAGCTACAGCCGACCACCGCCCCCGAGGCAGAGGGCTCCCACAGAGGAAACACTGGAAGGAAAACTAAAATAAGTTACAATATTAAAATTAAAACAATTATAAGATATGATCTAATAAAAATGGAAAGCAGATAAACAATAATTGATAAATAGCCAGCTAAAAGCTAAACTAAAAAGAATTCAATCAAATAAAACATGCAGAGCAATTAAACAGACTATAATAAATAATAATCAGTTAAAAGCTACGTTAAAAAGGTGAGTCTTGAGCCTGGTCTTAAAAACATGAACGTTCTCTGCAGCCCTGAGGTCCTTTGGCAGCCTGTTCCAAAGGTGAGGGCCATAGTACTGGAAAGACGCCTCACTGTGAGTGTGTGTCCTGACTTTAGAGATGACAAGGACACGGCTGCCAGAGGAGCGCAGAGACCGCGAAGGAGTTCTGAGAGATAAGAAGGCCCAAGACCATTAAGACACTTACATTTTTTTTTAAGAATCTTAAAATCGATCCTAAAACATACGGGGAGCCAATGCAGTGATTCTAAGACAGGTGTAATGTGTTCCCGCCTCCTGGTCTTCGTCAGGACGCGTGCTGCTGAATTCTGTAAAAGTTGTAAACCTGATATACTCTTTTTGGGAAGACCAGAAAGCAGGGCATTACAGTAATCAATTCTACTGGAGATAAAAGTATCAGTGTCTCCGTATTGGCCCGAGAGAGAATGGGGCGGACTCTGGCGATGTTCTTTAGTTGATAAAAACCTATTTTAGTAAAAATTTTTATGTGAGGAATAAAAGTCAGCTCAGAGTCAAAAATCACACCCAGGTTCTTCACTTGTAAAGAGGGATTAAAAGACAGCGATTGTAGTTTTGGTAAAAGTTTCTCTCTCTGAGCCTCAGGACCGATGACTAAAACTTCAGTTTTGTCCTGGTTGAGTTGGAGAAAGTTTTCTGCCATCCAGGATTTAATGTCTAAAATGCAGTTAAAAAGTGCATCCATTGGCCGTGTGTCATCGGGAGAAATGGAGATGTTCAAATGTGTATCATCAGCATAAATATGAAAGTTAACTCCATGTCTTCTGATGACGCTGCCAAGAGGGAGCATATACAGGTTAAAAAGCACTGGGCCTAAAATTGAACCCTGGGGCACACCACATGTGATCTTGTGGACCTTAGAGGAGCAGGTATCTAAACTTACTATAAAAGTCCTGTCTGTGAGATAGGATGTGAACCATTTATGAACATCACCAGAGAGGCCGATCTGTTTTAAATGGATTAAAAGAATTGTGTGGTCTACTGTATCGAAGGCAGCACTTAGATCCAGTAGGACCAGCACTGTCACCTTCTGAGCATCATAATTTAATCTAAAATCATTTAAAATCTTTAAAAGAGCCGTCTCTGTGCTGTGGTTCACCCTAAAACCAGACTGAAATTTCTCTAGGACATTATGAGCGTTAATAAAATTATTACGTTGAATTAAAACAAGTTTTTCTAAAACTTTGCTTAAAAATGGTAAGTTAGATACTGGTCTAAAATATTTAAAATCATTAAAATCTAAATTGCTCTTCTTCAGCAGGGGCCTCACTACCGCCCCTTTAAAGGCGGCAGGAAAGACCCCCGTCTGAAGGGAGCAATTCATCACGGTTAAAATCTCATCTCTAAAAGATTCATAAAATGGCTTAAAAAATGAAGTGGGAATCGGGTCCAAAACACATGTGGTGGGCCTCACTGAGGAGAAAACTTTATCAAGAGTCCCAGCTTCTACCAGGACTAAACTGTCCAGCGTTTCCTCTGGCAAAGACACACATTCAGATTTGTCTAAAACCATGTTACTTTGAGAAGATAAAATCTTACATCTGATGGTGTCTACCTTCCCTCTGAAGTGGTCTGCAAACTCCTCACAAAGAGCATTTGAGGGGATTTTCTGATATTCATTAGTAGTACAGTTAAAATGTTGTCTATAGTGGACAACAGAATTTTGGGATTATTTTTATATTGTGAGATGATTCAGGAAAAGTATGCATATCTGGAATTTCTTACTGCATTGTTATATGATTTGAGACGTTCGATGTACATTTGATGATTTATTGTGATTTTATTTTTCCTCCATTTTCTCTTTGCCACCCTGCAGCTCCATTTTAATCTCTTAAGGTCTTCGTTTCTCCATGGTGTTGTTGGTTTTAAGTGTGTGTTTATAACTTTAGCTGGAGCCAGCAGGTCAAGAGCGGAATGAAGCCTTCTGTTAAAATTATTAACAATAAAATCACAGGGGGCAGGTAAAACAATAGGAGGATTCTTTTCAAAAATTTCCAGAAAACCTGCAGCCATTTCAGGGGTTAGATGACGCTTCCTGACAGTTCTCACAGAGGTCTCCTGCTGGATAAAACTGGTGATATTAAAAAACCACACTAGTGGTCAGAGACAGTCAAGTCAACAACAGAGGACATACGGGTGGACAGGCCATGCGTGATGACCAAGTCCAGGGTGTGTCCTCTGTTGTGAGTCGGCTGCATGACATGTTGGCTAAAATCCATATAGTTCAAAACATTTAAAAATTCTGTTGATAAAGGATCTAAGATGTTATCTATATGTAGATTAAATTCCATCCATCCATCCATTTTCTTCCGCTTATCCGGGGTCGGGTCGCTGGGGCAGCAGCCTAAGCAAAGAGACCCAGACTTCCCTCTCCCCAGCCACTTGTTCCAGCTCCTCGGGAGGAACCCCAAGGCGCACGGGCAATGACAACAGCCCTCGTGGTCAAAAAAACCGTACCGTAAATATATATATATATATATACTCTTTTTTTATTTTATATTTTCTCACAGAGTGAAGTTGTTTGTGTGCGTGTGTGTGTGTGTGTGTGTAGCTGGAGCTCTTATGTGCCTGGTGCGTCTGGCAGTGACACTCCTAAGTGAGAGACTGAGAGCTGCAGGTGTAGCCCGGGCGTAACAAACCCTTCTGGACCAGACGTGTGACTCAACGGGACTAGGGTACATCAAGATATTCCCTATTTAATGTCCTGATCTCATTAATTGTTCCTAAAACAGATATAGGAATGTACAAAAGTCTGAAAACATCCATATTATCTTTATATTTTTCTTCCACACAGCCAGGCTCTTTTTGGTAATCTCCTTAAAATGGTTTTGAACAACAAATCTCCAGGCCTCTTCAAGATGCTGAAGTTGTTCTTTCAATTCAATTCAATTCAGTTTATTTATATAGCGCCGATTCACAACAGATGTCATCTCAAGGCACTTAACAAGAAGTCATTTCAATACATTTATACAAACATTCCAATCAGTTCAAAAGTTTCCTATTTAAGGAATCCCAGGAGATTGCGTCAGTCATTGGCGTGAGGTTGGGCCCCGTTGATGCAGACTTTCCAACCACAGCAATCCTTCAGCAATCCCTCATCCTGAGCAAGCATGTAGCGACGGTGGAGAGGAAAAACTCCCCTTTAACAGGAAGAAACCTCCAACAGAACCAGGCTCAGTAGGAGCGGCCATCTGCCACGACCGTCTGGGGGTTTGAGAAGACAGAGCAGAAACACAGAAGGAACAGAAGATCTGATATAAGAGAACTTTCTATGTTACAGAAAGTAAAAAGTTGATAATAGGACACAGTGGATGTTCAGTTACTGGGAGGATCATCCCAGTCGATGCCCCCCGTCCAACAGGGCATTGCAGCCAAGCAGGATACCAGACCAGGTATATCTTCTATGGAGAGAAAAACACTGAGAGAAAACAAAGTTAACAGTCGAAATAACAGAATGTACTGTAATACAACTGGAGAGTCGTAGGAGAAAAGGAAGTAGCAGAGTGAAGAAAATTGGTAAGTCTGTCCTCCAGCAGTCTAAGCCTATAGCAGCATAACTACAGAGATAGCTCAGGATGACCTTAGCCACTCTAACTATAAGCTTTATCAAAAAGGAAAGTTTTAAGCCTGGCCTTAAAAGTAAACAGAGTGTCTGCCTCACGGACAAAAGCTGGGAGCTGGTTCCACAGGAGAGGAGCCTGATAACTAAAAGATCTGCCTCTGATTCTACTTTTAGAAATCCTAGGAACTACAAGTAAACCTGCAGTCTGAGAGCGAAGGGCTCTGTTAGGAACATATGGACCAATTAGATCTCTGATGGATGATGGAGCTTGATTATTAAGGGCTTTATATGTAAGAAGAAGGATCTTAAATTCTATTCTGGATTTAACAGGGAGCCAATGAAGGGAAGCTAAAACAGGAGAAATGTGATCTCTCTTTTTAATATTCATCAGAACTCTTGCTGCCGCATTTTGGATCAACTGAAGGCTTTTAATGGCATTTTGTGGACTTCCTGATAGTAAAGAATTACAGTAGTCCAGCCTTGAGGTAACAAATGCATGGACTAGTTTCTCAGCATCACTCCTGGACAGGATGTTTCTAATTTTAGCAATATTCTGGAGGTGAAAGAAAGAAATCCTAGAAACCTGTTTAATATGCGATTTAAATGTCAAGTCTCGGTCAAAAATAACGCCGAGGTTCTTTACGTTATTACTGGGGGCCAATTTAATGCCATCCAGATGAAGGGATTGACTAATCAGTTTCTGTTTAAGAACTTCTGGTCCAAAGACACCAACTTCTGTTTTGTCAGAATTTAAAAGCAAAAAGTTTAGGGTCATCCATGTTTTTATGTTTCCAGACATGCCTGTAATCTACCTAACTGACTGGGTTCATCAGGATTTATGGATAAATATAGTTGTGTATCATCGGCATAGCTGTGGAAATTTATCCCATGCTGTCTAATGATTCTACCAATTGGGAGCATATATATGGTGAACAGAATTGGTCCAAGCACAGAACCCTGTGGAACTCCACAAGTAACCCTTGAGAGTGAAGAAGATTTATCATTTAGATGAACAAACTGGAATCTATCAGACAAATATGATTTAAACCAGCCTAGTGCTGTTCCTTTGATCCCTGCAACATGTTCAAGCCTTTCTAAGAGAATATTATGATCGACTGTGTCAAAAGCAGCACTGAGATCTAACAAAACCAGAACAGACACCAGTCCATTATCTGAGGCCATGAGAATATCATTAGTAACCTTCACCAGTGCTGTTTCAGTGCTATGATGAGCTCTAAAACCTGACTGAAACTCTTCAAACAGCTCGTTATTGTTTAAATGCTCACAGACTTGATTAGCAACAATTTTCTCAAGGACTTTGGATAAGAAAGGAAGGTTAGATATAGGTCTGTAATTCACTAAGTCATCTAGATCAAGGGAAGGTTTCTTGAGTAAAGGTTTAATTACAGCTATTTTAAAATCCTGTGGTACGTATCTGTTTACTAAGGATAGATTCATCATATCCAAAATGGGGCCAGGAACCAAATGGAACACTTCTTTAAATATTTTGGTTGGAATTGGGTCCAACATACAAGTTGAAGGTTTAGATGAGGCTAATATTTTTGATAATTCCGAAAGCTCGACTGAATCAAAACAGCCTTAGCACAACTGAGGTTCTACAGTTCTTTCCGATACTGCCTCATTTACTGAGGAAGAAGTAATCATGTTTGGGAGGATGCCAATGATTTTATTTTTAATAGAATTAATTTTATTTATGAAGAATCCCATAAAATCATCACTGCTAAGAGCTGGGGGAATAGTTGGCTCAACAGAGCTATGACTCTGTGTAAGTTTGGCAACTGTACTAAAAAGAAACCTAGGATTGTTTTTATTCGCCTCTATTAATGATGAAAAATATTGTTCTAGCTTGTCGAAGGGTCTTTCTATACAGCAGTAGACTGTTATTCCAGGTTAAATAGGAATCCTCTAGGTGTGTAGAGCGCCATTTTCTCTCCCACTTCCTAGTATTCTGCTTTAAAGTACGCAACTCTGCGTTGAACCAAGGAGTCAGCCTCCTATGGCTAGCCACTTTCTTTTTAAGGGGGCTACACTATCAAATGCGAAACGCAATGAGAACGTAACGCTGTGAACCAGATCATCAATTTCTGAAGGGTTAGAGATAGAATTGCTGCCATCCACTGTGTTACCCTGAGACACTGAGGAAAGTAAGATTGGAACAGATTCTTTAAAAATTGTTACAGCATTGTTTGATAAAGCTCTACAATAATGAAATTTTCTTTCAGATTTAAAATGGTCAGTTAAAGTAAATTCAAAAGTTATTAAGAAGTGGTCAGACGGGACCGGGTTATGTGGGTGGACTGATATTTCCTCACACTCAATACCATATGTCAGTACAAGGTCCAAAGTGTGTTTACCCGAGTGGGTCGATCCCTGTACTTTTTGAGTAAAGCCAATTGAGTCTAAAATAGCACTAAAGGCTGCCTTTAGGCTATCACTTTCAGTATCCACATGAATATTAAAGTCCCCCACTATAATAACCCTATCAGTATTTAATACTAAATCAGATAAAAAATTTGAGATCTGATCCAAGAATTGAGAATAAGGGCCTGGTGGACGATACAAAACCACAAACAAAAATGGTCTTAATGTTTTGCAACTTGGATGAGGAAAATTAGGGTTAGATGTTCAAAAGAACTGTAGCTATCAATTGGTCTGGGACCAATAAGTAAATCAGAACGAAAAATGGTTGTAACTCCTCCTCCTCGCCCAGTATTTCTAGGAATGTGAAAATTTAAATGACTGGAAGGAGTTGACTCATTTATACTGACATAATCCTCCTGCTGCAACCAGGTTTCTGTGAGACAAAGGAAATCAATGTGATTATCACAAATCAAGTAATTTACTAACAAAGTCTTTGAGGAGAGAGATCATATGTTTAATAAACCACATTTAATAGATTTATTTTTCTGTTCAGTCAAAGTTGTATTTATTTTTATGAGATTTCCATAATTTGCTTTTGTTGGCTTAACTTTTAATCCATTTAATTTTGGCCGTGGGCAAGACACTGTTTCTATAGGGTAATGGGGGGATAACAGTACAGAAGCAGCAGAGAGGTGGGTTAAACTACGACTCTGCTTCCTGGTCTGGACCCTGGCTTGTCAGTGTTTTGGAGGACTAATAAATTCGGCCATATTCCTAGAAAGAAGAGCTGCTCCATCCAAAGTGGGATGGATGCCATCTCTCCGGATTGGACCAGGTTTTCCCCAAAATGTTCTCCAGTTATCAATGTAGCCCAAATCGTTTGCAGGACACCACCCCGACAACCATTGATGGAATGACAGCATGCGGCTAAACATGTCGTCACTGGTCCGATCAGGCAGGGGACCAGAAAAGATTACCGAGTCTGACATTGTTTTGGCAAACTTACACACCGAAGCAACACTAATTTTAGTGACCTCCGATTGGCGTAACCAGGTGTCATTACCGCCAGCGTGAATAACAATCTTACTGTATTTACGCTTATCTTTAGCCAGCAGTTTCAGGTAGGATTTAATGTCGCCCGTTCTGGCCCCTGGCAAACATTTGACTATGGTCAATGGTGTCTCTAATGCCACGTTTCTGACTATGGAGCTGCCAATTACCAGGGTCGGCTTCTCAGCGGGTGTGTTGCTGAGCGGGGAAAATCTGTTAGAAACGCGGACCGGTTGGTGGTGGCCCGGGGGCTGGGTCCTAGAACTATGCTTCCTACGTACAGTCACTCAACCAGCCTGAGGTCCCGGCTGCGCGGGCTCTACCGGAGGACAGCTAGGGGGTTCTATCCTTGTTGGCTCCGCGCTGGCTAATGGGCTTCGGCTATCTGCTGGTTTTTCAACAGCGCGGAGCCGTGCTTCTAATTCTGATACCCTCGCCTCCAAAGCTACAAAAATATTACATTTATTACAGTTACCATTATCACTAAAGGAGGCAGGGAAGTAACTAAACATCTGACAGAGAGAGCAAGAGAGAAGAGAAGAGTTAGAGACAGGAGAGAGAAGAGTAGCCATAGCCGCAATGAAGCTAAGCTAACTGAGCTAGCGAGACCTTACCACCCCAAGAAAAGCTGTGTGAAACACAAGGAGTTCCCAAAACGTAAAGTACACCACCACAAAACGTGTGTTTTAGTGTGCTTGTGTGTTAAAATAACTTAGAAAGGCCTCAGCACAGAGAAAATAAGATCAATTCAAGAGAGTCTGAACACCAAACAGTTTACATGGAGCACAACAGTGACAACAGGAAATGACGCAATACGGCTCTTTGGACTCTAGCAGCTTTTTCAGATATTTTCTATTCCAGTTCTTGTAGCGCCTAGTCAATGACCACATAAAGTGTAGCAGGTCCTCAACAATGAAGGGGGAGGTAGTCAAGTCAAGTTAATTCAAGCCAAGTCACGTTTACTTGTATAGCACATTTCAGCAACAAGGCAATTCTAAGCAATTTTTCCCCTATTTTTTTAATGTGTGTGAGCATACACACAAACTACCTGAGAATTCCTTGGACTACTGTGAGCAATATCAGATATGTGGCCACACTAGTATCACACTTGTTTATGAAAAACATGGCCATGGCTTATAAAAAGAACCAAAGTACAGCAGTGCTTTCTGATAGATTGCTTTTAATTTAAATGATCTGGCAGACTTACGATGAAAAAGAAAAAAAATTAGAAAATAATCTTGTTTTTTAGTAGCTGTGTAGTATGTAGTAGTAACATATTTAAGTTACCATTTAGAGGATTGGGTTAACACTTACAAAAGTTCAATACATCCATATATACTACAAGAAGTCCTTCAAACCTTTCATGTGTTTGAGTTACCTCTCTCTCTCTCTCTCTCTCTCTCTCTCTCTCTCTCTCTCTCTCTCTCTCTCTCTCTCTCTCTCTCTCTCTCTCTCTCTCTCTCTCTCTCTCTCTCTCTCTCTCTCTCTCTCTCTCTCTCTCTCTCTCTCTCTCTATATATATATATATATATATATATATATATACACACACTGCTCAAAAAAATAAAAGGAACACTAAAATAACACATCTTAGATCTGACTGAATTAAATATTCTTATTAAATACTTTGTTCTTTCCATAGCTGAATGTGCTGACAACAAAATCACACCAAAATGAATGATGGACATCAAATTTATCAACCCATGGATATCTGGATTTGGAGTCACACTCAAAATTACAGTGGAAAAACACACTACAGGCTGAGCCAACTTTGATGTAATGTCCTTAAAACAAGTCAAAGTGAGGCTCAGTAGTGTGTGGCCTCCACATGCCTGTATGACCTCCCTACAACGCCTGGGAATGCTCCTGATGAGGTGGCGGATGGTCTCCTGAATGATCTGCTTACCAGACCAGCACTAAAGCATCCGCCAACTCCTGGATAGTCTGTGGTGCAATGTGGCATTGGTGGATGGAGGGAGACATGATTTCCCAGATGTGCTCAATTAGATTCAGGCCTGGGGAACAAGCGCGCCAGTCCATAGCATCAATGCCTTCCTCTTGCAGGAAGTATAATGAACATCAATGCCTCCTCTTGTCACACTCCAGCCACATAAGGTCTAGGATTGTCTTGCATTAGGAGGAACCCAGGGCCAACTGCACCAGCATATGGTCTCACAAGGGGTCTGAGGATCTCATCTCGGTACCTAATGGCAGTCAGGCTACCTCTTGCGAGCACATGGAGGGGTGTGCGGCACCCCCAAAGAAATGCCACTCCACACCAATACTGACCCACTGCCAAACCGGTCATGCTGGAGGATGTTGCAGGCAGCAGAACGTTCTCCATTGCATCTCCAGACTCTGTCACGTCTGTCACGTCTGTCACATGTGCTCAGTGTGAACCTGCTTTCATCTGTGAAGAGCACAGGGCGCCAGTGGCAAATTTGCCAATCTTGGTGTTCTCTGGTAAAAGCCAAATGTCCTGCAGGGTGTTGGCCTGTAAGCACAACGACCTGTGGACGTCGGGCTCTCATACCACCCTCATGGAGTCTGTTTCTGACCGTTTGAGCAGACACATGCACATTCGTGGCCTGTTGGGGATCCTTTTGCAAGGCTCTGGCAGTGCTCCTCCTGTTTCTTCTTGCACAAAGGCAGAGGTAGCGTTCCTGCTGCTGGGTCGTTGAACTTCATTGGCCTCCTTCATGTCTCCTGATGTACTGGCCTGTCTCCTGGTAGCGCCTCAATGCTCTGGACACTATGCTGACAGACACCCCAAACCTTCTTGCAACAGCTCGCATTGATGTGCCATCCTGGATGAGCTGCACTACCTGAGCCACTTTTGTGGGTTATAGACTCCGTCTCATGCTACCACTAGAGTGAAAGCACCGTCAGCATTCAAAAGTGACCAAAACATCAGCCAGAAGCATAGCAACTGAGAAGTGGTCTGTGGTCACCACCTGCAGAACCACTCCTGTATTGGGGGTGACTTGCTAATTGCCTATAATTTACACCTGTTGTCTATTCCATTTGCACAACTGCATGTAAAAATGATTGTCAATCAGTGTTGCTTCCTAAATGGACAGTTTAATTTCACTGTTCACTATGAGATCAAATGTTCACAGTTTGCAGAATGAGGTGTATGTGATACAGTGTAAGATCCTGTAACTGTCCTTCCATCTTTCCTGACACTTCTTTCTCTCTGGTCATATTTGCTGGCTCGTCAAGGTGGTTGGGAGGGTAGGTAGATGACAAGGCAGTCCTAGACCAGCCAAGGGATGTAGTGTCATTATCTGTAAAATATGTGTAATATAATTTGCTATTAATATTTCAAATGTTAAATGGACTGAACTTATATAGCACTTTTCTAGCCATTCAAAGTGCTTTACACTATAGCCACATTCACCCATTCGCACACACACATTTATACCTTTGGCTTAAGTGCTTTGACCAGGGTCACATACACACAATACAGGTGGAAGCTGAAATCAAACCTATAACCCTCTGATTACAAGCCAACTACTTTACCACTGAGCCACAGTCGCCCCATAATTCAACTACTCATACTTGTGTAGCAGCATTCAAAGATTAATGTCCGTATATGAAAATTCTTAGAGGCAACAATCTGATTAAGGACTTAAGCTTCCCTTATTTTTCCCGTCTGTTGGTTGTAGACTTTTTCCAGGTTGATGGCCCTGTCCGCTTCTTGCTTTGACTTTATGCACATCAGCTGGTCTAGATATGCTACTTCAAGAAGGGTTTTAGATTCTGTTTTGATACGATTCATTAAACTAAAGCCTCTTTCACAATAAATTTGCTCGGGATCTGATTTCTTTTTGTGTTGCAGCTCTTCCCTCTTCTCCCTATTTTTTTGCGCTGTCCTGCAACAATATACCGATCCCCATTCCCAGCCAACGTCTTCATACAAATCCAACAGCATTCAAATGGCTTTTCGCCTGAATGTGATGCTTAAGGTAGTGCAGCTTCTATTCAGTTCACACTTTTCCCTTTGAAAACTCGCTTGCTACTTTGGCTTCGCAGCACATTTTGCAGAGCAGCCCTTTTTCATTTGAAAAAGAGCTAATCAGTTTCACATCTTTTTGTTCGGACCACACATACTCAGCCATTCCATCTTCAAACACCACTTTTAGTTGTTTTTAATTTTGCCATAAGAAGCTGATGCGCAACTGGCCAATAATTTTGCCATAGTAAGGGGTAGTTGCATTAACCGCTCTTAACTCCGCCACCACTTAGCTAGGCTATTAGCTGAGCTGCAAAATAGCACATATGCATGAAACGGTGTTAATGTCATTGATGGGCTGCGTAGTGTGAACCACGTCATATCATTGGCTGGGACAGTGTTAGTGTTTGGTGGTATCATCCAGATATTTTCATAGATGACTTATCTGAGGATTTCTTAATGGCCTACTGGGGATTTATGGGACTGCAGGAACAACCTAAGACATTGTTATCTAATGTGTGTCCCAAACACTTACTGTTATGCAAGACAGATCGGGACACTGTCTAACTCCCTAAAAGTAGGTGATGATGTAATGCTCTAAAAACCCTTTTTCTTCATTTAGGGATTTGTTGTTTCTGGATATAAGTCTTTTCTTCATTTGCTGCCCGGTTCTGAAATGGTCTACAGCTATTTTCTTTGTCATTTGTTTTCTCTTGACTTTTGGGTCAAATAATTTGCAAACAACAAAAAGAGACTCCTTGTTGGTCCATCATGCTGCAGAATCAATCAATCTTTCAGGGTTAAACACCTCTAACACCTGTAAAACACAGATCACAAGGAGAACCAGAAGCCAGGTGTTAAATTAGTTTTTACTTGCAAAAGCAAAGAGAGTGTACAAGATGACACAGCAGTACACTCTGCCTTCAAACAGAATACAGATCAGTTATATAGCCTTCCTCCACATTCCTGGCAACCTCCTCCCACCAGTCATGAAGCATAGCAAAATAAATGATAACTGAAATAAATGTATTTACAATTTTTCTTCTAACACAATCAAACTTCATTAATAAAGCATTTTTCATACAAACATTGCAACTCAAAGTGCTTTACAGATTAATATGACCCCACATAAACCACATTCCCATCCCTTCCCTACAGATTTAAAAGCAGGGTTACAATTGTACCCCCCTAACCCAGCCCTTTATGTGCACACACACTCAAGAGCAAAAATAAAAAGGACATTTGGTTGAGTACAGAGGAGCCAGGTAAGGTAAGGAAACGCCACCAAAGGAGCCATTTGCACCAACAGCAGCACATCAATAGCAGCAGCCAAGGCACTGACACAGGATGCCCAGAAAAGGAAAGGTGAGGAGACCCCCACCGCTACCCAAGCACTACCTGGAGAGCACCCAGGCAGCTACAACCGACCACCGCTCCTGAGGCAGAGAGCTCCCATAGAGGAAACACTGGAAGGAAGATTAAATAAAACAGGTTAAAATGTGAAATTAAACAGTGAATATTATATATATATATATATATATATATATATATATATATATAAATAATAAGATTAAGGAGTAAAACATGCAGAGCAATTAAACAGACTATAATAAATAATAATCAGTTGAAAGCTAGGCTAAAAAGGTGAGTCTTGAGCCTGCTCTTAAAAACAAACGTTCTCTGCAGCCCTGAGGTCCTCCGGCAGCCTGTTCCAGAGGTGAGGGCCATAGTACTGGAAAGACACCTCGCTGTGAGTGTGTGTCCTGACTTTAGGGATGACAAGGAGACGGCTGCCAGAGGAGCGCAGAGGCCGCGAAGGTTCATATGGTAAAAGCAATTCTGAAAGATAAGGCCAAAGACCATTAAGACACATAAAAGCCATTAAAATAAACTTTAAATAATGCATTGAATTTAAGACCAGTGTAATGTGCTCCCATCTTCTGGTCTTCGTCGGGACACATGCAATGGAATTTTGTAGAAGTTTTAAACCTGAGATACTCTTTTTGGGAAGACCAGAAAGCAGGGCATTACAGTAATCAATTCTACTGGTGATAGCATGCATCAGCGTCTCGGTGTTGGCCTGAGAGAGAATTGGACTCTGGCAATGTTTTTTAGATGATAAAAACCTATTTTAGAAATGTTTTTAATGTGAGGGATAAAAGTCAGGTCAGAATCAAAAAATACGCCCAAGTTATTCACTTAAAAGACAGTGATTGTAATTTTGGTAAAAGTTTCTCTCTCTGTGTCATGTTTTGACGTTAAGGAGGACCCAAATGCAGTGAAGTACAAAATAAGGAGGATTTAATGAAAACAAGGAACATGAACTTACAGAACTCAGGCAGGTATATAATGCAGCAAACGGGGCAACAAGGAAGGCAGGGACCAGGCGGGGAAGAAAGACGGCAGGGAAGCGAGGGACCAAACAGGAAAGAATGACGACGAACCAGCGAGTAGTGACTGAATGAGAACCGAATATATACTGAGGAGGAGAGTGAAGAGTGAACACGGAAGGAGCAGGAGACCAATTAGTAAAAGCGGTTGCAGCTGAGGGGGATTGAGCAGGTGGAACTGATTAGCAGCTGGGATGGAAGGTAGAATGGCTAGGAGACAGAAAACTCTAAAGAAACTAGAAAGGATTCTTAAGAAACTATCTAAGGGAAACGTAAGGACACACTGGAGAACAGAAGGAGGAAAATAAAGAGATAAAGGAAACACAAATGGGAAGGTGGACATAGACAAAGGTGAAAAACATCTACAGAACCCAGGGAGTGTGCCAGATGACAAAAATATAATTACACTGAATAAGGAAAACTACTAACTTAAGACACAAACAGGAGGAGCAAAACAAGAGGGCACCTTGGGGTAAAAAGGGGAAGAAAACCAAGTGGAAGGAAAAACTCAAACTTGCCACACAAAAATCCAAAGACCATTACACTCTGAGCCTCAGTTTTGTCCTTGTTGAGCTGGAGAAAGTTTTCTGTTATCCACGATTTGATGTTTAAAATGCAGTTAAAAAGTGCATCCATTGGCCATGTGTCATCTGGTGACACGGAGATGTACAACTGTGTAAATGTGATGTGGGTGGAGGGGGCAGCACTGTCCTGTTCCTTTGTGCATGCATCAGCGTTAGTGAGACCCGCCACAACCAACTCTAAACAAACACTATTTTAACTGGTTTTATATCTTTTTTAAGACTGGTTTTATCTGATTTAAACATCTTTTTAATCATCGGATGCTTTTACTGGGGGTGTTTTAATCTGTGGGGAGTGAGGGAACTACTTATTTCCCCCACCATGCCTACACTTCCCCTTACCTCCAGCCCTGGGTGTGATTGCTGCATCAAGCTTAGCCAGAAGGTTCTGCAGGTGGAGCAGAGATATCAACGCTTCACCAAATCCAGGAGCATGAGTGCTACATAGACATCATCCTCGGACGGACTCTCGCTGCCGCTGCCAATATTGCTCCGCTGGCTGACACTATTCCCTATTCAATTCAATTCAATTCAATTCAGTTTATTTATATAGCACCGATTCACAACAGATGTCATCTCAAGGCACTTAACAAGAAGTCATTTCAATACATTTATACAAACATTCCAATCAGTTTAAGAGTTTCCTATTTATGGAATCCCAGCATGAGGTTGGGCCCCGTTGATGCAGACTTTCCAACCACAGCAATCCTTCAGCAATCCCTCATACTGAGCAAGCATGTAGCAATGGTGGAGAGAAAAAAAAAGAAGATCTGATGCAAGAGAACTTTCTATGTTACAGAAAGTAAAAAGTTGATAACAGGACACAGTGGATGTTCAGTTACTGGGAGGATCATCCCAGTCGATGCCCCCCGTCCAACAGGGCATTGCAGCCAAGCAGGATACCAGACCAGGTATATCTTCTATGGAGAGAAAAACACTGAGAGAAAACAAAGTTAACAGTCGAAATAGCAGAATGTACTGTAATACAACTGGAGAGTCGTAGGAGAAAAGGAAGTAGCAGAGTGAAGAAAATTGGTAAGTCTGTCCTCCAGCAGTCTAGGCCTATAGCAGCATAACTACATAGATAGCTCAGGATGACCTTAGCCACTCTAACTATAAGCTTTATCAAAAAGGAAAGTTTTAAGCCTGGCCTTAAAAGTAAACAGAGTGTCTGCCTCACGGACTAAAGCTGGGAGCTGGTTCCACAGGAGAGGAGCCTGATAACTAAAAGATCTGCCTCCCATTCTACTTTTAGAAATCCTAGGAACTACAAGTAAACCTGCAGTCTGAGAGCAAAGGGCTCTGTTAATAACATAAGGAACAATTAGATCTCTGATGTATGATGGAGCTGATTATTATGGGCTTTATATGTAAGAAGAAGGATCTTAGATTCTATTCTGGATTTAACAGGCAGCCAATGAAGGGAAGCTAAAACAGGAGAAATGTGATCTCTCTTTTTAATATTCATCAGAACTCTTGCTGCCGCATTTTGGATCAACTGAAGGCTTTTAATGGCATTTTGTGGACTTCCTGATAGTAAAGAATTACAGTAGTCCAGCCTTGAGGTAACAAATGCATGGACTAGTTTCTCAGCATCACTCCTGGACAGGATGTTTCTAATTTTAGCAATATTCCAAAGGTGAAAAAAGGAAATCCTAGAAACCTGTTTAATATGGGATTCATATGTCAAGTCTTGTCATTTATATTGTCATATATATATATATACAGAATCTTTTTAATCAACTGGACACTAGAAAATTTTTATAATATAGTATGTAAGTGTGTACATTTGACCACCAGTCATTCAGTTCATATCCATGAAACTAGCTGAAATTAACTTGTAATTCTGTAGAAGTAAATACAAGAACTTTACCTGGATATGATTACCTCTCAGCCAAAGATATAAAACATACCGCAAATGGTAAAACTGCTGTATTATGTAGAATAAAAAAAAGTCGGGAAGATTTCCTGCTCCATTTTACCAGCTTGTGTAAAACGTTGTCATGGTTGCTAGGCGACAGGACATTTGCCGAGGTAGGGGCGGGAAATAATCTAAAGGCTAGACCGTCCAAATTCACAGCCATTAACATCCGGTCTACCCCGTCTATGAAGGACCCGTCCTCCGTAGACCGAGGAGGACGGGTCCTTCGAAGGATGCAGACCCTGAATTTGGACACAGCCTTAGTCATCTATTAAAATCAGGTAAAGACCCTGTGTTTCCTACCAGATCTTAAAATAATCTGCAAAGCCCTTGCAAAAAGTTTAGAGAAAGTAAGACCTCTTATAATACATCCTGGTCAAACTGGTTTTATAAAAGGGAGGCATTCATCCCCAACTTCACGTAGATTCATAGATTTAATAGATTATTCTTACTGTAAAAACATTGAAACTAATATTTTTCGCCAGATGCAGAAAAATAATTTGATAGAGTTAACTGGAAATTCTTATTTGTAACCTTACATAAATTTGGCTTTGGAAATTGTTGGTTGGAAGTGGTTGGAAATATTATAAAGTTCACCAACAGCATGTATTATGACTAATAACCAAACATCATCACGGTTTTATCTTCAGAGAGGTAACAGGCAGGGATGTCCACTCTCTCCCTCCCTGTTTGCTATTTTTATGGAACCGCTAGCAGCAGCAATCAGGCACACTAAAATGCAAAAACATTGAACATAAAATCAGTCTTTATGCAGATGATATATTACTTTTTCTCCAGCCTTCACAAACCTCTCTCTCTCATGTAATCGGGTTGATAAATTGTTACTCAAGAGTTTCAGATTATTCCATAAATTGGTTAAAATCTACGGTTCTTCCAATAAATTGTTCTTTGCTGAATCCCATTAATACACAACTAAAATCAGGGAATATTACTTCTTTAGTTATCAATGTCTCACCAAGACTGGCAGATTTAACAAAGCTAAACTACATCCCACTTTTTTAAAAAAGTGGAAGATTATCTTGCTAGATGGAAATCCCTATCCATACTTATATGTGTGAATGTGTGCATGAAATGGGTCAATGAATTAATATAGTGTGAAGACTTTGGAGTCCTCAAGGACTAAAAGCGCTATACAAGTACAGGCCATTTACCATTTTAACAGTAAAGAAGTGTTGCATCAATAAAAATGATGGTTTTGCCTAGAATCAATTACTTATCCTCAATTATCCCAAGCAAACCATCTCCGGATTGGTTTAGATCTCTGGGCTCCTCCGTCTCTAAATTTGTTTGGAAAAATAAACCCCCACTTATTGGCAAAAAACACTACAGAAGACCAAAGATGAAGTAGGTCTAGATCTACCAAAATTTCATCATTATTTTTAGCCAAAACGCTCCAAGACATCTCAAGATTATTAAAATATAGCTACCTAGATGAGTCCTGGATAGACGTAGAACAGACATTATGCAATAAGAAAACATTTTCAGACCTACCATTTATTAGCTCAAATATAAAACAACACTAATGCTTTAAAAGTATTAATATCAGCTCCTTTCTGACAGCATGGTGGGAGTTTCTAAAAATGACAGAATCCTCACTAATCCCAGGCAGACGTACACCCATCTGGAATAACCCCGACATCCTGCAACAAAAAAAAATTATGATTAGTTTTTTACAGATTGGAGGCTTAGAGGAATTGAATACCTGGAACACATGTTTAAAGGAACAGACTTTATCCCATTTAATACATTAATTACACAAAATTCAATTCAATTCAATTAAAAAATACTTTATTGATCCCAGAGGGAAATTAAGTGTTGGTATAGCTCATATAATTAATTCTTTAAGGAGCTGTTGTAAATGATGATGGCTGTGGGCAGGAAGGATTTCCTGTAGCGGTCTGTATACAAAACTGAAGAAGCCTCCGACTGAAGACGCTCTGTTGTTTTATGACTGTCTCATGAAGAGGATGCTCAGTGTTGTCCATAATTTTTTTGATTTTATGAAGAATCCTTCTTTGGATTATCATCTCCAGATTTTCCACAGTTGTCCCAAGAACAGAACCAGCCTTCTTTATCAGGTTGTTTAGCCTTTTTAAATCCCTGGCTCTGATGCTGCTACCCCAACAGATGACGGCTGAAGAGATTACACTCTCCACAACAGACTTGTAGAAGATCTGCAGCATCTTGCTGCAAACCTTGAAGGACCTAAGCTTCCTCAAGAAGTACAGTCTGCTCTGTCCCTTCTTGTAGACGGCTTCACTGTTGCGCCTCCAGTCCTGTCTGTTGTCGAGGTGAACTCCGAGGTATTTATATTCCTCAACCACCTCCACTTCTTCTCCCATGATGGAAACAGTGTTTGACTTATATCTGTTTCTTCTGAAATCTACAATCATCTCCTTTGTTTTGTTCACATTCAAGGTGAGACGATTGTTTCCACACCATGTCACAAAGCGGTCCACCAGCTCTCTGTATTCAGCTTCTTGTCCATCTCTGATACACCCGACAATTGCAGAGTCATCTGAGTATTTCTGCAGATGACAGGTCTCTGATTTGTACTGGAAGTCTGAGGTGTACAGAGTGAAAAGGAATAGTGAGAGTATAGTCCCTTGTGGTGCTCCTGTGCTGCTGACCACCTGGTTTGACACAGTTCTTCAGTCTCACAAATTGTGGTCTTTTGGTCAGGTAGTCATTGATCCAGGCGATTGTTGAGGGCTCCACCTGTGTCTTCAGGAGTTTCTGACAAAGCAAATCAGGCTGAATTGTGTTAAATGCACTAGAGAAATCAAAGAACATGATCCTCACAGTGCTGCCTGCTTTGTCCAGATGACAGTGGGTTGGTTGAAGTAGGTGGATGATGGCATCTTCAACTTCAACTCCACAGCGATAAGCACACTGCAGTGGGTCCTGAGACGTTCTTGTTTGCTTACTCAGGGGTGCCAACAGGAGTCTCTCCAGGACCTTCATGATGTGGGATGTCAGGGCAACGGGTCTATAGTCATTGATGACTGATGGGTGAGTTCTTTTGGGTACTGGAACAAGGCAGGATGTCTTCCACAACACTGGAACCTTCTCCTGAGTTAGGCTAAGGTTGAAGATGTGCTGCAGAATCCCACAGAGCTGCTCTGCACAGGCCTTCAGGACTCTGGGGCTGACACCATCTGGACCTGCAGCCTTGTTCTGGTTCAGTTTCTCCAGCTGCCTCTTCACCTGACTTTTGGAGACAGACAAGTGGGAGGGGGAGGCAAAGGGGGTAGCAGCATTTCCTGAGTTGGTTGAAGTCAAACTTGTGGAATTAGAAGAGTCCATGGCTGAGGTGAAGGATAAAACATCCGAGGTGTAACAGGAAAGCTGTTGATCAGAGGAGAGTGGGATGTCTGTTTGGCTGGGAACAGGAGAGGGGGATGCTGAGCTAGTTCTTGAACTGAACCTGTTGAAGAATGTGTTCAGTTCATTGGCTCTGTCCAGACTTCCATCTATCCAATCCTTCCTGTCCTTAAAACCTGTGATCTTTCTCATTCCTGACCAGACATCTCGGATATTGTTCCTCTGTAGTTTGTTATCCAGCTTCTTCCTGTATGCCTCCTTGCTGTCTCTGATCTTGACCTTAAGTTGCTTCTGTATACTCCTCAGTAATTCCCTGTCTCTCTCCCTGAAGGCTCTTTTTTTCTTGTTTAGCAGTTCCTTCAGGTCACTGCTGATCCAGGGTTTTGTTATTGGGGAAGCATCTCACTGTTCTGGTGGGAATGATGTTGTCCACACAGAAGTTTATATAGTCAGTCACACACTCAGTCATGGCATTGATGTCCTCTCCATGTGCTTGTCAAAGAGTCATCCAGTCTGTGGTTGCAAAACAACCCTGCAGGGCTTCTTCAGCTTCCTGTGACCATTTTCTCACAGTTCGTTTTGTCACAGGTTGCCTCTGAACAAGTGGTTTATATTCTGAACAGAGAAAAACAAGATTGTGATCTGATTGTCCCAGAGAAGGTCTTGGTTTGGACATGTATGCATCCTTTATATTTGCATAAAACCAATCCAATGTCCTGTTTTCTCTTGTAGAGCAGCTGACAAACTGTTGAAATTTTGAAAGTGTAGTAGAGAGCGAGGCATGATTAAAATCACCAGATATTGCCACAAATGCATTGGGGTGCTGTGTCTGTAGCTTAGCAACAATGGAACAGATGACATCACATGCATTCTCAGCAACGGCTGAAGGTGGAATGTAAACAACTGCCAAAATTACACTGGTGAACTCTCTTGGTAAATAATATGGACGAAACCTCACTGCCAAGAGTTCGACATCTGGGCTGCAGAGACGACACTTCACAGTAACATGTCCTGGATGACACCATCTGTTGTTTACAAGCACTGCTACTCCACCACCTTTCCTTTTTCTGCTCGTCTTCAGATCTCTGTCTGCTCGTACAGTCAGGAAGCCTGGCAGAGAGACGTTGGAGTCGGGGATATGATCCAGCAGCCACGTCTCAGTAAAACACATAACACTGCATTCACGGTACTCTGGCTGAGTCCTTGTAAGGGCTTGGAGTTCATCCATCTTGTTAGCCAGTGATCTTACGTTGCCCATTATGATCGATGGAAGAGATGGCTTGAACTTCCTCTCAATCTCAATATGGGATTGACAAAAATAAATTTTCAGAATATCAACAAATGAAATCTATTATAAAAGGTAAATTTAGGCTCAATACAGTTGAGTTACAAATGCCAGTAAGAGTTTTAGATTTTTTTAAATATCAAACCCCCAAATTGCTGGATAAAATATACAGGGCATTATCTACATTAGATGAATAAATAGCCCTTCATATTTCAAAATTGTAGGTGAATCTATCAGTCAGCTTGGACCAAAACTTCTGGTCTGATATGTTTAAAAACCTTTAAAATAATTAAAAATTCCATGTTACATTAAATGCAATATAAAATCCTTCATAGAGTACACTATACAAGTCAAAGAATGTTCAGGATGGGTTTTACTTCATCTAATACCTGCTTACATTGGATGGGCAATATACCGGATAATTATATCCATGAGTTTTGGTTCTGTCCACTTGTTCAGAGATTTTGGTGCCAGATATGTGGGGACTTATCATAGTGTCGGAAATGTAATATTCCCCCAGTTTGCTTGCTGGGAAACTTAGATGGTATCACCATGAACACAAAGTTAGTGTTGTGCGGGGGGAGGGGGGGTGAACTAAACCTGGGTCTCTAATGTCTTTTGTGGTCTGATATAGTAGACCGAATGTTGGGGTGGGTATAGATCTTCTTCTGGGATGGGGCTGGGGGCACTGCTTTGGGCTCTGTGGGGCTTGGTGGTGCTGCAGCCAGGGGCTGTGGGGTGGACAGTGTATCTGTCAGGTTGGGTCTTGGGCTGCCTTCTCAACTGGCACATCTCAGGCCCCTCCCCCTACAAAATGAGTGGCCTATTTCCCCTCCATCACTCCCTGTCAGTGACTGATGCCTCTGCCCGCCAGTGCATTGGTGGCTCTCGGTATCCAAGGCTAGGCACTTGGGGGGCATGCTGGTTCATCCCTGATGCCTGCCTGGCTGGGCCTGGGGGAACTGGGGTATCGGTCGGCCAGTGTGCTGATGTTCTCCTTCCGGTGCTGTTGGCCGGGACACCTCTGTGGGAGGGGCAGTTTTGGGCATTGTTTGGAGGTAATTGTCGGGTGACTTGGTGGGGTTCGCGTCCGGCATCCCCACTTGATCTATTCTGCATGTTTCATGCTTGGTCGGTTCATTGGTAGGTTTGATTGACCTTGGTTGGATGCTTGGTCTTGGTGCTCTGCGGGATTGAGATTCGGGAGCTGGTGGAGCTCGGTGTCTGGGTGTTGGCTGGTCTTGGCCTGGGAATGTCGTCCAACCACTGGGGCTATTGATGTGGTGCCCTGACATGGAGTGGGCGCCCTCGAGTCTCTGGGCCCATGGCTGGCTCCTCTTTCGGGGGATGTGTTGAGCCCTGCGTTGGTCTGTCTGGAGCTCCTGTGCTGTCTTCTCAAACCCCCAGATGGTCGTGGCAGATGGCCTCTCCTAACGAGCCTTGTTCTGTTGGAGGTTTCTTCCTATTAAAGGGGAGTTTTTCCTCTCCACCATTGCTACATGCTTGCTCAGTATGCGAGATTGCTAAAGGATTGCTGTGGTTGGAAAGTCTGCCCAACCTCACGCCAATGACTGACGCAATCTGCTGCGATTCCTTGAATAGGAAACTTTTTAACTGATTGGAATGTTTGTATAAATGTATTGAAATGACTTCTTGTTAGTGCCTTGAGATGACATCTGTTGTGAATCGGCGCTATATAAATAAACTGAATTGAATTGGGGGTCTTTTGGATGTCTATGGTTCTGCTCTCTTTTGTGTCTGTGTTGGTTCGAGATGGATCGATGGATCCTCACGCCAGCTATTGAACACTCATATGGAGAAACCTTGCTCATAGAAACGCACACAGGTGTGGGGATTCTGGTGTTTACAAATGCATTCTTGGGTATAGGTTACCATTCCTAAATGTTGTAATAATCGGTACCATGAGCTTTTTAGTGACGCTGTTATTGTATTTATATATCTATTTCTGGGTTGTGGTTGTGTAGTTCTCGGTTTGCTATGTTTGATTTGTTTTGTCGTCCTTGTTTTGTTTCCTTCTCCCTACCATCCTGCGGGTGTGGAGGCGGACCGGGATGTTTTCTTGTGATTTCTTTGTTCAACTTCTTCTTTTGTATCTTCAACTTAATCTCTCTCTCGTTTTTTTTACCTCTCTTCATGTTCTTTCTTTCTTTCCCTTTATTTTCAGTCTCCATGTCCACGATATAAAAAAAAGCCCACAGCAATTTCTAATAAAGATTTCTTACACATATATATCAAGCGATGTACCATAGCAAAAGCCGTAATGCTCCACTTGTAAAAGTAAGTCTGCTGGGCTTCTACTTGGTACTCAGACACCAATTCTGAGCGCCAAACTGCCAGACAGCACACGTAAAAAAAAAAAAACTTTAAAAAAAACTACCATCCAAATTCATACTAAATATCCATATGTCCAAAGAGGTTAGAAAAACACAGGTTGCCATATCCTAATTTCCTATTTTTTTCACATGACTGTTTCAATATCTAAGGTGTCAAGAAATCCTTTTATGTATGTATTGATGTTATCTGCAACCTTTATTGAACTCACTGTGATCTGCTGTTGATTCATCTGATGGGCTTTTCTACCATATTCCTGCCATCAGACCTATTAAATGTGATCGATTTCACCTCCTGTGTCAAAAAGACTAATTTGGACTAAAAAATATTTAATTGTTACTGTATCTTGTTCTTATCTTCTTTGATTATTCTTAATTACTGAAATACAATAATAGCAAACAGATAATAAAATCCATAATAACTTCAGTGCTGCTGCTAATAACCTTTATTCAAATTCACAATTTCTTTCAGTCTTAATTTTTTTCTTAATTAGTCTCACATCAAAGAAGTTATTTTATCCTATAAGCGAGTCCTTTTAGAAGTCACAAATGAAGAAAAAAAAAGACTGTGCTACTTCCTGTTCCACAGTGACACCACGTGCTTGCATCATGTCAGTCTACCCCACATGTAGACCCTCATTCAGTTACTGGCTGATATTAACCTCCCCCCCCTCAAACATACACACACACACACCTTGGTTGGAATAGACTCATGTGGAACAGAGAAAGAAGACTGCTGAAAAAAGTTGACATCAAAAGATCAAAATGGGAAGAGAGAAAGAAGTTGAACACAGACATCAGAAGGGAGAGCAGACTCAGGGAGATCGAATGTAAAGGTTAAAGTACACACTAAGTGCATCATCCAAAGACATGTTTTTTGAAGCTAGCTGGACTTTTAAGGATAATTAAGTAAGCTGCAGATGGAAGTTGGCATGTTGCAATGCACTAGACTGTGTTTTGATTGATAATAATGATGCTGGCCTACGGCTGTGTGTGAGGACTTGCATGATGATGTGCATCGCACAAAACTGATCAAAGTGCTTGAGTATGAAATGTGAAGGCTAATGTTGGAAATAAGAGTGAGAGAAATAACTAAAAGGTAAAAAGCACAAGCTTGACCACAGACACAACAGATGTTTTACAGAGGGGGAAAACGGTAGGGGGGTCAGTTTCTTAAACATTTGTGGTTCAGCGGTTCCTCTGCAGATCCCAGGATGCTGAGGGTTGGAATGAGATGAGAGTAAGGAAAGATTGAAGGAATCTGCAACAGGCGTAAGTTATTTAGGCGTTGCTCTTGAACAGGTTCTACCATAGGAGATCTCTCATATGTGAAAGGAGGGAGAAAATGCTCCTTTAGGCGAGGAAAAACAGAAAAACACCCACATGTAATCCAAAAACATCCATCCTCATAGACTGTTAGATTTCCACACCTTTGCCAATGAGATGGGAGGCTTTGTTGCTGTCAGTCAGACGCTGAGTGGGATGAGACAATCTGTCAGCACACAGGAGGAATTGACACCACAAAACATACTGTATCTTGTCTGTATCAGAGGAGAGGTGTCCTGGTTTCTGCTGTGTTTCAAAGCACCAACAAACTCACATTTCTTGTCAGACACTGAGCAACTGGAGCAGGTGTGGATTTCGAAATTATATTATGCAGGGGTGGGCAAATGGATTACAAAGAAGGCCAATGTTATACTGCTGGCTTTGCTTGGTGATATCTTCTACAAATCATTGTGAGGTAGGGTGGGTGCACAAAAACTAGATCAAGGAGCAGATAGCTGATTTCGTTGCTAGCACAGGTTTTGAATTCTGTGGAGCTCAAAAAGGAGACAGTAACGTTTAGCTGTGCACAGCTGCAGTTAATGCATGAATGCCACCCAGAGCGAACAGCTCCTTCTAGACCCAGAATATACTTGGTATGCCAAGAACTTTTACCAGTATATTTGAGAAAACTAGGGATTGCCCAACTGAGAATTTTGGTTTTTATTTTTACAAAACCAAAATGAGTATTACAAGAAACATGTTGGAGTAAAATTATTTAGCTCGTTGAGGTTTGATCAGTCTGTATTAAAGGGCAAACTCCGCTGGCCAAAAGTGAGCCCAGTGCCAAAATTGTCAGTTCCCCCCTCACCCACTAGGGACTGGCTCCAGAAAGGAGCCATTGATGGACTCCCATTGATTCCCATGTTAAAAATGCCAACTTCATAGCAAAAATAAACATGTTTACACCCTGTTTCAAAAAAACATTTTAGGTTTAATAGGTAAGGTTTACCGTCATGACAACCTTGAGGGGGGTGAATTTTTTTGACTTGCATCAACAATGCTAAATCCCGGCCCAGGGATGTTCTGCATGTTCTCCCTGTGCATGCGTGGGTTCACTCCAGGTACTCCAGCTTCCTCCCACAGTCCAAAAACATGACTGGTAGATGAATTGGTCTCGCTAAACTGCCCTTAGGTATGAGTGTGTGCGTGCATGGTTGTTTGTCCTGTGTTTCATGGTTGTTTGTCCTGGTCTGGCGACCTGTCCAGGGTGTACCCCGCCTCTCAACCCGTGACTGCTGGAGATAGGCACCACCAACCCCCTGCAACCCTTCATAGGATGGACGGATACAGATAATGGAGGGATATCATCCACTCATTTACTGTACACCTCTTATAGATCCAGAGAACAAGCTTCAGCCAAGAAGGAATAGAACAATGATCATATCCAATTGTATTCTCCTCCAAAGAGTCCCACCTTGCCTTCCTGGCACGCTGAGCAGATGCTAGAGACAAATCAATACAAGAGAGGTTCCCTGTCCTAATATCAAATCTAGTAGCTCTGGTATCATTTAAACACACAAGCCCATAATGGACCATAATATTATTTATTGCCTTACCATTCACCATCACCAAAAGCAATATTCAAACATGGATTATAAAAATTCACAATACTCATTCTTCCCTGATTCCCCCACACACTCACTACCTCACATTCCAACTGAGTATTTAAAACCAATCTTTGATACTGCACACCCCCACTTTGCCTGTCATCACAATAATTTCTCACAGCTTCATACCCTGGTATGACAAAATCTAAACAAGATTTCCAGCAGGTCTCTTAACCACATAAAACCTCCAGCTAAAATTTCAAATCAATTTAGTTTTATTTATATTGCGCCGATTCACAACAGATGTCATCTCGAGGCACTTAACAAGAAGTCATTTCAATACATTTCTACAAACATTCCAATCAGTTAAAAAGTTTCCTATTTAAGGAATCCCAGCAGATTGCGTCAGTCATGGCGTGAGGTTGGGCCCCGTTGATGCAGACTTTCCAACCACAGCAATCCTTCAGCAATCCCTCATACTGAGCAAGCATGTAGCGACGGTGGAGAGGAAAAACTCCCCTTTAACAGGAAGAAACCTCCAACAGAACCAGGCTCAGTAGGAGCGGCCATCTGCCACAACTGTCTGGGGGTTTGAGAAGTCAGCGCAGAGACACAGCAGGAACAGAAGATCTGATATAAGAGAACTTTCTATGTTACAGAAAGTAAAAAGTTGATAAGAGGACACGGTAGATGGTCAGTTACTGGGAGCATCATCCCAGTCGATGCCCCCCGTCCAACAGGGCATTGCAGCCAAGCAGGATACCAGACCAGGTATATCTTTGGTGAAAAAAACACTGAGAGAAAACAAAGTTAACAGTCGAAATAACAGAATGTACTGTAATACAACTGGAGAGTAGTAGTAGAAAAGGAAGTAGCAGAGTGAAGAAAATTGGTAAGTCTGTCCTCCAGCAGTCTAAGCCTACAGCAGCATAACTACAGAGATAGCTCAGGATGACCTTAGCCACTCTTACCGTAAGCTTTATCAAAAAGGAAAGTTTTAAGCCTGGCCTTAAAAGGAAATGGAGTGTCTGCCTCACGGACTAAAGCTGGGAGCTGGTTCCACAGGAGAGGAGCCTGATAACTAAAAGATCTGCCTCCCATTCTACTTTTAGAAATCCAAGGAACTAGAAGTCAACCTGCAGTCTGAGAGCGAAGTGCTCTGTTGGGAACATATGAAACAATTGGATCTTTGATGTATGATGGAACTTGATTATTAAGGGCTTTGTATGTAAGGAGGAGGATCTTAAATTCTATTCTGGATTTAACTGGGAACCAATGAAGGGAAGCTAAAACAGGAGAAATGTGATCTCTCTTTTTAATATTCATCAGAACTCTTGCTGCTGCATTTTGGATCAACTGAAGGCTTTTAATGGCATTTTGTGGACTACCTGATAGTAAAGAATTACAGTCGTCCAGCCTTAAGGTAACGAATGCATGGACTAGTTTCTCAGCATCACTCCTGGACAGGATGTTTCTAATTTTAGCAATATTCCTGAGGTGAAAGAAAGATATCCTAGAAACCTGCTTAATATGGGATTTAAATGTCAAGTCTTGGTAAAAAAATAACGCTGAGGTTCTTTACGTTATTACTGGGGGCCAATTTAATGCCATCCAGATGAAGTGATTGACAAAGCAGTTTCTTTTTAGAACTTCTGGAATTTAAGAGCAAAAAGTTTAGAGTCATCCATGTTTTTATGTCTTCCAGACAGGCCTGTAATCTACCTAACTGACTTGGGTTCATCAGGATTTATAGGTAAATATAGTTGTGTATCATCAGCATAGCTGTGGAAATTTATCCCATGCCGTCTAATGATTCTACTAATTGGGAGCATATATATGGTGAAAAGAATTGGTCCAAGCACAAAACCCTGTGGAACTCCACAAGTAACCCTTGAGTGTAAAGAAGATTTATCATTTAGATGAACAAACTGGAATCTATCGGACAAGTAGCCTAGTGCTGTTCCTTTGATCCCTGCAACATGTTCAAGCCTTTCTAAGAGAATATTATGATCGACTGTGTCAAAAGCAGCACTGAGATCTAACAAAACCAGAACAGACACAAGTCCATTATCTGAGGCCATGAGAATATCATTAGTAACCTTCACCAGTGCTGTTTCAGTGCTATGATGAGCTCTAAAACCTGACTGAAACTCTTCAAACAGCTCGTTACTGTTTAGATGCTCACAGACTTGATTAGCAACAATTTTCTCAAGGACTTTGGATAAGAAAGGAAGGTTAGATATAGGTCTGTAATTCACTAAGTCATCTTGATCAAGGGAAGGTTTCCTGAGTAAATGTTTAACTACAGCTATTTTAAATTCCTGTGGTACATATCCGTTCACTAAGGATAGGTTCATCATATCCAAAATGGGGCCAGGAACCAAATGGAGCACTTCCTTAAATTATTTGGTTGTGATTGGGTCCAATTCAATTCAATTCAGTTTATTTATATAGCGCCAATTCACAACAAATGTCATCTCAAGGCACTTAGCAAGAAGTCATTTCAATACATTTATACACACATTCCAATCAGATAAAAAGTTCCCTATTTAAGGAATCCCAGCAGATTGCGTCAGTCATTGGCGTGAGGTTGGGCCCCGTTGATGCAGACTTGCCAACCACAGCAATCCTTCAGCAATCCCTCATACTGAGCAAGCATGTAGCGACGGTGGGGAGGAAAAACTCCCCTTTAACAGGAAGAAACCTCCAACAGAACCAGGCTCAGTAGGAGCGGCCATCTACCACGACCGTCTGGGGGTTTGAGAAGACAGAGCAGAAACACAGAAGGAACAGAAGATCTGATATAAGAGAACTTTCTATGTTACAGAAAGTAAAAAGTTGATAACAGGACACAGTGGATGTTCAGTTACTGGGAGGATCATCCCAGTCGATGCCCCCCGTCCAACAGGGCATTGCAGCCAAGCAGGATACCAGACCAGGTATATCTTCTATGGAGAGAAAAACACTGAGAGAAAACAAAGTTAACAGTCGAAATAACAGAATGTACTGTAATACAACTGGAGAGTCATAGGAGAAAAGGAAGTAGCAGAGTAGCAACTCTGCGTTAAACCAAGGAGTCACCCTCCTACGGCTAGCCACTTTCTTTTTTAAGGGGGCTACACTATCTAATGCCAAACGCAATGAGGAAGTAACGTAAGATTTAAGATGGTCAGTTAAAGTAAATTCAAAAGTTATCAAGAAGTGGTCAGACAGGACCGGGTTATGTGGGTGGACTGTTATTTTCTCACACTCAATACCCTATATCAGTACAAGGTCCATAGTGTGTTTACCCGAGTGGGTGGGCCCCTGTACTTTTTGAGTAAAGCCAATTGAGTTTAAAATAGCATTAAATGCTGCATTTAGGCTATCACTTTAAGTGTCCACATGAATATTTAAGTCCCCCACTGATCTGATGTAAGAATTGAGAGTAAGGGCCTGGTGGACAATACAAAACCACAAACAAAAATGGTCTTAATGTTTTGCAACTTGGATAAGGAAAATAAAGGGTTAGATGTTCAAAAGAACTGTAGCTATCAATTGGCCCGGGATTAATTAGTAAATCAGAACGAAAAATTGTTGCAACTCCTCCTGCTTGCCCAGTACTTATAGGAATGTGAACATTTAAATAATTGAAAGGAGTTGACTCATTTATACTGACATAATCCTCCTGCTGCAACCAGGTTTCTGTGAGACAAAGCAAATCAATGTGATTATCACAAATCAAGTCATTTACTAAAAAAGTCTTTGAGGAGAGATATCTTATGTTTAATCAACCACATTTAATTAATAAATTTTTCTGTTCAGTCAAAGTCGTATTTTTTTGTGTGAGATTTCCATGATTTGCTTTTGTTGACTTAACTTTTAATCCATTTAATTTTGGCCATGGGCAAGACACTGTTTCTATAGGGTAATGGGTGGGTAACAGTTCAGAAGCAGCAGAGAGGTGGGCTAAACAACGACTCTGCTTCCTGGTGTGGACTCTGGGTTGTCAGTGTTTTGGAGGACTAATAAATTCGGCCATATTCCTAGAAAGAAGAGCCGCTTTATCTAAAGTGGGATGGTTGCCATCTCTCCGGATCCGACCAGGTCCATCCATCCATCCATTTTCTTCCGCTTATCCGGAGTCGGGTCGCGGGGGCAGCAGCCTAAGCAAAGAGACCCAGACTTCCCTCTCTCCAGCCACTTGTTCCAGCTCCTCGGGAGGAACCCCAAGGCGCTCCCAGGCCAGCCAAGAAACATAGTCCCTCCAGCGTGTCCTGGGCCTTCCCCTGGGCCTCCTCCCGGTGAGACATGCCTGAAACACCTCACCAGGGAGGCGTCCAGGAGGCATCCTGACCAGATGCCCGAGCCATCTCAACTGACTCCTCTCGATGTGGAAAAACAGCGGCTCTACTCTGAGCCCCCTCCGGATGACTGAGCTTCTCACCCTATCTCTAAGGGAGAGCCCAGACACTCTGCGGAGGAAACTCATTTCAGCCGCTTGTATCCGTGATCTCGTTCTTTCGGTCACCACCCAGAGTTCGTGACCATAGATGAGAGTAGGAACGTAGATCGACCGGTAAATCAAGAGCTTCGCCTTTCGGCTCAGCTCTCTCTTCACCACGACAGACCGGTAAAGTGCCCGCATAACTACAGATGCCCCACCAATCCGTCTATCGATCTCTCGCTTCATTTTTCCCTCATTCGTGAACAAGACCCCCAGATACTTAAACTCCTCCACTTGGGGAAGGACCCCATCCCCGACCCAGAGAAGGCACCCCACCCTTTTCCGGCTCAAGACCATGGCCTCGGATTTGGAGGTGCTGATTTTCATCCCAGCCGCTTCACACTCTGATACGAATCGCTCCAGCGAAAGCCGTCGATCACGTTCCGATGAAGCCAACAAGACCATGTCATCTGCAAAAAGCAGAGACCCGATCCTGAGGCCACCAAAACGGATCCCCTCAACGCCTTGGCTGCGCCTAGAGATCCTGTCCATAAAAGTGAAGAACAGGATCGGTGACAAAGGGCAACCTTGGCGGAGTCCAACTCTCACCGGAAACAAGCCCGACTTACTGCCGGCAATGCGAACCAAACTCTGGCACCGGTCGTACAGGGACCTAACAGCCCGTATCAAGGGGCCCGGTACCCCATACTCCCGGAGCACCCCCCACAGGGCCCCTCGAGGGACACGGTCGAACGCCTTCTCCAAGTCCACAAAACACATGAAGACCAGGGGTTGCACTGGCGGACATGGGTTACTGGCCTGGTGGCCGTGCTGCGCCTGTGTAGGGTCTGGGGTGGGCCTGGGAATTCGGGGCTCGGGGGCGCCGCGCCCCCTAGCTGTGGTCCTGGCTGGGGGTCGGCCGGCGTGGGGTCTCTGTTGGCTGTGGGGGTCGTGGCCGGCCAGCGGCCGGCATGTGCAGCCGCCTCTCTCTTTTTCTCTAGGCCGATTGTCATCGCCAGTCCCTGTATGGCGTCTCGCCTTGTTTGCTGGTTGGGGTGCCAGGCTGCTGGTGGCGGTGGCTGGGTGGCGTTTCTGGGCCGGATCAGTCCTTTTTTGCACTGGACTTGGCTCCTGGGTCTTGGTCTTTGTGTGGGGCGCTGGGGTTGGGCATTTGGCCGGGATCGGTCAGACTTGCGGGTGGACTGGCCGGGTGGTGGGCGTGCACGGCAGGTGGGTGGGGCGCTGGGTTTGGTCTCCTGCCGGGCCGTTGAGCAACATTGGTTGCTCCACAAAGAATGAGGCTGGTGGATGTCGGCCTGGTGGGTCGGCCGCCCGGCTCATCGGTTTGCTCCTGGTCTGGGCAGGTACGTCGATGGAGGGGAGGGGTGTGCGGGACTCAACCTGGGTGTCTAGTGTCTTTTGTGTTTTGAGAGTAGAGCGAATGTCAGGGTGGGTTTAGTTCCCCTTCTGGGATGGGGCTGGGGGGACTGCCTTGGGGTCCGTGGGGCTTTGTGGTGCTGTGGCCGTGGGCCCCGGGTCGAACGTGCCATGGCCTCCCTCCCCTGGTGGATCCCGGTGAACAGCGGTGCCTATTGGGGTCAGTGGGGGAGCTGGCTCCCTGGGAAGACATTTTGTCTCCCAGTCCTTCCCTCCCCATCCCCGAACACCTCTGTCCACCCGCTCCATCACTTTAACATTCATATAGGGTCTTGGGGCATGGGCACATCACTGGGGTGTGAGGAGGGGCTTCCCTCCTCGCTATCCCGTGGTGTCCTGGGTCCCAATTTTAATATACAACTTAGACACTCCCACTTGTAACATTCTCACACGACACATATGTAGGGACTTTGGGGTGGGAACACTTTTCGGCATCCAGAGGGGGAGCGGTACAATCAGCTTCACCTCTGGTGCCGGTGCCCACTGTTAAACCACATATAGACACTGAGGGCTCGGGGTGGGGGTTGGGGGATGTGTGGCTGCCTTCCCCACATCCCACCCCTCTGTTTTAAATGCACATTATAACAACACGCATCAACACCATACTCGAGCGGGAGGATGGAGGCTAGGGGTCTTTTCACACCCCTGTTCGCTACGGGCCATCAGGGGTTGGGGTCCGGAGGAGGACAGGCGGTCTGGTCGGGGTCCTGGGCTGTCGGGCTGCTTTGCCACTGTGGGGCCCTTGGTGGTCTGCTTGTCTCCGTCCTAGAAGGTAGGGTGTCCATCTCCCGGGTCCGGGGGCTGGTGGCTCTACTGGGGCATCGGTACCTGGACCTGGGAGCATAAAGTGTGCATGGGGTGTGTGAGTGAGGGTATAGCGTAATTTTTTTGGGTGTCTTGGTGAGTCAATGAGAATGTATGGGTTTAAGAGGGAGGGAACGTATGACTGTGTCTGTATGTCTTTGTCTACCTGTCAGGTTGGATCTTGGTCTGCCCCCTCGCCTGGCGCACCTCAGGCCTTACACTTAATGGGGGGCCTATTTCCCCTCCGTCACCCCCCGCCGGTGACGGGGGCCCCTGGCTGCCGGTGCATAGGTGGTCAATCCGGTTCGGACCTGGTGCGTGCCTGGCGGGCCTGGGGGGGCCGGTGTGTCGGTCGGCCGATGCGCTGGGCCGATATCTTCCTTTGGTTGGTTGGGGCACCTCTTTTAGAGGTGCCAGGTTTGGGATTGTTGGGTGGTGCCTGCTCGGTGGCTCGGCGGGATGCGGATCCGGCGTCTCTGCTCGTTTGATCACCTGTTCTGTGCGCACCGTGCGTGGCCGGTTCATTGGCGGGTTGGACCGGCCCTGGCCCTCGTTGGATGCCTGGTCTCGGCGCCCTGCGTTGTGCGGGATCAGGACCCGGGAGCTGGTACAACTTGGCGTCCAGGTGCTGGCTGAGCCCGGCCTGGGGATGCTGTCCATCCCCTGCGGCTATCGGTGGGGCGCTGGGATGTTGGCGGTGGGGATTGGCCTAGGGCAGAGGTGGCGCGTGGCGGGGGCCCCTCGTCGGCCGGTCCCTTGTCGGGTCCCTGCTGGGGGGTGGGGTGCCCCTGGGCCCCGGCTCCCCCAGTCCGCTGACCGCCCCGGCGCGGCCGGTTGCCGGCGGGGCCCGTGGGCTCGTCACTGCTGCCCCCCGGGCCCCTGCATAGTGGCCGCTGGATGTTCCCCTGGGGTTCTCCTTTGCTAACACACACACATAGATGTGGGGTCTCTGGTGTTTAAGGAAATATTCTTGGGCTGAGGTTATTATTACTAGAGCTTGATTAATCGTTACCATGAGTTTTTCTGTGACATTGTTGTTGTATTTTTATATCTATTTTTGTGTGATGTGGTTGTGTAATTCTTAGTTCACAATGTTTGGTTGGTTTTGTCGATGTTCCTTTTTCGTGTTTTGTTTTGTTTTTCCCCCTCTCTCTGCCGTCCTGTGGGTATGGAGGCAGACTTCAATGTCTTCCTGTGTTTTCTTTGTTCCCCTTCCTCTCTTGTATTTTCAACTCACCCTTTCTCTTGACTTTTTGTTTCCTACCTCTCTTCTTCATCTTCCTTCTTTCTTCTCCCTAATTTTCCGTCTCCGTGTCCATAACATCAGGAAATAAAAACCCCAACAATTCATAATAAAGATTTTTCACACATATATCAAGTGGAGTACTATAGCAAAAGCTGTACTGCTCCGCTTGTGAAAGTAAATCTGTTGGGCTTCTACTTGGTACTCAGAAACCAATTCTGAGCTCCACACTGCCAAACAGGACATGTAAAAAAAAAAAAAAAAAAAAAACACATGTAGACCGGTTGGGCGAACTCCCATGCAGCCTCCAGGAACCTGCTGAAGGTGTAGAGCTGGTCCAGTGTTCCATGGCCAGGACGAAAACCGCATTGTTCCTCCTGAATCCGAGGTTCGACTATCCGTCGGACCCTCCTCTCCAGAACCCCTGAATAGACCTTACCAGGGAGGCTCAGAAGTGTGATCCCCCTGTAGTTGGAACACACCCTGTGGTCCCCTTTTTTAAAACAGGGGGACCACCACCCCGGTCTGCCAATCCAAGGGAACTGCCCCCGATGTCCACGCAATATTGCAGAGCCGCGTTAACCAACACAGCCCCACAACATCCAGAGCCTTGAGGAACTCCGAGGAGCTTTTTAACGACCTCGGTGACCTCAGCACCAGAGATTGGAGAGACCGACCCCAAGTCCCCAAACCCTGCTTCCAGATTGGAAGGCGTGCTGGTGGGATTGAGGAGGTCTTCGAAGTATTCCATCCACCGACCCAAAACGTCCCGCGTCGAGGTCAGCAGCACACCATCCCCACTGTAAACAGTGTTGGTGGCAGACCGCTTTCCCCCCCTGAGACGCCGGATGGTGGACCAGAATCGCTTCGAAGCCGTACGGAAGACGTTTTCCATGGCCTCTCCAAACTCCTCCCACGCTCGAGTTTTTGCCTCAGCAACCATCCGAGCCGCATCCCGCTTGGCCTGTCGGTACCTATCAGCTGCTTCAGGGGTCCCACAAGCCAAAAAGACCCGGTAGGACTCCTTCTTCAGTCTGACAGCATCCCTCACCGCCGGTGTCCACCAGCGGGTTCGGGGGTTGCCGTCGCGACAGGCACCGACCACCTTGCGGCCACAGCTTCGGTCAGCCGCCTCGGCAATGGAGGTGCGGAACATGGTCCACTCGGACTCAATGTCCCCCGCCTCCCCCTGGACGTGTTCAAAGTTCTGCCGGAGGTGTGAGTTAAAGCTCCTTCTGACAGGAGACTCTGCCAGACGTTCCCAGCAGACCCTCACAACACGTTTGGGCCTTCCAGGTCTGTCCGGCGTCCTCCCCCACCTGGTAGCCGACTCACTACCAGGTAGTGGTCAGTGGACAGCTCAGCCCCTCTCTTCACCCGAGTGTCCAAAACATGCGGCCGCAGATCAGATGAGACGACAACAAAGTCGATCATTGAGCTGCGGCCTAAGGTGTCCTGGTGACAAGTGCACATATGGACACCTTTATGCTTGAACATGGTGTTTGTTATGGACAAGCCATGACGAGCACAGAAGTCCAATAACAACACACCACTCGGGTTCAGATCGGGGGGCCATTCCACCCAACCACACCCCTCCAGGTCTCACTGTCATTGCCCACGTGAGCGTTGAAGTCCCCCAGCAGAACAAGGGAGTCCCCAGGAGGAGCACTCTCCAGCACCCCCTCCAAAGACTCCAAGAAGGGTGGGTAATCTAATCTGCTGTTTGGCGCGTAAGCACAAACAACAGTCAGGACCCGTCCCCCCACCCGAAGGTGGAGGGAGGCTACCCTCTCGTTCACCGGGGTAAACCCCAACGTACAGGCGCAGAGATGGGGGGCAACAAGTATGCCCACCCCAGCTCGGCGCCTCTCAGCAGGGGCAACTCCAGAGTGGAAGAGAGTCCAACCCCTCTCGAGGAGACGGGTTCCAGAGCCAGAGCCGTGCGCCGAGGTGAGTCCGACGGTGTCCAGTCGGAACCTCTCAACCTCGCACACCAGCTCCGGCTCCTTCCCCACCAGAGAGGTGACGTTCCACGTCCCAAGAGCCAGTTTCTGCAGCCGAGGATCGGACCGCCAAGGTCCCCGCCTTTGGCCGCCGCCCATCCTGCACAGCACCCGACCCCTATGGCCCCTCCCACAGGTGGTGAGCTCATGGGAAGGGGGGCCCATGTTACCTCTTCGGGCTAAGCCCGACCGGGCCCCATGGGTAAAGGCCCGGCCACCAGGCGCTCGCCAACGTGCCCCACCTCCAGGCCTGGCTCCAGAGGGGGGCCCCGGTGACCCGCGTCCGGGCGAGGGAACACTGAGTCCATCTGTCTTGTTCATCATAGGGGTCTTTTGGGCTGCACTTTGTCTGATCCCTCACCTAGAACCAAATTGCCATGGGTGACCCTACCAGGAGCAAAAGCCCCCGACAACATAGCTCCTAGGATCATTGGGACACTCAAACCCCTCCACCACGATAAGGTGGCAGCCCAGGGAGGGGGAATCAGACCAGGTTTTCCCCAAAATGTTCGTCAGTTATCAATGTAGCCCACATCGTTTACAGGACACCACCTAGATAACCATTGGTGGAATGACAGCTGATGCAGATAAGGATACCTGGGAAGTGAGGTTACATTATTTTACATGGAGAAAATCGCTGGAATGGTTAAGTTTTTCTTGATTTTAAACATTAGAATGTGCAGAGATGTGAATGTACTTTGAGCACGTAACCCATGTAAAACATAGGGCTACTAAACCTCCATCCATCTATTTTCTGTACCCGTCATGGGGCGAGAGGCGGGGTACACCCTGGTCAGGTCGCCAGTCCATCACAGGGAAACACAGGGACACACAGACCAGGGGAATTTAGAGAAACCAATTCACCTAACAGTCATGTTTTGGACTGTGGGGTGAAGCCGGAGAGAGAGAGAGAACCCACACATGCACAGAGAGAACATGCAAACTCCATGCAGAAAAGAGCCCAGGCTGGGATTTGAACCCCCGCCTTCCGCTCCTCCTCCAGACTCCACATCATTGTTGAGCACAATGAATGAGGTGAAGTTTGCTCGGTTCTTCTAACAATTTAAGAACGATTCAGGAATGTTGGAGGCCTTGTCTGGATAAGACGCAACATTCCTGTTCCGGTCTCCACAGAGGGTGTTCTGGAGGACACGCCTCTGGTTCCTGTCTCTGCAGGGGGTATCCTGGAGGACACGCCTCTGGTTCCTGTCTCTGCAGGGGGTATCCTGAAGGACATGCCTCTGGTTCCTGTCTCCGCGGGGAATGTTTTGGAGGACATGCCTCTGGTTCCTGTCTCCACAGGGGTGTTTTGGAGGACACGTCTCTGGCACCTGACTGAGCTGAGGGTGTCCAGAGGGACATGCCTCGGGCTCCTGACTGGCTCCTGACTTCGCCGAGGGTGTCCAGAGGATCACGCGTCGGGCTCCTGACTCTGCCCTGGGTGTCCAGAGGGACACAGCCTCGGGGTCATCGCCACGTCGTGGATGTTTAGCGCCACGTCGTGGGTCCTCTACGCCTTCCTCCCGAGGGTCCTCTACGCCTTCCTCCTGAAGGTCCCCAGCGCCGTCTTCCAGAGGGTCCCCAGCGCCGTCTTCCAGAGGGTCCCCAGCGCCGTCCTCCCGAGGGTCCCCATCATCCTACCAGGGTCCCCTCAGTCGATGTCTGTCCCCAAGACACAAGGTTGAGTTCTGAACATCCGCTGTGTCCTGTTATCAACTTTTTACTTTCTGTAACATAGAAATTACTCTTATACCAGATCTTCTGTTCCTTCTGTGTTCTGCTCTGTCTTCTCAAACCCCCAGACGGTCGTGGGAGATGGCCGCTCCTACTGAGCCTGGTTCTGTTGGAGGTTTCTTCCTGTTAAAGGGGAGTTGTTCCTCTCCACTGTCGCTACATGCTTGCTCAGTATGAGGGATTGCTGAAGGATTGCTGTGGTTGGAAATCTGCCCAACCTCACGCCAATGACTGACGCAATCTGCTGGGATTCCTTAAATAGGAAACTTTTTAACTGATTGGAATGTTTGTATAATTGAATTGAAATGACTTCTTGTTAAGTGCCTTGAGATGACATCTGTTGTGAATTGGCGCTATATAAATAAACTGAATTGAATTGAATTGAATTACTGAACTGTCCCCTAGAAAACGCTTTTTTATAGTGGTCTTACTGTGGCTGGATAATTTAGCAGAGATGGTACTTTGAAAGAAAACACAGAAATGGTCAGATAATGCAATATTAATTACAGAGATGTCAGAAATATTTAAACCTTTGCTGATAATTAAGTCCAGAGTGTGTCCTTTATTGTGTGTTGGTTGTTTGACATGCTGGATCAGTCCAAAGTTGTGGAGAGTATCATCTAACGTTTTTGCTTGTCTATCTTGGGGGTTGTCGGTATGGATGTTAAAGTCCCCCACGATGATTAGTTGGTCATAGTCGATACATATTACAGAAAGAAGGTCATTGAAATCATTAAAGAAGTTAGAGTTAAGTTTTGGTGGATTATATAAACTTAGAAATAATGCTTTGTTAGGCTCATTTATCTGGGTGGCTAGGTATTCAAAAGAATCAAGCATGCCCAGAATTACCTTTTTAAAGTTCATTGAGTTGTGAAAGATGGTGGCTACACCTCCACCTCGTTTGTGTTTTCTTTTCTCGCTTAAGAAATTATAATTTGGAGGACTAGATTTTATTAATGAAGTTGTTTCGTTATTTTCATCTAGCCAAGTTTCTGATAAAAAAAGGGCGTGTAAATTATGCTCAGTGATGAAGTCATTGATAAGAAAAGACTTCCCGGACAGAGATCTAATGTTTAATAAAGCTAACTTAAGTATTGTGATGATGAGCAGCTGAACCTTCTGACAAGTTATCAATTTGAGATTTTGTTTAATATGAGAGCGTGTGGTTAACGGTTTATGTTTCCTGCTGCTGATAATCACTGATATAGCCTCAGGGGTGCCGGGTGAATTCTGGGAGACGGTAGGGTTGGATTTATTGCCCGGTTCCCTCAAATATCAAATTTCTGTAATAATCAGTGGGGGGAAGCTCCCAGGCTTATTGACACTAGTCCCAGGCGTTTGGTGTAGTCTAAGTTTAGGTGTTAATTGTGTCCCAAATTTGATTTGCTCGTTCAGTCTGTCTGTAAAGTTTCTAAATGGAGACTCATTTGATGTGGCTGAGTTTATCTGTTCGGTCCTGTGGTGTCATCATGACTTGCTGTTTTTGTTCTCTGATATCCATGGGCGCCTCAAGGTCAGCTTTTGGGAGCAAGTGTTTTGCTTTCTGATTTTGATAAGAAAAAATGTTTGCTGCTAAGAGCCTTACTCCGGCCTTGTTCAAATAGCGCATCCCTTCTTTGAACAGATGATTAGAACTTCCAAATACTTTGAAATTATTAATAAATGTGAACGACTTCTCAGCTGATTGTTTCTTCAACCATTTATGGAGCATGCGGAGTCTGCTAAATCTTTCATCATTCCCTTCAGGGACTGGTCCGCTGATGAGGATGTTTACGTTAAGTCCATCAAGTCTCTGTAGGAGATCAGAAAAGTCTCTCTTCAGAATCTCTGATTGTCTCATCGCGATATCTGCTGATCCAGCGTGAATGACGAGCTTTTCCAAAGCAGGATGTTGGTCCAAGATTTTAGGGATTTTTTCTGATATTTCTCTCACTGTATTTTTGTAGCAGCTATAAACTCTGGTATTCTTGCTACAAAAAGCCTCAATTCCATTAATTGATCCGTCTTGTATGATAACAATCTTTGCTGGGGGGGGCTCTTACTTTGTTATGTGTCCGTTTGATGCTGATGGGTTTCTCCTGGTGGCTTTGACTGGTCCTGGGGGCTGCGTCATCTTTCGGGGAACTCAAGGCTGCGAATCTGTTTTTCAGCGGGATTCCAGGTGGAGAAATATCTCTTGTTTTTGGCTGAAACCTCTTTTGTTTACTTTTAGCAGAAGCGGCAGTTCTGGGTTCAGAGGTATTTCTGTGCCGGAGATACTGGAGACTTATTGTCTCATTACTAACAGATACAAACATCAAGCAGGAACTAAAAGGAGCTCTGAATGAGTATTTTACTATAAATGAAAATGGTATTGTCTCTCCCTCAGTTGTGTGGGATAGCAGCAAGGCCACAATGAGAGGGAAGATTATTTCTATAGGATCTAGAATTAAGAAACAAAGGCTGGCAAAACAAAAAGGATTGGAAGCTGAAATAAAAACAATTAACAGGGGAACATAAACAATTTGGAAAGAAAGACACTCTCCAAAAGTTAAAAGAAGTTAGACAACAATTGGATGAGGTTCTTACATATAATGCAGAGGGAGCTCTTAGATATATTAACAGGAAATATTACGAAATGGGGAACAAAGCTAGTAAGCTACTGGCCTTTCAACTCAGAAAGGCCCAGTACAGTCGCACGGTTCCCAAGATCAGGAACCCTGACACTAATCAGGTAGAGACCACTCCTAAAAAAATATCAGATTCATTTGCTACATATTACAAACAGTTATATAGGACTGAAGAATAAGAATTTAAGGAAGATAAAACTTAAGACCCCTTAAAATGAATAGACTCTCAAGAGAGGAAGCAGAACTTTTAATAAAACCAATCACAGAAACTGAAGTTAGAGAAACCATTGCAAAACTAAAAAACAACAAAACACCTGGAACAGATGGTTTCTGTTGTATTCTACTTTTTTGGGGCTTTTTTTTATTATGCAGTACATATGTTTTAATTATATCTTTTTTTAAGCTTTAGAAGTAATAGGCCTGTTTATATTATTCAGGGTAGTAAAACATGACTCTGTTACCAGTATTTTATAGGGTTTAAGGTTTTAAGTAAACAAACTCTTGAGTAAAGATATGAACTGAAAGCAGGGAGGATCAGCTATAACTCTAGTTCCTGGTTCGGTCAGGAGACCTGGAGAAAATAAATGACCTGTCAAGATGTAGAAGGAGGAGAGAGGAGTCATGTGATATGTTCTTTGTTCTTTTGGAAATAAAAATGGTACAACCTTGTAGAAAAGTGAGTCAGATTTTGTCTGGCTCCCATCTGCAGGTGCGTCCTTTTGAAACAGATATCTGTTGTTGTGTGTGTTGTTTTTACTCTCTGTCTCTCAGTTCTGGTTCTTATTTTGAAACAGTTCCCGCTGGGGTTTTGGAGTTCGGCGCCCCCACCTCTCGGAGTAAAAAAAGTGAGTTCCAGAGCACATAAAAAAAGAAGCCGACAAAATGGTGGAGGATGTGGGCATTTGATTTGGTTTTGAGTTTTCTCAGGGCTGGGAGAGATTGAGTGTGAGTAATGAGTGTGGCATAACTGATTGATACATGTGTTTGTGGCAATTATAGTGATTTTGTGTTTTTTCTTTGAGTTCAACAGAGAATCGGAGAGCGACTGGATTGATCCTTGCTAATCAACACCCGGGTGGTTTTGTATCAATCTGGAAAAGCGCTAACACCAAATTAATAGGTATTGATCGATTTAAACGTTCTCCATTTAATGTTGACGTGTTGTTTTTTCGGTTGAGGGCCGACCGAAGTGTGGACCAGGGTTTGAGAGTTGGCCGCTCACTTCCGATGGGACGCTGTCGGAATTCTCCTAGGCTGGCAAGCGGAAGGGACGGCAGCAGGGCCTGTGTGCTCTCTGTTGTCTAGACGGATTCCCTTGGAGAGGCCGGCGTATCTTCCAAACGCACGTTTGAGCCACGTGAATTGGATTGTGTTTAAAGGTCCGGCTTTAGGTGGCTCCGGTAGAGGTTAGTGTTTGATGAGATTGTAAAAATTGTTGTACTTTCTTTCTTTCTAGTGTGACTGTGTGTGTGATTGGAGAAGTGGAGGTAACGGAAAAAAGAGCTACCATGTAGCTTTTTGCACTCCGGCCTCATATAAACTTCTCATTTAGGGGAACTAACCGACTGAATCTAAAACCATAATTCCTCTGCGAATCTTAAACGCCTAGACAATGCCAGCGCTTCTTGTATAGACAATAAGCCTAGAAGCTTGACATTGTAGAGGAATAAGGGAATATCATTTTCAGTCAGCTAAAGTACCACCATAAGCTAGCTTACGGCTAACATACAGTTTGGATGAGTTTTGCCTGGAAATAAAGGCGTTCAACCTTGTGCAACTACGTAAACACGTCTAAAGCATTGTCTAACACATATATATAGGACTGTTATTATGGATAACTGGTAGTAAACTCTTTAGAATATATATAAAATAACTTTTTTATGGTAACGGAGCGGTCACATTTAGCTTCCGGTTGAGCTAGGTTGCTCATGATGACAGCTAATCTTTGGTAGCTTAGCTTCCGAACTGTATTTATTTGGCTCGGTTAAACAGTCATTCGAGTATTGATGGCGAAGTGTGGTTTTGTTGGAGGCATTTTGTTCTTGTCTTTGGTTGATTTACTTATGAGTACGGTTTGTTAGGTTTAGCATCGTAGTGAAGAATTAGCCATCTGTGCACCGGCGTATTCATTCCGCGGTGTGACCCGGAAGTTTTATTGGGCCGGACTTTGATCTGTCAGCCCGGCGGAGTTTTTTTTTTTTGGAGCAAACTGTTGACGATTTTGTGTTGCAAAGCGAGTTTTAAATGCATTTCTTTCGGTATATGTTTCAATGATAAATAAAAATTGCTTTATATTGGGATAATTCTATTTCTTCGTGTGTTTCACCGAATTGTGCGTCCCGAGTTTTGGCGCAGGCCGGACTCTATTAGGAATTCTTTGATTTTTAGATGAAACGGCAATAATTTCCGTATATAAATAAATTAATGATAAGATAAACAGTGCGTTATAAACCTTTTTAGCTTTCCTTCGTTTCGGCTTTGCCTAAAACATTATTAAGGTTAATGTTGCATGAATAAATAATATATAAACTCCTTCACTATAAAAAGAAATAAATTAAATAAATAAAAACTGTGCCTGCCTTTACTGTTAACTGCATTAATATTGGGATAAATTTGGGCCTACGAATTGATAGTTTATCAATTAAAATAAATAATTTATAGAGTTAATACAAATAACCTACTTTGTTAAATTTTAATCCATTTTGGATTTTTGTTACGAATATTCAATGGCAGCCGAATATAAATTACTCCCTGCTCCACAGGGACAAAACTGGCGTACTTTAGATGCCCAATTGTTAATATACATTTCTAAATTATATTCTGTTTTAGTTGATAAGCCCGGTAAAAAAGATAAAAACCAGTTCCAGGGCCTTATGACGGCCAGGTGGGCTCGTCATGGTGCCCGAGGGGATTATAAGAGAACTCTCTCACAGAATGTGATCTGGGGAGGAAAAGCGACAGCTACTAAATTTAGTTAGCAACAAATTAGAATGCACCGATAAATTGTTCTTGGCGTATAATGCTAAATTGATGGATGAGATGGAGCAGCACGAACACAGGTTAACTAAAGTTCAGCGACAGATGGATGGGGTGCTGCAGGATCAGGAAAGATTAGCATCTGTGGTAAGGGGTCAAGCTGCAGACCTTTCAGGGAGTGCCAGCCCCAGTCAACGTGATGAATGTGCAGCAGTTATACTGGTCGAAAATATGCAGACGTTGGGGGCATGTGGAGGCCCTGATTTAATGCTTCCTTTAGTGGGAGCATCAGATGGTTCAGTAATTTACAAACCATGGAAGATGGCTGACATATCTGCCATCATTCTGCAACTCCCTGCTTTGACTGGTGGAGGAAACTGTTGGATAAATAAATTAAATCAGCTGACTTCAGGGCAAACTCTAGCGGTGGGGGATTGGAAAGCTATTATGGGTAGAATGTTGACATTGACAGATTATAATGAGATGATGCTCCAGTGCCAGTTAGCATGTGTACTTGATGAAGCCCCATTCACGCATCATGCACATGATCTTGCCGAGTGGGTCAGAAGAAAATATCCTACTCCACCTGCGTCTAAAATTTTGAAATTTCCCTGGTCAACTGATGTTACTCCCGCAGAACATATGGCAAAATGTAAAGATAAATGGGTTGCCGTTACTGGAGAACACCCTCGAGATCCGGGAAATAATCGGATTTGGTTTAGAGAAGCAGTTTTAGCAGGCATGCCAGAGTCTGTTGCTACATTAATGAAACGGAATCCTGATTCACACATTTATGATCAGCCTACATGGGAAAGACACGTAACATATTATTTACAAGACGTGCAAGATTCTGCGTTAAAGGACGCTGAGGAGAATAAGAAAATGGAGACTGCTTTGTTAAAACTACAGTTAAAAGAGGCTCAGAATAAATTGACTGACTTGTATCAGTCTAAAAAAGTGAAGCAGATGGTGGCTGAAGCAGCACCTACTGTTGGATCAGCGACAGTGCTGCCTTCTTTTCCTGTGATGTATGCTGGAGCTGCGCCGAATCCGCCATTTACTGCTCCTTATAGGACATGGCAGCCTCGTGGCAGGGCCAGGTTTGGGGATTTTGGAGGCATGGGGAGAGGGCAGCCAGGTGCTAACGGTTGTCACAGGTGTGGCTCCAATGAACACTGGGTGAGGGAGTGCCCACACCCACAAGGGGGCGCTATACCTCCCGGTCAGCCACCTCTACATATGGCTCCGAATCAGCATATGGCTCCTCCCTCCTATCCAGGAGGACAGAGTGGGCCTCAGTATTGACAATGCCCACAGAGTACCTTGGTGAGCAGGACAAAGGGGGATCCGATGCTCACAATAGACGTACATGGACATTCATTGCCATTCCTTGTCGACACTGGTGCTACTTTCAGCACGTTGGACAGAGTTTTACCAGACGTCAATTTTTCTGGGAACACAGTGTCTGTGATTGGAATCTCTGGGGCTCCAATGATTCTCCCTATCACTCAACCATTGCCTGTTTCAGTGGGAGATCAAAGACTATCACATCCTTTTGTCATTGCTCAAACCACGCCTGTCAACTTGTTAGGCAGAGATCTGCTTATCAAACTGGGTGCTTCGATCCTATGTACTCCTGATGGACTTATGGTGACTTTTCCGAATGGACATACGCATTGCTGTGATACCATGAGTGGTCAATTTTTGCTGAAGGATGACACTTCACAAGTGGCTGATATTTTCTGGGCCAGATTGACTACGATGTCTGCACATGAATCTTCTGCGGCTGAATTTCTGAGATGCTGGAAGCCTTGGCTGCTTGAACTCCAGCCTTTTGTTCCACCGCCTGACCCGTTCCATGTGACCTTCCTCTATGAGAGAAGCGATCCTACTTTATATCAGGAACAATTTGAAACAGAACTTGAAGGCCAAAGTTGGTCTGTGGCTTCGGGTCCATGCTTTGTGAGGAGGGAGGGTGTTGCACTGTATGCTGATCTGACTTCAGAGCAGCATAAATGGTATATGATGGAAGCTGAAGCGCTTCCACACATATCGCTTTTGTTGCATCCGAAACATCAAGCTAAAGATTTGGGGGGAATGGTTAAGAGGGGAGTTGAATTAAAGGATTGGGTTTCTACCCAGATACCTTCAGTCTCTTTTTCTCCTTCTACTCAGATGTACAAAATAGACACGCAGCTCTCTGATACTACCATTCTGGAACATTTGCAGCTTTCTAGAAATCATGGCAGAGAAAAAACAGATCATCCTGATGCAGTGGAGGCCTTAAAGGTCGTGCCTGACTCTTTGTGGTCAGATGGTCCCACTGATGTCGGTCTAGTGCAAACCACACCCATCACATTTGAGATGAAACATTCTGATCCAATCTGGCGTTCTCAGTACCCACATAAACCTCAGGCTGAGGAAGGTATTGCAGACACTATTGCAGGCTTACTTGAAGTTGGAGTTTTAGAACCATCAAACTCTTCATATAACACCCCTATTCTTCCTGTGGAAAAACAAGGTACTGGTAAATACAGAATGGCACATGATTTGCGTGCTGTCAATGAGGCCCTTAGAACCCCTCCCATTTCTACACCGAATCCGTATACAGCTCTGGCATCACTGACTCCTGATTTAAAATGGTTTACCTGCATAGATTTGGCTAATGCATTTTTCTGTTTACCGCTCCATCCTTCTGTCAGGGATATTTTTTCATTTACATTCAGGGGCAGGAAGCTACGTTATAGTAGGCTTCCGCAGGGTTTTGCTTTATCTCCAGGTATTTTTAATCAGGTGTTGAAGCAGTCATTAAGCACTGTACAGCTCCCTCCAGGCTGTGTACTGACCCAATATGTGGACGATTTACTTTTAGCATCCCCTACTGTTGAAAAGTGCATAGCAGCGACTCTAGTTGTGTTGCAACATTTGGGAAAAGAGGGATTCAAAGTCTCCCGCGATAAGCTTCAGTTGGTCAGGCAGGAAGTCCAGTTCCTGGGGCGAAGGGTGACCGCTCAAGGGGCTGGACTGACGGACACCCACAAGAATGCTGTTTTGGCCCATTCTAAACCTCTCACTGTTAAATCAATGCTGTCATTTCTGGGACTGACAAAGTTTTCCAGACATTATGTGCCTAATTACACAAACCTTACCACACCACTCAGGGCTCTTGTAAATGCTCATGGTATGAAAAATCTGCATGCTAAATTAGAATGGGACATACCAGCTGAGGAGGCATTTATTAAGTTGAAACAGGCTCTAGCACAAGCAGCTGATTTAGCCACTCCTGACTATACATGTCCATTTTTTCTTAACACATCAGAAACAGATGGGGTGGTTAATGGGATTTTGTTTCAGAAAAAAGGTGGTCAGAGATACATTCTTATGTATCTTAGCATAAAGCTGCAAGCTATTGAAATGAGACAGCCACCTTGCACGAGACATGCAGCAGGAATTGCACACCTAGTGGAAAAAACTTTACACATTGTCAGGGGTTATCCACTTCATATTTTGACATCTCATGGAGTCATGGCATTGGTTAATTCTGAGACGTTTACTCTTTCTACTTTGCGTCAGCAGCGGATTAGCAGAGTTTTGGAGGCACCAAACATTATTTTTACGCATGAAGGAATAAACATGGCTGACCAAATCACCGCCTCTGGGGAGCAGCATGACTGTGTCAGGCTGAATTCTGTTGCTCAAAAAATACGTCCTGATTTACGGTCTGATCCCTTATCTACAGGTTTTGTGCTCTATACAGATGGTTGTTGTTTTAGAGATGGACAGGGCCAGTTGAGATCAGGTTTTGCAGTTGTTGAGCAGAATGGAGATTCACTACAGACTGTCGTTTCAGGGAAGCTGGACGGCAAGCAGAGCGCACAGCGTGCTGAGATAAGGGCTCTTATGGAAGCATGCAAATGGGGAAGAGATAAAGACGTCACGATTTACACTGATTCGATCTACGGGTTTTCTGTTATACATTATGAATTACCACAGTGGAAGAGAGCAGGTTTTGTTACTGCTACTGGTAAACCTGTACACCATCATGCAGATATTATGGAGCTTTTGGATGTTGTACAGTTACCAGCTAACCTCGCTGTTCTTAAGTGTAGGGGTCACAGCAAGGCTGACACCGTTGACGCGTGGGGAAATAGGGCGTCATCGAGCGGTCTAATTCAACTTTAAATTTACAGCTGGCAGAGAACCACAGGTTTCATCGCACCCTGACCCGGACCCTCGCAGTGATCATCAGCATCTGAAGGGCCTGGTCTCCTCCTTCCTTCCGACCCCTCTCCTCTCCCTCACGCTGCAGCAGCTCTCTGCTGACCTGGGAGAATCTCTTTGCAGCGGGTGGTGTCGGTTCTGACTAGGCGGTGTCGACTGCTGAAGCCAGGAGGCGGGGCCTGACCCACCCAGAAGATTGGTTGAAGTTGCTGTAATCATCCAGTGTAATCTATATGTGCAAAAAATTGGGCGAGATAAGCAATTTGGACTTGCTTTTCTCGAAGAGGGATTATACCGAAGAGAAAAGATTGCAAGAAATCAAACACATTTCACAGCAGGTTTTGACCACCTCACAATCGGTGGGGGAAGCTATTGGAGGCGGGGCCTGTCTGTGCATTTGTGTTTATTGGGGGAAATGTGCAGTTAATGAAGTAACTGTCATTTCAGTGAGGGCGATATGCAGAAAAGACAGTAACTTTGGGAAAAAATAAAGAGTCCACTGTATTGAATCATTTCATCACTCTGGTAGCCACCTGCTGCCAGAGAAATAAACAAGAGCGAAGACTAGAGAACAAAATAATAAAGACTGAACACTTATTAATCATTTTTCTTGTATTTTACAGGTTGTTTAACCAATTTTTATTTACAGGTGCAGATTGCTAGACCCTGCCTAAGAGGGTGTCAAAGAATTTTTAAGTAGTCGATTAGTAGGATTTTTTCTTAATATTCAGTTTTTACGGTTTTATAAAACATTTTAGTAATAAGATAAAACATTTTAAGGAGTGTTTAAAGTATAATCAGGTTGACTGACTACTAATTTTTGTTTTACTTATTCTTTTTTCATTATGTGGTTTTTGTAGGATGTTTTTGGGGTTGGTGACAATTGCTAGAGTTTGCTTTTACTAAAAGAATATTGAGAATTAGGTTAAAACATAAAAAACAATAATAAATTAGAAAAAATATTGCTTAAAGGTAAAGATAAAGAAAAAAAACAGACACTCTTCTCATTTTGAATAATCATGTTAGAAAGAGGGACAATTTGTTAAATAATATGTTTGGTAAATGGAAGACTCTGGCAATGTCTATAATGGTTTCTTTAGCAGTATTTGTGTCAACTGTGGTGTTATGTGGATGTTGCTGTATTCCTTGTATACGTTCTTTGCTCACAAAGTGTATTGAAAAAGCTGTTGGTGATAATGTGCAAGGTCAATATCTGTTACTCCCTCACATGGAGCCTGAAGGAGAAGTACAGAGGAGTGGTCAATCTATTTGAAAAATAGATTGAAAGAGGGATTTGTTGTATTCTACTTTTTTGGGGCTATTTTTTATTATGCAGTACATATGTTTTAATTATATCTTTTTTTAAGCTTTAGAAGTAATAGGCCTGTTTATATTATTCAGGGTAGTAAAACATGACTCTGTTACCAGTATTTTATAGGGTTTAAGGTTTTAAGTAAACAAACTCTTGAGTAAAGATATGAACTGAAAGCAGGGAGGATCAGCTATAACTCTAGTTCCTGGTACGGTCAGGAGACCTGGAGAAAATAAATGACCTGTCAAGATGTAGAAGGAGGAGAGAGGAGTCATGTGATATGTTCTTTGTTCTTTTGGAAATAAAAATGGTACAACCTTGTAGAAAAGCGAGTCAGATTTTGTCTGGCTCCCATCTGCAGGTGCGTCCTTTTGAAACAGATATCTGTTGTTGTGTGTGTTGTTTTTACTCTTTGTCTCTCAGTGCTGGGTCTTATTTTGAAACAGTTCCCGCTGGGGTTTTGGAGTTCGGCGCCCCCACCTCTCGGAGTAAAAAAAGTGAGTTCCAGAGCACATAAAAAAAGAAGCCGACATTTCTCTGGAGAATATTACAACATCTTTGTGAATGAGCTCACACCTATCTTATGTAAACTATATAATTATGTTCTAAAATCAGGAGACCCCCCAAATTCATGGTCAGAAGCCATATTACCAGTCATACATAAAGAGGGGAAGGACCCCCTTCAATGCACCAGCTATCGCCCAATAAGTTTACTCTGTGTAGATTATAAAATCTTGACTTCTATAATAGCTACTAGAGTTCAAAAAAACATTAGAAAATTAATACAACCAGACCAGACGGGATTTATATCTGGATGTCAAGGAACAAATAACATAAGGAGACTCCTGAGCCGGTAATAGCGGCAAGAGATAAACAACCATCAATGCTTCTTGGCTTAGATGCCGAGAAGGCATTTGATCGAGTGGACTGGGTATTTCTGAAACAGACATTGATAGAAATGGGCTTCGGGATGGGGATTGGATAAATCTATTATATAAAGAACCCAAATCTACAGTGAGAGTTAATGGTCCTTGTTCTAACTTTTTCAGGATCGAGAGAGGCGGGAGACAGGGGGATTCACTATCACCCATATTATTTGCTCTTAGTATTGAGCCTCTGGCAGAGGCGATACGCCAAAATATACATATTCAAGGGATAACTGATGGAGGGGGCTCGACTCACAAAATAGCTCTGTTCGCAGACAATATTTTACTCTCTCTAAAAAGCCCACTTCATTCCACCCCCACACTTATGAAATGTCTACATGATTATGGGGCAGTGTCTGGATACAAAATTAATGAAAATAAGTCAGAAGCCATGATGACCTCAGGGAGTTGGCCTACACAATTGAGTGATATTGTCTCTTTTCACTGGTCCACAAAGGGATTTAGATATCTGGGAATAACTATCACACCTAACCCCATCCAATTGTTTGAGGCAAACTACAACAAATTAATAAAACAAACAAAAGATGATGTGACACGCTGGGAGGTCCTCCCCTTGTCTTTATTTGGTAGAGTAGAAACCGTAAAAATTAACCAATTACCTAGACTTCTTTTTTTATTTCAATCCCTTAGAGTACCGGCTTCCACTTTCAACGTGTTAGATAAACTAATCTTAACATTTATTTGGCGAAAGAAGAGACCTGTCATTATGCAAGGTTAGGGAGGACCCAAATGCAGCAGAGTAACGTCAAAAAAAAGGATTTAATGAAAAAACACAAGGAAGGGGAACTTACAAAACTCAGGAGGATACAGGCAACAAACAGGGAAAAACAGGAACCAGGATGGGCAACAACGAGGGCATGAACCGGCAAGAGAAGAACGACAACGGACCAGCGAGTAGTGACTGAGAGAGGACCGAATTTATACTGAGGAGGAAATGAGGAAGAGACTGAGAAGACCAATGATCAATTAGTGGGAGCAGATGCAGGTGGGAGGGAGAGAGCAGGTGGAAGTAATCAACTGGGATAGGAGGTAAAAAGGCTAGGAGACAGAAGACTCTTAAGAAACTAAAGATAAGTCTGGAAGGGAATCTAATGAAACACTGGAAAACAGAAGGAGGAATAAAATATAACCACTGGGACTAATGAAGGATAAGTATGAACTTGGGGAAAAGAGATTAACACAAACAACTGCAACCAAACACAAGACCACCAGAGGGAGACAAAGAATAACTAAAACATAATAGAACTAAATAAGGAAAATTAACAAAACACAAACACCCAGGAACCATGACAAGACCGAGGTTAAGACTAAAATCACTTCACCTACCCAAAGACAAGGGGGGTTCAGGATTACCAAACCGAAAAAATTACTACTGGGCTGCACAAATAAATGCAATAGTGGCATGGATCGGAAATGATCGGAAGGCGATATGGACTCAGATTGAGCAAGACTCTGTTGGAGGTGTTCCTCTATCAGTACTTCCATTTAATGATACAAAATCAGTCAATAAAATCCAAATAAAGAACGAATGGATAAAACACACCTTAAAAGTCTGGACTACAGTTAAAAAAATGCTTGGGGGACCGCAGTCGATCTCGAGGACAATGTTGATAGTAGGAAACATAGATTTCCGACCTTCCTTGTGGGATAGCAGATTTAGAAGGTGGGCTGACAAAGGTCTCCGTACAATTAATCAACTCTTTAAAGGAACCGAATTAAAATTATTCTCCCAACTTCAAGAACAGTTTGACCTTTCATCAAAGGATCTATATCGGTATCTCCAGATAAGACACTATGTCATAAATCATAAGGAAAGGGAAGTGGTTAGCAAAAACCCAAAGGAAGTAGAAGAATACTTCCTTAGTATTCTACAGAAGGAATTCCCAACAAAAAAACATGTATCAAATATATATAAAAAGTTAGTACCAAACACCTCACAGAACACAAACTACATCAAGGAAAAATGGGAATTAGAGTTAATTGAAGATTCTACATGGACAGACATATGGACAGGCTGTCACAAGGGAATTAGTAGCCAATTGTGGAAAGAGTTTGACTGGAAGGTAAAAATCCGATTTTTTAATACCCCCTTCATCATTTCATCATATGTGAAAAATCCCAATGTGGCACTCTGTTGGCGAAAATGCGGAAATATTGGTGACACAGTAATACTAGGATTTTGGAATAGTGTTAAAAGAGAAATTAATACAATTTTAGAAATAGATATTTCATTAGAACCAGTGTTGTTTTTACTGGGAGCTATACCCAAAGATGTTTACAATGCAGACCATTGTAACATACTGAAGATTCTCTTATTAGTAGCAAAAAAAAACTGTTACAGTAAACTGGAGAGAGATAAAACCGCCAACCATAGATCAATGGGTCCAAAGACTGAAAAATGTATATATGATGGAGCGGATGACTGCAAATCTACAGCTGACAATGGATATTTTTTTAAAGAAGATGGACTTGTATTTCAAGATACCTGGGAGTTTGATGGATGATACAAATCTTTGTTGGGAAAAGTTACTGATCTGAATTCCTCTTTGGAAAACCTTGCACAGCCACTAAGCATGTACTATGTATATACAGATATCTGCTCCTCTACATGTCACTGTTACTATGATTGTTATCATTATTAGTATAATTTATCTTTTCATTTACCTTACCTTTTACATGTATTTTAGCTTGCCTTATGTTTACATCCTTCTTTTCCTATTTTCATTCTTTTACCTGTTCATCCTATTTATTGAAATCCTTGATCTAATTATTTCCTACTTGTATTATTTTATTTATTTACTTTTATTAATTCATTTATGTCCACTTATTTATTTTTGTAACATGTACAGCCTGTTATCTATTCATTATAAAAAGTTAGTTCAGGAAATATTCAGTATAATGTTTCGTAAAATGCTTAAATAAAAAGTAAAAACAAAAAAAGTTCTGTCTGTGAGATAGGACGTGAACCATTTGTGAACAGCACCAGAGAGGCCAATCTATTTTAAACGGGTTAAAAGAATAGTGTGGTCTACTGTATCAAAGGCAGCGCTTGGATCCAGTCCGTGAGGCAGACACTCTGTTAACTTTTAAGGCCAGGCTTAAAACTTTCCTTTTTGATAAAGCTTATAGTTAGAGTGGCTAAGGTCATCCTGAGCTATCTCTGTAGTTATGCTGATATAGGCTTAGACTGCTGGAGGACAGACTTATCACTTTTCTTCACTCTGCTACTTCCTTTTCTACTACTACTCTCCAGTTGTATTACAGTACATTCTGTTATTTCGACTGTTAACTTTGTTTTCTCTCAGTGTTTTTCTCTCCATAGAAGATATACCTGGTCTGGTATCCTGTTTGGCTGCAATGCCCTGTTGGACGGGGGGCATCGACTGGGATGATCCTCCCAGTAACTGAACATCCACTGTGTCCTGTTATTAACTTTTTACTTTCTGTAACATAGAAAGTTATCTTATATCAGATCTTCTGTTCCTTCTGTGTTTCTGCTCTGTCTTCTCAAACCCCCAGACGGTCGTGGCAGATGGCCGCTCCTACTGAGCCTGGTTCTGTTGGAGGTTTCTTCCTGTTAAAGGGGAGTTTTTCCTCTCCACCGTCGCTACATGCTTGCTCAGTATGAGGGATTGCTGAAGGATTGCTGTGGTTGGAAAGTCTGCATCAACGGGGCCCAACCTCACGCCAATGACTGACGCAATCTGCTGGGATTCCTTAAATAGGAAACTTTTTAACTGATTGGAATGTTTGTATAAATGTATTGAAATGACTTCTTGTTAAGTGCCTTGAGATGACATCTGTTGTGAATCGGCGCTATATAAGTAAACTGAATTGAATTGAATTGAATTAAATTGAATTGAACCAACACTGTCACCTTCTGTGCATCATAGTTTAATCTAAAATCATTTAAAATCTTCAAAAGGGCTGTCTCTGTGCTGTGGTTCACCCTAAAACCAGACTGAAATTTCTCCAGGACATTGTGTTCATTAATAAAATCACTGAGTTTAATTAAAACAAGCTTTTCTTAAATTCTGCTTAAAAATGGTAAGTTTGATACCGGTCTAAAATTTTTAAAATAATTAAAATCTAAATTGCTCTTCTTCAACAGGGGCCTCACTACCTTTAAAGGCGGCAGGAAAGACCCCCGTCTGAAGGGAGCAATTCATCATGGTTAAAATCTCATCTCTAAAAAATCCATAAAATGACTTAAAAAATGAAGTGGGAATCGGGTCCAAAACACATGTGGTGGGCCTCACTGAGGAGAAAACTTTATCAGGAGTCACAGCTTCTACCAGAACAAAACTGTCCAGCGTTTCCTCTGGTAGTGACACACACTCAGATTTGTCTATAAAACATGTTACTTTGAGAAGATAAACTATTACATCTGATGGTGTCTACCTTCCCTCTGAAGTGGTCTGCGAACTCCTCACCAAGAGTGTTTGTGGGGGTTTTATGAAATGCAACAGAAACATGGTAAACATTTTTGTCAGTTGTGGAAAATAGAACTTTGGGATTATTTTTATGATCTGAGATGATTTTGGAAGTATGAAGTATGTATGAAGTATGCATTTCTGGAATTTCTTGCTGCATCATTGTATGATTTGAGAACTGCGTATACTTGATGGTTTATCATGGTTTTATTTTTCCACCGTTTTCTCTCTGCCACCTTGCAATTTCTCTTTAGTTTTTTTAGGCTTTCATTTCTCCAAGGCGATTCAAAGTTTGAGTGTAAACTTTGAACTTTAAGTGGAGCAAGGAGGTAGAGAATGGATTGATTTCTACTGTTAAAATCATTGGTAATAACATCACAGGAAGCAGGTAAAGCAATAGCTTTTCAAAAACTTCAAGAAAACCTGCAGCCACTTCAGAGGTTAGATGACATTTTCTGAAAAACACACAGTAGTGGTCAGAGACCACTACTGTGTGTCAACAACAGAGAACACACTGATGGACAGGCCATATGTGATGACCAAGTCCAGGGTGTGTCCACTGTTGTGAGTCGGCTGTGTGACACGCTGGGTAAAATCCATGAAATCCAGAATATTTAAAAAATCTGTTGATAAAGGATCTAAGGAGTTGTGCAGGATTGATAAAAGCTCTGAGAATTCTGAAATAAAACGTGGGCTCTTTTTAGGAGGCTTATAAACTGTGACGCATCAAATCTGAGGAGTGCTAAAACCAGTTGCAGTATATTCAAAGTGGTATAATTATCAAATAAAACAGATTTGGCAGAAAGCGTTGATGAACTTATAAAAGCAGTACCGCCGACCCTTTTGCTTCTCCTTGTGGACTAAGTGAAGTTATAATTTGGTGGGGAGGCCTCTGTAAGAACAACAGGGGCATCTGCACTCTGTTAAACATAAACACTGAAGATTATGGTCTAAAATCAGATCGTTGATAATAAATGTTTTGTTCAGCAAAGAGCAAACATTTAAAAGTGCCATATTTATAGTGATTGGAGATGGAGTGACTGTTTGATTTACTGAAAGTGGGAATTTTGGTAACTGTTTGAAATTATTGGGATTGCATTTGTTAGGTTTATGATTTTTAGTCCGCTCTCTGCTGATAATAACAGGTATGAGTAATGTACAAAAAGGTCCAAGTCCAGTATGTGAGTTACTGGTAAAATCAGAGCTGAGTTCATAGAAGCAGGGACCAGCTGGACGTCAGAATGTGGCGGAGGGGGCAGGGAGGGCCAGTGTGGTAGACAGGGGGAGCGTGGGGATGCCAAACTCATTGCCTGTCTATTAAGATGGAGCCCATCCGCCCCAAACAGATGACTCCTGCCACAAAAATCTTTCAAATTTTCTATAAAACCAATATTGTGAGTCACGGTGGCAGAGGAATGCCAAGTGTTCAGAGATAAAAGTCTGCTAAAACGACCAATTCCTCTGCCCACGGTGGGAGTGGGGCCAGAGATAAAAACAGACACATGTGAATTATTTACAAGATTAAAAAGGTGAATAAAATCATGCAAATCACGTCAATCAGGTCATATAGTTGACTATGATGAACTGGCGACCTGTCCAGGGTGTACCCTGCCTCTCGCCCCGTGACCGCTGGAGATAGGCACCAGCCCCCCACAACCCTGCAAAGGATGGACGGGTACAGAAAATGGATGGATGGCTGTAGTTGAATGAGCTCCGGGATCTTTTCTGCAATATCCATCATGATGGCTCCTCTCATCCTTATGTTCCTGATGATGGAGTCCCCAATGATGAGTGTCAGGGCCGGATTTAGCCAGCCCCTCTAAGGGGTGCAAGTAAAATATCAGGGGGGCCGAGTCTGGGTATACTGAAAATGTTTGGGGTGTCACATCCCCCCAAACCCCTAAAATGCATAAGAAACCATGCTATCATCATATTAGTTCATCTTTCCATAAATCTATCTTCTGCTGTGATCCATTCCTGACACTTCCCTCTACATTTACCCAGGCTTGGGCAAATAGGACACTGGCTTGTGCCCTGTTGAGACTGCATTTATCTTTTTGTTTTGTTTTACATCTTTTTAAATCTGTCTGTCCTTTTCAGTTTTTTGTCTTTTACTTTATATCTTTTTTATTTCTTTTTTGTGTATTTGTTTGTCGTATTTATTCCTTTAGTTCTGTACACAGCATAGCTTATATCAGTCATTATAGCATCAGTTCTTATACCTGTGTGGATATTTGCAAACGGTGGAGAGCTCTACAAACTCTACACTGCCATCATCACCAGTGTTTTTGAATTCTTTTTCCAACATTATTTTTGCGACAAGAATCTCATTGGAAAGTTTGTCACTGTCACTTCCTGCCATTTTGTGCAGAGGACTTAACATGGCAACATCCAGAAAAGAGGGAGATTGAGGTTAAAGGCAATTAACTGCTTTCATTAGATCAAGATTGCTTTTGGAGCATCTTGTCTCCATCTCTACAATGGATATGTCCAAAATGTTTAGAAGAGCTCTCTTCAGAGCCTGGGTAGGAGTCATGGAGCCTTCTGCATGGTCTACAGTGGACATAACACTACCTTTGAGCAGTGAGCTCATTGTTCTTTCTTTTAGCAGCTGGTGCAGGCGAGCTGGTTAATGTCTCACTTTCCTCATCTCTCATCTGATTCAAAGCCTGCAGAGATGCACTGACTACTTCTGAAGCACAGCACAGGTCAACAGAATGAGCATACAGCATAGCATTTGCAGACTTCAAGGAACCCAGAACTCTGTCTTCTGTAACCTCTGACAGGATACTCATAATAGCATCCTAATTCTCCACAAGCCACTTGGTCACATCATGGTGGCTTGTCCACCTGATCTCCAACAGTCGTTTAAGGGAGGGAACATCATAGTTCTGTGACACATACTGACGATGAAAAAATGAATGCAGTGATCCAGATAGATCAAAAAAGGTTTTTGCACATGGCTTGTCATGTCGACGGGATGACATCATCACTGTTCAGGTGGTCTTCATTTTTTCTCTCCAAAACGAATAAAACCAGTTTGCAATAAAAACTGTGCAAAACCAGTGTGCTCAGATATGTCAAAATATAAGAACGCATAGAACAGAAAAGGGCCGTCTCAAAAGGTCAAGGAAAGATGGCAGAAACAATAAGAAGAAAGAACTGGTAGATGGTTCATATATTTTAAGGAAAGTTGGTATAATGAGGAAAACAGAACGAAACAGAAAGGAGGAAATAATTATATCTAGATTAGGATTTTGTCATACAGGGTTAAACAATACATTATTTAAACAGGGGAAACATGTTACAGGGAAATGTGACTTTTCTTCAAGAAGAGACTGTGGAACATGTTCTATTATTTTGCCTATATTGTTGAAAGAACTGGTACAAAAAAAGATATCAAATTGCAACTGGACCTCCAGGACCTTTTAAACAACATTTCTAGTTCTGGGAAAAAATAAATTTGCTGAGATATCTCAAGAAGACGAAATTAAGATAAAGATAAGATAAGAAATACTTTAATAATCCCCGTGGGGAAATTAAGTTTCAGTACAACCAATCCAAGATCATACAAACATTTACAAACATTAACACAGTACAGGATATGGAAGACCGCGGTGGCAGCCGGCTTACCCAGCGCCCCTTATAGCAGATAGAAAGGATTCACAGAAGGTAGGGGGGGTGAACAGGAAAAAAAAAAGAGTGCAACTCTGCCCAGCCCCCTACAGGGAGCCGAGCCGGGGTGCTGAAAAAAACCACTGCAAAACATGTAAGAACATATATCAGTCATCACATATGAGAACACAAATAGGACGGGGGGGAGGTTCGGGAACCCTCCACACAGAGAAAAGAGGTCTCACCCATCCAAGCGCGCCGAGTATTTCACTGATCAAAGAGTGGGCAGGAGACAGCGAGGACATTAATAGAGTGAATATAGCTTTTGTTTTTTAGTACTTATTTTAGTAAAAATAATTAGGGCATATTTAGTAGGCATTGAATGTTGCTTGCCAACCGCTATTAAACAGAAGTTTGTGGCTTATGGTATTTTCTGTGTTTTTTGTTATAAGTTTAAATTTCCTACGTTTTGAACTCACCATGCATTTCAAACGTTCCTTGAATGTTGAATGAATACTTGTGTGATTATATACTTAAATGGGTGAAATGAACCGAGAATGGTTTATTATTGGTCAGATGTACTGTGATAATACTGCATGGACATGCGCAGATCATTCCCATTCTCTGTGTCTGGATGGAGAACAAGCCAGGTCTCTAATCTGTGGAGAATATCAGCGACAAAGTTTCACAGAAAGTAGCTAACGTTGGTCAGAAATGTCGCTAGATATGTCGCTAGGTGCTTTTTGGGGAAAAAGGTCTTTAAGCGGGTCTGAAAGTCATTAGAAATAGCGACAAAGTCGCTAAGTTGGCAACACTGTGAGTAAGTGAGACGTGGAATGACAAGCAAGTGCATCTACCAAACAGTAGCTACTTTGAATGAGAGCAGAGGGCGCTCTGACCATTTTTCTTGAAGTATCGTTGAAATTTTGGATTTTTGCATGACATCACGTTTGGGGGGGCAGACACGGCATTTAGGGGGGCATTGCCCCACCTTGCCCATGTCTATATCCGGCCCCGCTTATCTTTATGATAGGCATGGTGTTGTTTACACAGTAGTTGATGTAATCTGTTATGCAGTCAGTGATGCTGTCAATATCAACTTGTTGATGGTTCGGCTCGTGAGATATTACAATGCAGTTGCATGATGACAATGCTTTTCAGAAAAAAGTATCCTGCTTAATAAATGTAACAATTTGATCTGCGGGTAGTAAAATTTATTGACTACAGTTAACATTGTTATTAACATGTCAACTATTATTGCACAGTCAAAAACACATAGCAATACTGAATAACTGCTAGGCATTAAGTTTATGTATATTTTTTGACAATTCTTGTGCTATGCAGAGACTTGTCTGTGTAAGCAATAGCCCAGCTGACAGAGCAGCTCACATGTTCCAGACAGACAAAAAGCCATAGTAGCATCTTTCTTATGGTAAATTTCATAGTAAAAAGTGAAAATGACTTAGATTTAAAATGCAAACCTAAGATTTGTACGACACAGTTTTGCAAGCAATGCACAGAAAATAGTTTGTGATTGCTATAATCCACAAAAAACAGATGCATTTTTTCCTGGGGTAATTTCAGATAACAGAGAAAGAATGCGCAACACTGATCATTTAAGAATGCTGTGATCAGGACCCTAATCTCAAATCTGGGATTGAATCAGATCAATCCTTGTTTATACACTGTTCAGTCTGTTCTTGTCCACATTTCTTCCACTCTGCTCCAAAATGTGAACTTACTGTACAAACATACCAAAAAAAAATCACCCTTTGCTGTCACAATTGAGATGGCAAAAAATCTGAAAAAGATTGAACATTTTCATGTGTGTGCACACAATAGCTGATCTGGTGGACGATATTTTTTAAAGACTTTATGTAGTACAAACTATATTTACTTTGGTATTTTGTAATTTATTATTAATGTTTGACTTTAGAGATCACATTATTGTTAACCCTAAAAAGTTGTTTTTTTATTAAAAACCCAAACCAAACTTAATGCTATTTTTAAGTTTGCACTGCAGTTCTCCCATTCAAAGCCCCCTGAAGAACCAAAGGGAATGGTTAAAAACACCAGAGTTTGGGATTCTCCATCTGCTCCGGACTTTAATCAGCTTCTAATTGAAAACTTATAATGAGCTTGAATGAAGCTCAGCTGAATCAGTCTACCTTGACTCAGTTTCCACATAAAACCCATTTGGATTTCGACTTGAACAAACCGTGTGGAAACAGATTCTCACCACTTGTTGACTGACTTTCTTATAAAGCTTCAAATGAATCAGCATAAATATGCAAATGAAATGAACCAAATCAGTCTGTATTATTCATTTCTGCTGCGCATGTAATCAGTCCGTTTAGAGTGGTGGGAGGAAATGAAGGAAAAAACACAATGCATGCATATTGCATTAGGGAGCAGACGGCCGGGGAGGAGTATCATTAATCAAAGACTCACAGGCGCCGCTCATAACGTTGAACGTTGAGCGGATGTTTTTGAAAAATGGAGGCTTCTAATGAGCAATTTATCTTTACACAGTTCTTCTACAAAGTGGAGAAAGATCTATGGCCAGATATAAATTTAATTAGCTGTGCAAGCATCTGTATAAACAGCAGAAGTTCTTTCTATCCTTGCAGCAGCACTCTGACTTCTGCAACGTTTGACGTGAAGAGAATCAACTTCTGCATTTTTATCCTTGTTCTGTAAGTTCCAGGGAGGTTCTGATTCCTCAGATATCTAACCTTCCAAAAATAAGTGTGCAGATGAATGTCAGCTGTTTGTACAGAAGAAACTTTCACATAAACATCACAGAAGGCAGACAGTCAGATTCCACTCAGTTGCTTAAGTTGACCTAGATCATTTTCCTGATGAATACATGCTGCTCTTGCTCTTTTACTCAGCAGACTGATGGTGTAAATTTTTGAGGAAAGCTACACCTGTGGTGTTTTCTGAAACATGAGTCATTGGCAGAAAGCTGGTTGAAATATGATGCTTTTTTGTGAAGACAGAAGAGGGGGATGGGTAAGAATAAATTACTTCTAATAAAGATTAGGGGAAAATCCTTAAAGTAACTGTAATTTACATTGCAGGAGAATAATTTCAATTCAGTTTATTTATATAGCACCGATTCACAACAGATGTCATCTCAAGGCACTTAACAAGGAGTCATTTCGATACATTTATACAAACATTCCCATCAGTTAAAAAGTTTCATATTTAAGGAATCCCAGCAGATTGCGTCAGTCATTGGCGTGAGGTTGGGCCCCGTTGATGCAGACTTTCCAACCACAGCAATCCTTCAGCAATCCCTCATACTGAGCAAGCATGTAGCGACGGTGGAGAGGAAAAACTCCCCTTTAACCGGAAGAAACCTCCAACAGAACCAGGCTCAGTAGGAGCGGCCATCTGCCACGACCGTCTGGGGGTTCGAGAAGACAGAGCAGAGACACAGAAGGAACAGAAGATCTGATATAAGAGAACTTTCTATGTTAGAATTTCAAGCTAGAAAACCATTCAGAGAGCACAGACCTCCGCCAGGGCTACTCACCAACCCCCCATCCGCATGTTATCTAATTCTAACTTGAGATACTTTTCCAATGAAATCTCTGGTAATTGGACACATAGCGGTGTTCATGCTGTTGTAGTGCTCTTCCAGCAGAGAAGGGAAATTCGTGCATTCAAGATTATTTTGCTGTGCATATGTTCCAACCGTAGCGGGGTTTGTGTGTGAGGGGAGCTGCTTGAGAGCTCTCTGAGATGGGAGAGTAGTGGAGGTTAGCTGCGCTGCTCGGTGGGTGGATACACCCTTTATGTCAGATCAACCCCAAAATAATCAGTTGTTCCTGGTCCCATTGCAGACATTTCCTGAAAATTTCTTTAAAATCTGTCTATAACCTTTATGTTGCTAACATACGGACAGAACAACAAACAGACAGACAGATGGGCACGAAAACATTACCTCCTGTCGAGGTAATAATAAATTTAGAAAAACAAACAGCGCCATGCTGTTAAGCTTGCACAAACTACTTTTACAAACAGGAAAGCACACACAGAAAGGGATCCATGGCATTTTGCAGAATGTTTTTATAAATTCCAGATTCTGGGGTCCTCTCTTATGCTCTTTTCTCTTTAGCTCAACCAATATACTTTTAAGGGTTTAGGTCTTGGAACTGGGCCATGGCTGGGTGCAACTTCTGCAACCACTCCTTCCTGGATGCATCTGGGGGGGACCAGGACGCTCTGCGGCTTCTGCCCCTGCTGCGTCTGATCCTTGACCCGCTGGATCTTGCTGGTCTGACAGCTGAAGCAGAGAGGACACACCAGGCGACCAGGGAGCGAATGTTATCGGCTGAGAGGTGGCCCACTCCTCCAACAGTCAGCACAGCGGCCTTCCCAGCCGAATCAGCCCGCACCGATCCTTCCCTGGCTGCACTCTTCGAGCCCCTCTCAGACTGGTCAGGGCCCTGGATGACGAGGAGCAGGCGGACTCATTCCAATCCACCCACATCATCCCTTATTCCATGATCGGCTACATCTCTGTTCTGCCCGCCGTGTCAAGCCCAGAAGAGCTTCTGGAGCAGCAGAATCCCTTCATGGGCATGGGGCTGGCTTACTGCACTCCCAGCGCCTGCATTGTCTGGATTTTCCTTCCTCATCCTCGATTCCTTGTCAGGATGCGTGTCTAAGGATGTAGCATAGACGTAGCACTGGAAGCACACCCAGAGCTGCTTCCAGGGCAGAAGAGGGAGCTGCTAGCTCACCACTGGTTCTCTCTGCCTCAGTCTTCACCCAGGCCCGCACCCCGTCTTGGCCTTCAGGCCCCGACGCCAACGCGTCTTCTCTGGGCCCCTGGGCCCACACCTCACCTCCGGATCCCGGAACCAGAGCTCCTGGAGGGAGTCGAGAATGACCCTCAACCATCTCCAGAGCTCGAAGCCAAGCTCCTCCTTCTCCATCGTGTTACAGGACGTCCATCCGGCTGTCTGCCAAAACTCCAGGTCCTCGAGGGAGGACCACCGGGCCATCCACCCAATCTTCGTCTGGCCAAGGGACGCCATCCAGGCCGTTTGCCCGATCTCCGTCCTGTCGCAGGATATCCACCCGACTGTCTGCCGGATCTCCATCCAGCCAGAGGTCGTCCACCCAGCCGTCCACCGGATCTCCGTCCAGTCAGGGGACGTCCACCCGGTCGCCCCCCTAACCATCATCCTGTCAGGGGTAGAGGCGCCGCAACGGGGCAGGCAACCCAGGCAATTGCCTAGGGCCGCGAGCTGGAGGGGGTTCTGAGGGACGACTGATGTCAACAACAAAATAATGGAACTGCTTTGGACGCTGCAACTGCAACACATCATAAATGCCCCGCACGGGGCCCTTGCCGAGCTATCGCTGGCTAGATGATAGTAGCGGTGTCACGCTGCCCTATTCCTGCCTGATTGTCTTCACCTGTCTGTCTCATCATCCACACCTGATCCTACTCACCTCCTGCCTTTAAGACCCCTCACTTCCTTTCACTCCCGGCCGGATCATCCTTCCTCCTTCCTCCTAGTCCTCCTAGTACTATATTGTCTTCATCCCCATGGTGTGTCGTCTTCCTGCCTCTTCGTTCCAGCCCGATGTCTAGTCTCTCCATTCCTGCCGTCGTCCTCTTCACCACCACCATCATCATCACCTCCTTTAATTAACATCCTCCACCTTCCTTCAGCGAGTGCGTTTGGGTCCATTCTCCACACACCCACGTGACAGAATGATCCGGCCTTAAACATGGACCCAGCACTCGCCCAGGAGATCGCCGCCCTGCGCCAGGACGTCTGGGCTAACCTGGCCAGACTCGCTGCCTCTCCTCACCTCCCTGTGCGGGTCTCCGGAGCCGGGGAGATCCTCGGAGTGCTCCCTCACTTCCAGAGTGTCTTCTCGGCCCGGGAGCTCGCCGATCTGCGGCGCGAGGCGGAGAGGATTCGCCAGGAGGCATTGGACCAGACGATCGGTCCGCCCTCTCCGCCTCCACCATCTGGTCGTAGGCGACGGACCCGCCGAACCGGCGTTTCAGCGAGCGAGGAGCAGGGCGGCGCGGCCACACGGACCACCAACGTCGGCTCCATCTCCGCGTGGCACCCACCGCCGGTTCTCTCCGCCGCCGTCTTTGTCCCTCCTCCAGCTGGCTCTTCGGGGGCTCCTCACATCAGAGAGGAGGACCTCTTCGAGTTTTTCTATGGGGACAAGACGGCCTACCTCTGCTCCAGGGGAGCGCCTCGCCGCAGACAGCGACGCCGCCGAGGTGGGGCCGCTCCCGGGGAAGTTCCGGCTCCGGTCCGTGAGCCCGTTCCGGGTCCGGTCCGTGAGCCCGTTCCGGCTCCGGTCCGTGAGCCAATTCCGGTTCCAGTCCATGAGCCCGTTCCAGTCCATGAGCCCGTTCCAGTCCATGAGCCCGTCCCAGTCCCAGTCCATGAGCCCGTCCCAGTCCCAGTCCATGAGCCCGTTCCAGTCCCAGTCCATGAGCCCGTTCCAGTTCCAGTCCATGAGCCCGTTCCAGTCCCAGTCCATGAGCCCGTTCCAGCTCCAGAGCCAGTCTCAGCTTCCAACATTCCTGTAGTCTTCCTGGCCATCACTTTGGCTGCACTCCAGCGATGGACATTTCCCCATGCGTCGCTGGAGCTACCGGGGAGGGTCAGGGAGGACCCGTCCCCGTCGCTGAAGCTCCCAGGGAGGGTCAGGGAGGACCCGTCCCCGTCACTGGAGCCTCCAGAGCCTTCGTCTGAGGAGGCGTCCGAGCCTCCAGAACCTTCGTCTGAGGAGGCGTCCGAGCCTCCAGACTCTCCGTCTGTGGAGGCGTCCGAGCCTCCAGACTCTCCGTCTGAGGAGGCGTCCGAGCCTCCAGACTCTCCGTCTGAGGAGGCCTCCAGACTCTCCGTCTGAGGAGGCGTCCGAGCCTCCAGACTCTCCGTCTGAGGAGGCGTCCGAGCCTCCAGACTCTCCGTCTGAGGAGGCGTCCGAGCCTCCAGACTCTCCGTCTCAGGAGGCGTCCGAGCCTCCAGACTCTCTTTGTCTCGGCCGACCTTTACCGGCCAGGCATCTTTGGCACTACCTGACCCTCAGAAGAGGACCTAAGGGCCGTCCGCCCGACCTCCGTCCAGCCAGAGGACGCCGCCGGGGCCGTCCGCCCGACCTCCGTCCAGCCAGGGGCCGCCGCCGAGGCCGTCCGCCCGACCTCCGTCCAGCCAGGGGCCGCCGCCGAGGCCGTCCGCCCGACCTCCGTCCAGCCAGGGGCCGCCGCCAAGGCCGTCCGCCCGACCTCCAGGTCCTCAGGGGCCGCCACCGGGGCCGTCCGCCAGACTTCCAGGGGCGTACCCAAAGAGACTCGGGGCCCTCCTTCCGTGGGCCCCCTCCACCCACCCTGGCAAGGGTGCTTGTTTTTTTTTCTCTTCCCTTTCTTTTTCACTCTTTCCACGGTGTCTGGAATCCACCTTTAAAGGGGGGGGTCCTGTCACGCTGCCCTGTTCCTGCCTGATTGTCTTCACCTGTCTGTCTCATCATCCACACCTGATCCTACTCACCTCCTGCCTTTAAGACCCCTCACTTCCTTTCACTCCCGGCCGGATCATCCTTCCTCCTTCCTCCTAGTCCTCCTAGTACTATATTGTCTTCATCCCCATGGTGTGTCGTCTTCCTGCCTCTTCGTTCCAGCCCGATGTCCAGTCTCTCCATTCCTCCCGTCGTCCTCTTCACCACCACCATCATCATCACCTCCTTTAATAAACATCCTCCACCTTCCTTCAGCGAGTGCGTTTGGGTCCATTCTCCACACACCCACGTGACAAGCGGGCCCTGACAGACGGCTGATATTGATCCATATCAGCGACCCAACTTGAAACCCCCGTATACACTGCAATGACAGTCAGGAATCTCTCTAACTGGGCCCCCTTACTAGCCAGCATCGACGTGCGGCAATAGTGAGTCACAATTTGAAAAAAATGAAGCGAACATATTGCTCTGGGCACACAGAAACCAAAAAAACAAGAAGAGGATGAAAAGAAAAAAACGTGACAGTGGTAAGTGGGAATGTGTGTTACATTATAAAAAAGTAACCAGCTAACCAGCCTGCCACTTTTTCCCAAACTCCCAGTCATCCACCAAGCAAGTTTACTGCACATTAAAGTCTGTGTAAAGCGAATTCAACCATTTACTTCTAAACACATTGATAGCCACATACGTTAGTCCTTTGCTGCCAATGCCAATTATATTTTCTTTTTTTTTTACCTTCTATTTATTGAGTTCAACATATTACAAAAACAATAGTGTTCTGATTACAAATCTAAATACAGTATACCCCAGAACAGATAACACCCCCCACCCCCCGGCACCCAGCCCCAGCAGATGGACGTTCATAGGTAAAAGCAAATTAAAGACAAACAAAAGGAAAAATAATAATAATAATAATAATAATGAGAAAGGGCAGGTAAATAAAGAAGCAGATGAATAAATTAATGTATGAATGGATAGAAATAAATAAATAGCAGTTGTAATACTCAAAATGAAAAATAAAACTAGGCTAACAAGATCAAAAAGGAAACAGGTATCTGAGTTGGTAGGTAGTAGGAAAAATAAATCAATTAAAAATAATCAAGGTAAGTAATAATAAAAAAATATATATAATACAAAAAAATATATACACATACATAAACATACCCATATATATATATATAAAAAGTGAATGAGTCAATAAAAGGGGGAAGGAAAAAACAGAAGCAAAAAACAAACAAAAAAAAGCTAACAAACACCAACACAGGCCTAGTATTGCAGTACTCAGTTCACAGTGAATGCACATCGTGTGCTATTAACATAAGACAGAAAGGGATTCCAGGTCTTCTCAAATAAGACATCTTTTCCAATCTGAGTCAGTCTAATTTTTTCTAATTTAAGAAAGCACTTCCTTAACCCAATTTGTATAAGTAGGTGGGACTGGGGATTTCCATTTTAGCAGTATCAACCTCCTGGCCAGAAGAGTCGTAAATGCTATCAAATCCTTTTTAGCTGGGGAAAGAGTAGAAGGGAAAGGCCATACACCAAATAAGGCAGTTAAGGCATTGGGGGTTACATCCGTTTCAGTTGCTTTGGATAAAGTAGTAAAGATTTCAGACCAAAATCTAGTCAGAGAAGAGCAGCTCCAAAACATGTGAGAGTAATTTGCCGTGGCTTGTTGGCATCGGTCACAAAGTGGAGACACTGTATCGAACATTTTTGCGAGCCGGGCTTTAGTATAATGGGCTCGATGAAGGATTCGACATTGCATAAAGCCGTGACCAGCACATATTGAAGACTTATGAACTCTGTACAAAATCTCTTCCCAAACATCATCAATAATCACCTCTCCCAAATCTGTCTCCCAAACTGTTTTAAGTACAACAGAAGAGCCTGGACAAAGACTATAAATATTTGAATAAATAGAGGAGATTGCCCCCTTTAATGAAGAGAGAGGCTTCAAAAAAGTCTGAAAGTCTGAAGACTTGGGGAGTGTGGGGAATCCTGGGAATGAGCTGCCGTCAAAATTTCGGACTTGGAGGTATCTGAAAAAATTTTCTTTAGGAAGTAAAAATCTATTTACCAATTGGTGAAAAGAAGCAAAAATAGAATCAACATATAGGTCTTCAATAGTTTTTATGCCCAGCCTAGCCCATACAAAGAAGGTGCTATCCAATAACGATGGGGGAAAAATAGGATTTCCTGCAAATGGAGCCTCAGTTGAAAGAGTTTGAAGGCTGAAATGACATCTGAACTGAGTCCATATTTTAATACTGGAGGTAACTATCACATTCTCAGTGAGACCAGAAGTAGAAAAAGACAAAGGCAAATACAATAACGCTTTCAATGACGCTGGCTGAACTGAATTTGCTTCCAAAATCAACCATGATGGGGGGCCTCAGCATCTCCATACTTAACCCAATAGTTCAGATTTCTAATGTTTGTTGCCCAATAATAATAAAGAAAGTTTGGTAACACCATTCCACCCAAAGCTTTGGGCCTCTGTAGAACTTGTAGACGCAACCTAGGAGTTTTCTTGCTCCAAATAAAATCTAAAATAAGACTGTCTACTTTACGGAAAAAGGAAAGAGGAAGGAAGATAGGAATGCATTGGAATAAATATAAAAATCGCGGGAAGATGTTCATTTTAATTGCATTGATTCTGGCAGCTATGGATAGATTTAGTAGGGACCATCGCTCAAAATCTTGTTTAATTTTTGTGAGCAGAGAAAGAAAATATTTCTTATAGAGATTGACCAATGTTTTAGCAACATAAACTCCAAGATAAACAAAGCCAGTGTCCACTACCTTAAATGGTGAATTCTGAAGTTGAAGTCAATTATCGTTTACCTCTCCATTGACAGTAAGCATTTCACTTTTACAAAGATTAAGTTTATATCCAGAGAATCTACTAAATTTGTCTAGGACTGAAAGGGCTGCAGGAATAGAACGTGACAGATTCGACAAAAGCAACAGGAGATCATCCGCATACAGCGCCACCTTCATTTCTACCCCATTTCTGGTTATACCACATGTATCAGGATGAGACCGCAAAGCGATTGACAGAGGCTCCATCACAATAGCAAATAAGAGCGGACTCAACGGGCAACCCTGTCTTGTAGAACGATGTAAGCGAAAATATTCCGAATTTGTGCCATTTGTCCTGACCATGGCCTGAAGAGAGGCGTATAATAATCTAACCCATGAAAGAAATTTTTCCCCAAAACCGAATTTCCCCAAAATAAAAAAAAAGATAATCCCACTCCACTCTGTCAAATGCCTTCTCGGCGTCTAGAGCAATCAGAGCTTCCGAGAGAGCACTTGGAGGATTATAGACCACATTAAACACCCTTCTAAGATTAAAAAAGGAGTGTCTATTACAAATAAACCCAGTTTGGTCCAAAGATATAATTGAAGGCAAGACCACTTAGCGTCGGGCTAATAACTTTGACAATAATTTGAAATCGACATTCAGTAGACTAATTGGTCGATATGAACCACATGAAAGTGGGTCTTTACCTTTCTTTTGAAGCAGAGAAATACAAGCCTGATTTAGGGTGTGGGGAAGTGTGCCTAAATTATAAGATTCAGTGAACATCTCTAACAGGTGTGGGGCCAGTTGTTTCCAGAATATTTTATAAAACTCGGCTGGAAAGCCATCTGGGCCTGGACTTTTCCCACTTTGTAATGATTTAACTGCCGCCTCAAGTTCAACTGCTGTGATAGGACGTTCCAGTTCCTCAGCTGCAACTCCATCCAGATTGGGAGTATCAAATCTATCAAAGAAGGAGAACATATCCGCAGAAGAATTAGGACAATCAGATGAGTATAGTAATTTGTAGAAGTCCATAAAGGTTTTATTGATTTCCCATGGGTCAGATGTTACGTCCGAGCCAGTCTCAGTTAGAGGAATTAACTGAGATGCAGAGATTTGCCGTAGTCGATGGGCCAAGAGTTTACTCGTCTTGTCACCCTGTTCATAAAATTTGGATCTTGATTGTAGTAAAAGTTCAGTAGTATGCTGTGACATGATAAGATCATATTCAGCTTGCAAAGTCATCCGCTCCTTATAAATATCTAGCAGTTTTGAGACTGCATATGCCATGTTGGTCTTGTATGAGCAAACCTCTGAAAATAAACATTCATAGAAATGGAGGCATGGTCCGAAACCACAATTGAATCGTATTTGCAGCCGGAAATGGAGGATAACAACTTGTTATTCACTAAGAAAAAATCAATTTGTGTATAGGTACGGTGAATGTGAGAAAAAAAAAAAGAGTATTCCCTTCTATCCGGATTGAAAAAACGCCAAGGGTCAACAACATTAAACTCTTTCATAAAGGCTTGAATCACTTTGGTCGACTTGGACTGAGTAGCTGAGGTAGGGGAAGAACGATCTAAGGATGAATTTATCCAGCAGTTAAAGTCTCCACCTAAAATTAAATCATGCATGGACAAGTCAGGTAGCATTGAGAAGACCTGTCTAAAAAAGGACTCATCATCCCAGTATGCCAATTATATTTTCTTCCAGAATAAAGCATTTGTTGTCAAGTGTTATTTGATACCAGCATCAATTCAGCTGTCAGTTTAGTCTGTCTAAACTGGTGCTAATTTTTATTTGAAATTATGTTTTTTTAAATGTGAGCTGCCTGCTGGACAACTGAATTTCCCTTCACGGATAAATAAAGTATATCCAAACCTATCCTATATATCCATATATTTTCTGCTATAGCCTAAATGTAATATTAAATAAAATGTTAAAATGAAGCAGTTGGGAGAACTGCAGTGCAAGTTGTTAATGCAAAATGATTTTCATTAATTATTCCATACAGATCTCAAATGTTGTGTTTGTGTAGCATGGACAATTCTTTACTTTACTTTATGCAGGCAAACCAAATACATTATGCTCTTTTCATTTTCTTCCTCAAGGTGTTATGTTAAAGTTTTTTGGCCCACATCAGCAACACCAACAGCAGCAGCAGCAGCAGCACCTCTTCCCCACCCTATGACACCACATCTCCAGAAGGTACTCAGATAATTTCAGATCATCCTGAAATACATTTTTGGGACTCTGTAAGTCAGAGCTGGCACGCTGACGGACATTTTTACTCTGACCTCTTGAAGATTGTCGGATTTTGTGACTCTCTTACTTGAATGACATGTTCTCTTGACATTGACATTTTGAAGTGTGAGTAAGAGTTTCAAGTATTATATGCGTGTTCTAAATGTTTCTGTGTGAAACTAAGCTTCAGAAATACAATATGTTTATTTTAAGGCCTTTCTTACATCTTTTGCAGTTGTGCCTATAAATGTGGACGATCCTTTAAGTGTGAAACTAAAAGTTTAAAACGGGTCTATCTGATCAATGTGAACAAGATCCTCTTCGCTATTCTTTGAGTTGTCATAGTTCATTAATATTCACCCAGTGTGGATTTGTAGCTGCTGTATTATTTCCTGCCCCCCCCCCCCCCCCCCTTTAAAATCATAAACAGATCTTGAATGCAGACTATGGACTTTTCTTTTTCTTCAAAATCATGTTGAGTCATGCTTTATCTCTTGCTGATTCCCAGTGGAACCAATCTCCAATATCCTGTTGGTTTCCTGCCAAAGAGCATTGTGAAAGGGAAAGAAAGATAAAGGAAAACAAAGCTAAAAACTATTATATGTCCAAATGAAGCTATTACCATCATTACCACACGAAGCTATCCAGTTTTGTCATTTCACTTGGGGCATAACATTCCCAGCCTCCTCCTGCCCATCTCTGTTACACTCAGCCCGTTGGCCAGAAAGCAGAGCAGAATGAGAGGAGGGGTAGAACGAAGGGGAAACAGTGACCATATTGGGACAGATGATAACCGAGGTCTGAAGAACACTGTCTCATTTCTCAGGAAGGCAACTTTAATAAGAAATCATACAAATTATAACAAAGGAAACCATTCTTAACAGGTTTGTCATTGTTTCAAGTTAAATGCAAATGTTCAGAGCATTTTTGTTTGGCTGCTGCTTCACAGGTCATCGATCTTCTATCCACTTACCTGCCCACTGACTGCTCTCCTGTAAGATTGCAATGAATGATCTCATTATGGCTTTTAATTAGTCCCAAAAGTCGTACACATGTATTCCACGCATACAAGTGTCCGATATTAATCCCACTGTTATGGCCGATAACCGATACGCACCGATATGGTATACGGTATATTTCCCTACACTTTTCGACACCGTGGAAAATCAACCACACCATCTACGTTGCTTCTCTGCTTGAGTTAAACACCCCCACATTCCTGCGCCACATCACTATCGCTGTCACATGACCAAACAAACACCACATGGATAACACCCCCCCCAAAACACAGACAGAAACGTCAAAAAGATGGAAATAAATAAACATTGGTTGTTAATATCGGCCCTCTGTTACTTATCAGACCGATGTCGATATGTTAAAAAACGCCTAACATCGGCCGATACCGATGTTTTTGCCGATATATAGTGCATCCCTACTCTTGAGTTTTGTTAAGAAGGTGTTTTCATTCTAACTTAAAGCCTATCTTAAAGGAACAGACACACATTTAATTTATGACCCTGGGCTCTCTGAGCTCTCATTTCACCTTCCCGCGTGCTCGTTCATTTCTGTAAAAAGGAGCAATAAGAACAACAAACAACAATTATATATTTTAACAGCGAGACATCGTTCACTGGACTCAGTTCTAGTAACTGAGCACAGCTTTATCTCATCTTAAGGTTTTTATTGAAACAAGTTAAAATTCCTCCCACATAGATCTTCGTTCACAGAATGGTCACAGCTTCTTCACACAAGGCACACAAGATGTACCACATTCCTCTTGATTGTTCACTGTTTCTAAGTGTTTCCGCATGCACTACAAAATTAAACCCTCATACAGCATTAACAGAATTTCTATCTCTTCATCTCCCTCTTTTGATCTCTTAAAATAAGAGATCGCCACATATAAGGAAAAATGTCAGGCAAAGAATCATATCAATTTTGAGTCCATCTTCTCTGGAACTTTTCGGATCAGCAGTCAAGTCATCTTGTTCTGGCCGGGAATTGTGGTCGTCCGGCTCGCTCTTCTATGACCTAAGGTGAGAGGTTGCCAGCACATCACCTATATGCAGCTAAAATTTATCTTTTCAGTAGCCTTGAGTTTGAAAACTCTAAGGACTGCACGCAGACCAGAGGATCGTTCTGCCCCTTTTGGCAGGGGTCTCAGCTTCTTTTCCTTCAAACCCTGCTGCCCCAGCTGGGCAGCTCTGTGCTCCAAGCCACCCTGCCACCTGATGGTGCAGGTGTGCTGAAGTTGGAAACCTCTCAGCAGAGGGTTCAAGTAGGTTGTGTGGTCTGCTCATTGCTGTTCTTCTCCTGCTCTGGCTTGCTGCTCCTGGATGTCCTCTCAGGTTCGTCCTGACTTCTCAGTGGGAGTGCATTGGCTCCAGCCTTTTTCTTTAGTATGATTACCTGAGAGATTGTGGTCTGGTTGGCTGCTGGTCTCTCCCCTGGTCAACAAAGCCTAAAAGAAGAGCTTGCAACTAATTTGCTTTTTCCTGTTTGCTTTATCCATAATTGTATCTGTTTTGAGATTCATCTCTTATGCATTTGTCCTTTCTTTTTTAAAATCAAATCCCTCACTCACCTCATAGTCTTAAGTAGTGCTGCACTGATCGGCCGCACTAACACAAAATCAAATTATTATCCTGACTGCTTACAAACTAGGTCTATCTGTAGAAAAAGCTAATACTTTTCCTGTATGTAAATCACAAAAATCATAATTGACGCAAAGTGCACTCCAAAAATACTGTATCAAAAGTGAGCAACACTGGAACAACCTAGACCATAAAGAATATTTCTTCAAAATATATAGCAGGGGTTATAATGTAAATAAAAACTTCCAAACAAAGACTAAATGCATAAACATGCCACAAGGTAAGATGAACGGGTTGTGTGCTAAAACAACCAACTGCACAAAGGTGCCAAAACAGGATAGAAAACAGGAAACATCTGTTTTTTTGGATTGTGGAAGTGGCATGATGAGCATGACAGACCGCTCAAAAGAAAAATGCTTTGCTGCTTTAAAGCTCAACCCTCAGAAAAGGATCAGTCTAATTTTATTCATTTACACTGCCAACAGCCTAAGTTCATTAAACCTATATTCTTATAAGATTTTACCACATCACAGACTATTGTTATTCATCTTCTGAGCTGATGAAGGCCAATACTTATAAAAGAAAACTATAATTTCAGCCGATTTAACCAAAAAGCTGTTGAACCCTAAACAGAGGCAGTTTTTTATCCTGTTTTTTCATTTATCTGAAATGCTTTTAATGAGACCAATTGAAAGGCTTTGTTTTGTGAAAAATAATTGAAATTTAAGTTCCCCTAGTGCCCAAGGATCTCCTCCCTTTTTCTGAAAAAGAACTGTTTCAGAAACATCCAATTATATAAGTCTCCTGTTAAACAAGTGTAACTAGATTTGCAGCCTGTTACGGAGAGATATTATAGTTCAATAAACACCTGTATTGTAGATTAATCTCCATGTATATTTATAGTTAAGCTCAATTCCTAGATCTCAGCTGCTATACCTTTTAGAACTGCCAGGGAAGAATTAACAAAACCACTGAATCTATAATTTAATGTGTCCAATCATAACATGACCTTATCCATGTACCCAGATTGAAATGAAAGTGTGGCCAGATTTTTATCATTTTCAAAACAAATACATCTTTGGTCAGGTCTTAAGTGTACTGGTCCAGCTTTAACTATTTAGATTAAACCCATGTCGTCCCAGTCTCCAATTTACCCTAGAGAAAGTATAGACCACTAGCTGTCAAAATGCAAATGAGACCACGCCCCTTCCGGTTACCACGCCTACCTGTCAGATTATGTACCAACCCTTCCGGTTACCATGTCCACCTGCCAAAATAGGCCCCGCCCCTTCCGGTTACCACGCCCACCTGAAAAAATAGGCCCCGCCCCCCAGGTGTCACGCCCACCTGTCAAAATAGGTCACGTCCCCGGGTGCCACGCCCACCTGTCAAACATGCAAATGAGCTGTCACTGTATGTCACGCCCCCTTCCGGTCGACATGTCCCTCTTGCCTATAGGACACGCCCACCTGTCATAGAGGGACATGCCCACATGTCAAAACAGGTCACGCCCCTATCGGTGGCCACGCCCACCTGTCAAAATAGACCACAACCCCCTCAAAACCCCTTTCCGGTTCCGGTGACCCCCGCCCCTTCCGGTTCCGGCGACCCAACCCCTTTCCGGTTCCGGTGACCCCCGCCCCTTCCGGTTCCGGCGACCCAAGCCCTTTCCGGTTCCGGATCCATGATATATAAATACCTCCCTCTAGTGGTTCAAAATTAAAATAACATGCAAATGTAAAAATGGCTCCCCCTAGTGGCCCAATAAATAGTATTACACCAAAATATACAAATACCTCCCCCTAGTTGCCCAATAAATAGCATTACATCGAAATATACAAATACCTCCCTCTAGTGGTTCAATATTAATATAACAGCCTATTGTATAATTGGCCCCCCTCTAGTGGATCAAAGTAACATTACACCCAAATGTGAAAATACCTCCTTCTAGTGGTTAAAAATTAATATGACATGCAAATGTAAAAATGGCTCCCCCTAGTGGCCCAATAAATAGTATTACACCAAAATATATAAATACCTCCCTCTAGTGGTTCAAAGTAACTTTACACCCAAATGTGAAAATACCCCCCTCCAGAAAACTTGGACCTGGCGTATTCTATACGGGGTGTATTCCTCTCATCTTTAGATTTGTCTCCCACCTCATAAACAACCTTCTTTAAATCAATGTATGAATGCTGATCCGACAGGTTATACCATGTATGAGGGTAGACAATTTCACACAGTCCCACTACCCAGTCTCCACTTAGCTCAATAGCCTTGGGAAGGTCTGTAGTATAATTTGAGCTCGTGTTATCTTTAAATACCTCTCCGCTGGCGTTGGAAGGTAGAGTTACATAGAACCCCTCATCAGACATTGTGAATTTGACGGAGCAAAAAAGTCATCTAAAGGCTTTGGAGGGTGAGGACTACTAATTAATCATAGTCTGTAGAACCCCCGCTTTATAGTGAATCGACGATGTGTTACACGGTTTTGTGGGCGATATTATTTGACACTTTTAACATCTGATGCTCTGACCCAACTGTTAAATTTTTCGGGCCAATTTCTCCACCTCACAAAGACTTGGTCCTCCCCGTTGACTCTCCGCCGCTTTAAAATCTTGTCCACGTTATACACCCGCTTACCATTAATTTTTACTTTCTGCAATTCGGCCTCATAAAACGATCCGTGTATTAGATCCTGATCATAATCAACTAACTCGTACACTGGGGGGTAGCGGAGTATGCATCGGTCAACCGTAAATATTTCATCTGTGAAGCTGTTCTCATATTTCTTATCAAATACCCCACGTAGCTTTGATATTCTGATCAGATCCTCTTTCTTAAACTTTGTCTTTATTTTACCAGAGTCTATCGATGGGGTGATGCAATAGAGGTTTTTCATGACTTGAGGAGTATTCTCTGACGTCACTTGCATAGCTGTCATCTTAATGCTCGTGTGGAAGCTGTGGTTGTAACTCTCCACTAGCTTTGAAGGACGTCGATGTACCGGAAGGTGTTATTAGCGGTGAAATATCTCCACATTCTACCCTTCAGAGTGCGATTGAAGCGCTCAACAACAGATGCCTTTAGATCACTGGCTGTACTAAAGTGGGTAATACCATATTTCTTCATCATTAACTTAAATTGTTTATTATAAAACTCTTTACCAGCATCCGTCTGTAATTTTTGTGGAATTTCACTATCTTGAAAAACTGATTCAAACCCCTTAACGACCTCACACCCCGTCTTTCTTTTTAAAGCACGCACATACGCCTTTTTTGAAAAGACATCAATCACCGTTAGTAAATAGTTGAATCCGTCGTTATATGTCGGCAAGGCTTGCATGTCACATAAGTCGGCCTGGAATTGCTTCAAGGGTTTGGTTACAAAAACACGATTCCGGGGAAACTTTACTCGTGCAGGTTTATGCAACGTGTAGGTGTCCTCTTCTGAAAAAAGTCTTTTACTTTTTTGACACCAATCACACGCCCTTCTCTGTCCTTTAAACCCTTTCTCAATCTGTCAACACCCCCATAGCTCCCCGGATGGGCGGGGTCATAGTATGCTTTGGTCAACACCCTCTGTTCTGACATTTTACTGTCGAATGATAGTACAGGAGAACGGCTAGTGTAATTTAACCCTTGTATTAATCAGATAGATGAACCATATGATTGGATCAAAGTTTTTTTTATTACAAGTTTAAAACCATAGCATTTCACAATTATAAAAACAAATGAATAAAAAACAAAACACGTCAGGATTAAACTAGAGCATTTATATCAGAGGAGATATAACCAAAATTAGTACATATCAGATTTCACAACCATAGCATCGGGAGACAGTCCTGAGTTCTTCCAGGATGGCTTCATCATCCCTATCACCATACACAGCTTGAATCCCGCTGTAGACCCCCTGCATACTCCTCAGCTCATGTAGAACGGTTTCAGCTACTGTTTTCACCTTCAGATCATCATCATGTATGTTCCGATTTACCAGCAGAATTTGAATAGCTGGAATGAATCGCGGGGTAAGAAGTTGTCGCATGACGGATTGAAAGTGGAGTTGGTAATAATCCTCATCCATTAGCTCTAGGCATTGATGCTGCAACTGACTGGGATGGCTAATTTGACATCCATAACAGTTATCTTTCTGATAAGCAGCACTGGTAATGTGAAATAGATGCAGAACAGCAGTCTTTACAGCCTTGATGAACCTGGATGACATCAAACCGTCCACCAGGTCCTACTCGTCAACCTCAACCAGAGCCGGAGAATCATCCCCCTCATCCTGAGACGCACACCCGTGTTCCGGTGCCGCGCATTCCGGCGCATCGGGGGTCCCACCACCGCTGGGCGCTGAAGGTCCATCACACTCTCCCTCGAGATCGGGCATAGGTACCGCGGTTGAAGTAGATAGAGGGGGTCTTACACGCCGATGTTTCGGTGTAGGCGGCCGATAGTAGTTGAAATAAGGGTGACCCGCTCCCCCAGGGTTAGGGTTGTATAATCCCTCGACCCAAGCGTCGGGCTGGGAATCTGCAGGCAGAATCTCCGAAAGAGAGAACACAGGGGATGGTGGAGAGTAGCACGGTGAGAGCGATGAAATTGACGGTGGATGATACGGGTTAGCGTTGCCAAACCCCACAGGCGATGGCGGAGCGCTCAACGGCTCATACGGCTGGCCGACCCCCCAGTATGACGGTAGAGTGGTCTGCTTGACGAATCCTCCCATATCCATCGTCTCGGAGCGAAGATTACGGCGGCCTGGAAGTCCTGGATGTAATGCAGAAGACCAGGAGGTATATATAGGAACCTAGCGTACGGGGCGGGGCCAGTAGACTTGTCTGGACATGTTCGGCATGAGGGGTGTGATAAATACAGCGAATACAAAGCAGAGCAGGGGCGTGTCGAATGCCGATTGGTGGACTGTTTTTTTATCTGTAACTTTAGTAGTTTGGTGGATTTCTTATTTCCAGCTTCAACCAACCAGGATAAGCTACTAAAACATGTTTTGCTTTATAGCATCTACACCTAAACACTGGTGCTCCTGCTGACTGCCTCCCATTTTGCAAGAGTTACATTGTTTCCGCAGTAAAGATATGCATGCATAATCCATAAATTGGTTTAGAGCAGTTTTAATAGCACCGTTAAATGCGGTAGGTATCCAGTTCTCAATTTCCTCCATTTGATTCTCTTGATCCAGGAAGGAAATCGGAGTCTCACTTAAAAGAGGAAAGTCTTCTGTAAAAGCCAATGTCGGATTTTTGTCCAGAGTTGTAGAGGTTGATTCATCGCACATTTTGCGTGTCGTCATGGATGGAATCCCATTTGGCAATTCAGATAAAAGAACAGACGTTTCCTTTTGAATTGAATTTTGAAATTCAACTCTTTTTAGGTCCATGGATGGACTTAAGTCAGAAGAGGCTATATGCTTGGACTCAGCTCTGACGTGGTCTGAGAATGACGCGGGCTTTTGGGATTCCCCTCGAATGAAGCCGGTGACACAGTCTTCGTGAAACCGCTGTTTTCTTTGTTCGTCACAGCACCGCGCTCCGTGTCCTTAAGGTCGGATTGTCGAATGAGGTCCTTTCAGCATGCTGTAGAGATTAACCGTTTTCCGACAGCCTTTTATACAGGTAAATGCCGCCCGGTGAGCACCACCCAAACCGGTTTACCTGACTTGCGGACGTAGGTGAAGTCAGGGGCGTGATAAATACAGCGAATACAAAGCACAGCAGGGGCGTGTCAAACGCCGATTGGTGGACTGTTTTTTATCTGTAACTTTAGTAGTTTGGTGGATTTCTTATTTCCAGCTTAAACCAACCAGGTTTAAAGTGATGGGTTTTTTTTAAATTCTTATCTGTTTTTAAAGACTATGTAAGGGTGCATTTTTTTAAATCAACAAAAAGATGAGCATCTGCTTCAACATAGCTGTGGGTGAATAAATCCTCTTTTTAATGCTCTTACAAGTTTAATTTATCATGGTTGATTTGTTAGAATCAGATGTAATGGTGTCTCTAGAGTGTTGGAGCTAATGTGGTTTTACATTAAAGTCAGGAAGCAAAAAAGCACCTTTTAACTGTTTAAAATAAAATGGAATGCTCAAGGAGCCATGTTGAGACAGAGCCCAGACCGTATATTATTAAAGGGACTTGTCTGGACATGTTCTGATGACACTGAGGAGTTAGATTCAAACCATTGGGGGCGCTATATACACTATAGGCTGTAATGTTAATTTTGAACCACTAGAGGGAGGTATTTATATATTTTGGTGTAATACTATTTATTGGAGCACTAGGGGGAGCCATTTTTACATTTGCATGTAATTTTAATTTTGAACCACCAGAGGGAGGTATTTAGATATTATGGATCTGGAACCGGAAAGGGTTTGGGTCGGCGGAACCGGAAGGGGTGGGGGTCACCGGAACCAGAAAGGGGTTTTGACAGGGGCGTGGCCTGTTTTGACAGGTGGGCGTGTCCTTCTATGACAGGTGGGCGTGTCCTATAGGCAAGATGTACATGTCGACCGGATGGGGCGTGGCACACATTGACAGCTCATTTGCATGTTTGACAGGTGGGCGTGGCACCCGGGGGCATGGCCTATTTTGACAGATGGGCGTGGTCAAGTTTGACAGGTGGGCAACCGGAAGGGGCGTGGTCTCATTTGCATTTTGACAGCTAGTGGTCTATACTTTCTCTTACCCTTACTTTTGTCACGGAAGTATATACATTTTTACCCATATAACTTCCTGTTCGTTCATTTACTTGACGCTCAGAATTTGTCCAAATCCTGGAGAGGAGTGTAACATCTGGAAACAGATCATTAAGATTAGCGAAAGCTTCTACATATCTGGGTAAATGTCATACAGAATATGGCATCTGAGAACAAACAAAACAGTTGTTTTATTTATTTGCTAGATACCTTGCATATTGTCACCATACACTAGTTTCAAATGAGTCTCTGTGTGTCCTTCTCTGAGTGAACCAAAACAATAAATCAGCATTCTCATGTGCTATATGTCATTCTTCTGTGAGTCTTAAAGTTCCTATGGAATAACACCACCAAAAAACTGTAAAAATAAAAGTACTAGATAGCAGAAAAACCAGAAAAACCTTCATAGTTACTATCTCTCCCTTCAAACAGTCTCTATAGAAAAGTGGATCTCCTGGTTCTCTTCACTGAGGTTGAGACAAGTAGAACCTAATGTATCTACCTCCCTTTGGAATCAGTCTTTAACCCCACTTTTCTTAGACTGCTTTCCCTATATCTAGTAATGGTCACTGCTTTTTACAATGGGTTAAGTGTATCTAACTCAGTCTCCACAGCGGTTGGTGTGGTCAAAAATACCTGGAATGGCCCCTTCCACCTGGGTGATGACCAATTTTCTGTTTACAGCTTTTAATCAGGATCCAGTCACCTACTTTCAGCTCACTTCTTCCTGTAGGAATATAGGATCATCTGGCATATGATTAGTTTGCATTTATAACTCATGTAATTATCAGTATTTTGATCATGAAAACTCCCCAGATCTTAATCAAATTGTTCTTTAGAAGAGAGTAAACCAATCTAAGGAATTCTATATCTACGCCCATAGATTATTTCAAATATAATGAGGCCAATATTCAAATTTGGTATTATATGCATGTATAATTTACCAAATCAAGACAATATCCAATTTTGTCCCGTTTCTTCCATCGCTTTTTTTTTTCAATTTGCAACATTTTATCATAAAGTCATAAATCAGTTTGTAATTGTTCCTCTTATTTTAATATACCAAACTGTAGGAAGGTATAAGGTCTCGTCAAATTCGTTCAATTACCTGGTGTTATATTCATATATAACTTTATCATAACCAAACAGTATCTCCAATTCTGTTTATTCTTATCCATGGACTTTCTTAATCTGGTTTTAGAATCCAATTGTCTGTTAAAAATGATCTATAATCTTTGTCCTATTTTATCAATTATTTCATTCACAAAATGTGTTCCGTTACTACTATAGATCATTTGTGGATATCAAATCTAGGCATTATTTCTCTAAACAACATTTCTGCAACAGTTAGTGTATCTAAATGTTTCACTGTTAACATTACAAATCCATTAGGAGAAATTATCTTATCTTACCAAATAGAGCTTCTTCAGTACAGCCTTTGTTTGCTCAAAGCTGTTTCTTAATTTTATATGAGAAGCTTTTCTTTTTTTCCATGTCTGACACACTTCTTGTCCACAAACTAATCAGTTTGAGAATTGAATTGTCCGTAAGAAATGCTTTAATTAGTTCGCCACTAGAGGTCGCCATACCCCTGTTCCCCATTGTTGGCCAAAAACCAAAAACATGCAAAGTTCAATTTGGATCTTCTGTTAGCAATAATAAGATTATTTGATCTTCATCTGATTACAAACTTCAGTTAAAACTTTAATTTTTCTTTTTCCAAGTAGAACAATTCTTTGGTAGCTTTCCCGTTTCAAGAATTTTATGAAATCTAAAATTTGGATTATTAATTTATCCCCTACAGAGAACATGCCCAACTTCAAGTGAAATAGGAAATCTCTTCCTAACAAATTAGAAAATAATCTCTAGATAATATGATTAACACAACAGATTTTTCCTGTAGCAAAATCTATTATTTTTTTTCAATTTTTCTAACAACTCAATCTCATTTTTTGTGGAAAACAAAATTCCTAATTTATTTTTCTTTTCATCTGGCTTCACTAACTTTCTACCATTTTGTCAATGAGATAATCAGCAACTGATATTTCCATAACAAAACATCACATCTCTATTCCTTGCTCTCTGCTTATCTGCTCTTTCATAAAGATTCTACAAATTAGCTTATTATTATGATTATATGTGAAAGAGTCTGTTGCTAGATGTCAAAACGTGGTACCATTCTCAACTCAGATTGGGGCGAGGGCCGGCAACCTCTCCCAATCTCAGGTGTAGGTCCAGACATCTTTCTTGCTTAATCAGACCCTTAATTTTGTCCCATTAACAACAACTCCATTGAGTGTAAATATTGAAGTGCGCTTATACTCAGTGTGCTACGGTAACTAAAGTTGAATTTTGGAGTGCGTTACTACATTCTTTACTACGGTAATCCCGTAACGAACATTTTTTCTCTTTTTTTCAGTCTCTAACCCAGCGCATTACAAGATTGTTTCCTTTCAACATGTATCTTATCTGTCATTAAAATGTTAGAAGCAAGCATCTGAAGCTGCCGCTTGTTACAAAGAATAAATTCACGTAGCCACCCAGCTGTCGCTTCCCCACAAGACCTGTAGACATCCGCCTGAATTTCAAAATAAAATCACTCTGCTCATAATCCGTCATTGTTAAACCATTTCTTTTCTACTATATGAGAGATCTCATAGACATCCCATGAATATCATTAAAAATATTAGCTACGTTTTTTTAATTATTATTGTAAAGTAAAAGTTGCCGCTGCACTTAAGAAATCCCAACCTTTTGTATAGAGCGAGCTGCACGCAGCTAAAACATTCCCCTCCTTATCAGCTAGCGGGGGGAGGTGTGTTCCTTCCCTTCTGCCTTCCGGCAGTTGGATAACCTTTAACAATTTTGAAACGCATGATGAATCTGGTTTCAAACAAGTCTTTCTCAGGAAGTCCATTTCAGTTGGTTTGTTTATTAACAGAACAACTAACGACCCATTGTTGAGGGGAAGGGGGAGGAGGTCTTGTTTATTATCAGAACGGCCCTTCCTTGAGGGGAAGGCGGTCGCTTGTTTGAGATAATTAATTTAGATCACAGTAAAGTTTACCTTACTCTTCATAGGATTTTTAAAAATATGGAAGTGAGTTTTCTCTTTTATTTTATTTTTCTTTCGGCTGAACTTTAGGAGAAAACAAAGTTTAAAACATTTTTCATCCTCCCAGGTGCTAAAAAACACATCAGCTGCACCCATGAACCCCTCCTTTTTCTCTTCTTCGCTCCTTCAAGAGGAATTCCTTTGTTTGAGACGCCAAATGTCTAATTCTTCAATTTTGATCTGTTTAGTTTTATTTTATATCGCAAGAAGTGTGCAAAATTACTCAGTCAATCGTCCTTCAAATTCATAATCTTTATTTATTTTAAAGAAATGTTGTATTTTCTTTTCTCTTACATAAATTTTGCACCTCCTTTAAATCTTCTTTGCTATTTTTTCCCCATATTTCGATAAGTTACATTTTACTGTTTTTATTTTTCATTTTTAAATATTTATCATTCTCATGTTAATGAAGTAAATTCAGCTTTTATTTCACTTTTATCTGATCTATTTATCTTATTGCAGTGTTATTTACTCAATTTTCTAACCATGAGACTCCTTTCAGCCTACAGCTGTTTCAAAAGGAAGAAATCTCCATTCATTCACACACTGTCACACAACCGGTTTATCACACATTAATATAATTATGTATTTATTATCATGCTTTTTCATTAGTAGTATTATTATTTATATATTTATCATTAGGCCTATTTCTAATTGAGATCCCAGACCTCTGCGCGCTTTTGGAGTCCAACTCCATTAACATGAATTTTCATTGTAAGATCCCGGATCATCACGCAAAGATCCCCGATCTTTAGTTGCAAAAACACAAACTTGCATTACAAAGGTCCCGGACTTAGTTATTTCTTCTCTCTTATTTTTTATTCTTTTACGCATCAAATTTTGTACTCACTGGCTGTTGTCCCTGTGAAGGATGTAGTGTAGCACATGTAATGTGGCTAGTGACCTATAGGGGTGCTGTAGGCTGGCAATATAGTTTGTGTAGTTGTACTTCCTTCTTCTAGCGAGTTAGAGAAAACTTTCCCTTGTGCTCAAAGATGCGAACATGTAGCAGGGTTGTCGCCACTGCATTTTCTATATAAAGTTCCACTAAACTGCAAGAACTGTTTCGACTCCTTATTTACAAGAATATCACATATTGGCGACGAGGAAACTGGAGAACTCAGGGCACGCTGTTGGAGTGACGACGGCGGGTGAGTTTTTTTTTCTCAAGACGGCGGAGTTCAGTTAATGTCGGAGGACGAAGAGACGGTGGCTGCCGGAGTTATGGCTGTTTCCATGTTGGGGTCGCTGGCTGCATACGATAGTCAAACACAGACCTGGGAGGAATATTGTGAAGTGTTGGAGCATTTTTTTGAAGCAAACCAGATTACAGAGGCAGCAAGGAAGCGAGCCATATTGTTGAGCTCAGTGGGAAGCAAGACTTATAGTCTGATGAGGAATTTAGTAAGCCTTGATAAGCCTGGTGATAAATCGTTCACGGAATTGACGGGCCTGCTTCAATCACATTATAACCCGAAGCCGAGTGAAATAGTCCAAAGATTTAAGTTCAATTCAAGGACAAGAGTGGATAAGGAAACAGTAACAGAGTATGTAGCGGTGCTAAGAGAGCTGGCACAGCACTGTAACTACGGCGACAGACTGAAAGAAATGCTACGTGATAGGCTCGTGTGTGGCATTGCAGATGACCGCATACAACGAAGATTGTTAGCGGAGCCTGACTTGACGTTTGAGAAAGCCTTAAAGCTGGCACAAGCCATTGAGACAGCGAATAAAGACATTCGTGATTTACATTCAAGAACAATGGATGGGGTTGGAAGTAGAAGTGCTGCCCAGCTGCCTGTGCATAAAGTGTCGGTGGAACATAAACAACAGGGAAAGAGTGTTCAGTTTTCCTGTTATAGGTGTGGCGGTGAACATCTATCACGGAACTGTCGTTTCTTAAATGAAAAATGTCACGCATGTGGAAAAAAGGGCCATGTGAAGAAAATGTGCAGGTCGACGCCCCCTAGGGACCAGCAAAGGAAGGGGGAGGAAAAGAGCAGCATAAAGGACAGGAAGGGAATCCGGAAAACAAAACAACAGTATGCACACCACATGAGCGAAGCTGCAGAACCACAAACCAGTGAAGAAGAGGAAGTGTTTACTATGCTCAACATGAAAGAGTCAAAGATGGAAAGGGTCGATCCCATTACAGCACAGTTGGACTTAAATGGAAAAAGGATCCATTTTGAAGTGGATACTGGCTGTAGTGTGACAGTTTTGTCAAAGACTGAATATGAGAACTTAGGGCAAGAAGGTGAAGCTCAAGAGTTGCAGGACTGTCCAGTGACTTTGAAAACATACACAGGTGAAAAAGTCCCCACACTAGGGATGACAAAAGTAACTGTAACACACAAAGACAAAGTCAAGCAGTTGCCAGTCATGGTGGTAGCAGGTAGTGGACCAAACCTATTAGGCCGGGCGTGGCTAAAGGAGCTGGAAATGGGCTGTATTCAGGTCCATAAAATAAAACAGCATCAGCTGATCTTGCATGATGTGCTGCAGGAAAATGAAGAAGTGTTCAAAGAAGAACTGGGTAGTTGGCGGGGTCCACCCGGAAAAATATACATAAAGGAAAACGCAACGCCAAGATTCTACAAACCAAGACCCGTACCATACGCAATGAGGAAGAAAGTGGAGATCGAGTTGGAGAGACTCACAAAGCAAGGCATCATTGCACCAGTGAAGTTTTCGGAGTGGGCGGCACCAATTGTTCCAGTTTTGAAACCAGATGATACTGTACACATATGTGGTGACTACAACCTAACAGTTAACCAGGTTTAAAAGCTGGAGCAGTATCCAATACCAAAGTTGGAAGATTTATTTGAAAAGCTGTCTGGAGGTGAAAAGTTTAGCAAACTGGACCTTAGTCATGCTTATCAACAAGTCGTTCTGGATGAAGGGTCAAAGTCATATGTCACCATTAAAACACACAAGTTTGTTCCAAGTTAATCGTCTACCCTTTGGTGTTTCCTCTAGTCCAGCTATTTTCCAGAGAATGATGGAGGGACTGCTGGCTGGAATACCAAATGTGGCTGTCTACTTGGACGACATCCTGCTGACAGGTAGGAACGACCACGAGCATCTGGAGACCTTGAACGAGGTGCTGAGGAGACTGCAAGAGGCAGGTCTGCGGTTAAAGCGAAGAAAATGTGCTTTCAGGGAACAGGAAGCAGAGTTCCTGGGCTACAAGGTGGACGCATCGGGACTCCACCCCATGCCAAACAAGGTAAAAGCCATACAACAGGCACCTGCACCCACAAATGTTACAGAACTGAAGGCCTACCTAGGCTTACTCAACTACTACAACAGGTTCCTACCAAACCTGTCAACGCTGTTAGCTCCTTTACATAAATTATTAAGGAAGGATACACCGTGGTCATGGCAGGAGGAACAGAACAGAGCATTTGAGCAGTCAAAGAAGCTAATGCAGTCATCAGATGTGTTGGTGCACTATGATAGCCAGAAGGACTTAATACTGTCATGTGACGCATCGCCTTATGGGTTAGGGGCAGTGTTGGCACACCGCATGCCAGCTGGACAAGAACGACCAATAGGGTTCATGTCACGAACCTTAACCACAGCAGAGTCAAACTATTCCCAACTAGACAAAGAGGGTTTAGCTGTGATTTTTGGCATCAAACGTTTCCATAAATACCTATATGGAAGAAAGTTTGTTATTTGCACGGATCATAAGCCATTGCTGGCACTATTCAACGAGATGAAAGCTGTGCCTCAGATGGTTTCTCCACGCATTCAGCGATGGGCTGTAATGTTGAGAGCTTATGAATATGAGATTGTTTATAAGCCAGGAAAACACCATAGCAACGCGGACGCGCTGAGCCGACTACCTCTGCCGGGGCATCCCACGGAGGAAGAACCAGAGGACCGAGTTCTTATGATGGAGGACATCACGCTGGTGTCAGCGAAAGAACTGGGCGGGTGGACACGCAAAGACCCTGTGCTTTCCAGAGTGTTTCAGTTTGTTCAGCAAGGCTGGCCAACACAACAACCTGAACCAGCTTTTCAGCCGTACGGGGTGAGAAAAACAGAGTTGAGTGTGCAAGATGAATGTGTGTTGTGGGGGTCACAAGTGATAATCCCTCCACCAGGAAGGAGCGCACTTCTACAACAGCTGCATCAGGGTCACTTTGGCATCACCAGAATGAAGGCCTTAGCACGAAGTTATTTCTGGTGGCCGAAGTTGGACCAAGACATCGAAATCGTTGTGAAAGAGTGTAACACCTGCCAACAACATCGCAACTCACCTGTGGCTGCACCACTACACCCATGGGAGTGGCCAAGTAAACCATGGCAGAGACTACACATTGACTATGCAGGACCTTTTATGGGATCAATGTTTTTGATAATAATGGATGCTCATTCTAAATGGATGGATGCATACCCAGTAAAAACAGCTACTTCTACCACTACCATTGAGTGCCTGAGGAAACGTTTCAGTAGTCAAGGACTACCAGAGACTATTGTATCAGATAATGCTTCATGTTTTATGAGTGTGGAGTTCAAGGATTTTCTGAACAAGAATGGCATTGAACACATCACGTCGGCACCATACCATGCTTCTTCAAAGGGCTGCGCTGAACGGGCCGCCCAGACCTTCAAATCAATGATGAAAAAGGCCGGAGAAGGAAGTATAGCAACCAGAGTGTCTCGGGTGTTGTTCAACTACCGCATTACACCTCAGTCTACGACAGGAGTGTCACCTGCAGAGATGTTGCAAGGGAGGAGACTGAAATCAACATTGGATCTGGTGCACCCAGACCTAAAGTCGAGAGGAGACAGAGGATTCAATTTCAATTCAATTCAATTCAGTTTATTTATATAGCGCCAATTCACAACAGATGTCATCTCAAGGCACTTAACAAGAAGTCATTTCAATACAATTATACAAACATTCCAATCAGTTAAAAAGTTTCCAATTTAAGGAATCCCAGCAGATTGCGTCAGTCATTGGCGTGAGGTTGGGCAGATTTCCAACCACAGCAATCCTTCAGCAATCCCTCATACTGAGCAAGCATGTAGCGACAGTGGAGAGGAAAAACTCCCCTTTAACAGGAAGAAACCTCCAACAGAACCAGGCTCAGTAGGAGCGGCCATCTGCCACGACCGTCTGGGGGTTTGAGAAGACAGAGCAGAACACAGAAGGAACAGAAGATCCGATATAAGAGAACTTTCTATGTTACAGAAAGTAAAAAGTTGATAACAGGACACAGTGGATGTTCAGTTACTGAGAGGATCATCCCAGTCGATGACCCCCGTCCAACAGGGCATTGCAGCCAAGCAGGATACCAGACCAGGTGTATCTTCGATGGGGAGAAAAACACTGAGAGAAAACAAAGTTAACAGTCGAAATAACAGAATGTACTGTAATACAACTGGAGAGTCGTAGGAGAAAAGGAAGTAGCAGAGTGAAGAAAATTGGTAAGTCTGTCCTCCAGCAGTCTAAGCCTATAGCAGCATAACTACAGAGATAGCTCAGGATGACCTAAGCCACTCTAACTATAAGCTTTATCAAAAAGGAAAGTTTTAAGCCTGGCCTTAAAAGTAAACAGAGTGTCTGCCTCACGGACTAAAGCTGGGAGCTGGTTCCACAGGAGAGGAGCCTGATAACTAAAAGATCTGCCTCCCATTCTACTTTTAGAGATCCTAGGAACTACAAGTAAACCTGCAGTCTGAGAGCGAAGTGCTCTTTTAGGAACATATGGAACAATTAGATCTCTGATGTATGATGGAGCTTGATTATTAAGGGCTTTGTATGTAAGAAGAAGGATCTTAAATTCTATTCTGGATTTAACAGGGAGCCAATGAAGGGAAGCTAAAACAGGAGAAATGTGATCTCTCTTTTTAATATTCATCAGAACTCTTGCTGCCGCATTTTGGATCAACTGAAGGCTTTTAATGGCATTTTGTGGACTTCCTGATAGTAAAGAATTACAGTAGTCCAGCCTTGAGGTAACAAATGCATGGACTAGTTTCTCAGCATCACTCCTGGACAGGATGTTTCTAATTTTAGCAATATTCCGGAGGTGAAAGAAAGAAATCCTAGAAACCTGTTTAATATGGGATTTAAATGTCAAGTCTTGGTCAAAAATAACGCCGAGGTTCTTTACGTTATTACTGGGGGACAATTTAATGCCATCCAGATGAAGTGATTGACTAATCAGTTTCTGTTTAAGAACTTCTGGTCCAAAGACAGCAACTTCTGTCTTGTCAGAATTTAAAAGCAAAAAGTTTAGGGTCATCCATGCTTTTATGTCTTCCAGACATGCCTGTAATCTACCTAACTGACTGGGTTCATCAGGATTTATGGATAAATATAGTTGTGTATCATCGGCATAGCTGTGGAAATTTATCCCATGCTGTCTAATGATTCTACCAATTGGAAGCATATATATGGTGAAAAGAATTGGTCCAAGGACAGAACCCTGTGGAACTCCACAAGTAACCCTTGAGAGTGAAGATGATTTATCATTTAGATGAACAAACTGGAATCTATCAGACAAATATGATTTAAACCAGCCTAGTGCTGTTCCTTTGATCCCTGCAACATGTTCAAGCCTTTCTAAGAGAATATTATGATCGACTGTGTCAAAAGCAGCACTGAGATCTAACAAAACCAGAACAGACACCAGTCCATTATCTGAGGCCATGAGAATATCATTAGTAACCTTCACCAGTGCTGTTTCAGTGCTATGATGAGCTCTAAAACCTGACTGAAACTCTTCAAACAGCTCGTTACTGTTTAGATGTTCACAGACTTGATTAGCAACAATTTTCTCAAGGACTTTGGATAAGAAAGGAAGGTTAGATATAGGTCTGTAATTCACTAAGTCATCTTGATCAAGGGAAGGTTTCTTGAGTAAAGGTTTAATTACAGCTATTTTAAATTCCTGTGGTACGTATCCGTTTACTAAGGATAGATTCATCATATCCAAAATGGGGCCAGGAACCAAATGGAACACTTCTTTAAATAATTTGGTTGAGATTGGGTCCAAAATACAAGTTGAAGATTTAGATGAGGCTAATATTTTTGATAATTCTGAAAGCTCGACCGAATCAAAACAGCCTAAGCAATACTGAGGTTCTACAGTTCTTTCCGATACTGACTCATTTACTGAGGAAGAAGTACTCATGTTTGGGAGGGTGCCAATGATTTTATTTTTAATAAAATTTATTTTATTTATGAAGAATCTCATAAAATCATCACTGCTAAGAGCCGGGGGAATAGTTTGCTCAACAGAGCTATGACTCTGTGTAAGTTTGGCAACTGTACTAAAAAGAAACCTAGGATTGTTTTTATTCGCCTCTATTAATGATGAAAAATATGCTGTTCTAGCTTGTCGAAGGGTCTTTTTATACAGCAGTAGACTGTTATTCCAGGTTAAATAGGAATCCTCTAGATGTGTAAAGCGCCATTTTCTCTCCAACTTCCTAGTATTCTGCTTTAAAGTACGCAACTCTGCGTTAAACCAAGGAGTCAGCCTCCTATGGCTAGCCACTTTCTTTTTTAAGGGGGCTACACTATCTAATGCCAAACGCAATGAGGACGTAACGCTGTGAACCAGACCATCAATTTCTGAAGGGTTAGAGATAGAATTGCTGCCATCCACTGTGTTACTCTGAGACACTGAGGAAAGTAAGAATGGTACAGATTCTTTAAAAATTGTTACAGCATTGTCTGATAAAGTTCTACTATAATGAAATTTTCTTTCAGATTTAAGATGGTCAGTTAAAGTAAATTCAAAAGTTATCAAGAAGTGGTCAGACAGGACCGGGTTATGTGGGTGGACTGTTATTTCCTCACACTCAATACCGTATGTCAGTACAAGGTCCAAAGTGTGTTTACCTGAGTGGGTCGATCCCTGTACTTTTTGAGTAAAGCCAATTGAGTCTAAAATAGCATTAAAGGCTGCATTTAGGCTATCACTTTCAGTATCCACATGAATATTGAAGTCCCCCACTATAATAACTCTATCAGTATTTAATACTATATCAGTTAAAAAATGTGAGATCTGATCCAAGAATTGAGAGTAAGGGCCTGGTGGACGATACAAAACCACAAACAAAAATGGTCTTAATGTTTTGCAACTTGGATGAGGAAAATTAAGGGTTAGATGCTCAAAAGAACTGTAGCTATCAATTGGTAGGGGACTAATTAGTAAATCAGAACGGAAAATGGCTGCAACTCCTCCTCCTCGCCCAGTATTTCTAGGAATGTGAAAATTTAAATGACTGGAAGGAGTTGACTCATTTATACTGACATAATCCTCCTGCTGCAACCAGGTTTCTGTGAGACAAAGGAAATCAATGTGATTATCACAAATCAAGTCATTTACTAACAAAGTCTTTGAGGAGAGAGATCTTATGTTTAATAAACCACATTTAATAGATTTATTTTCAGTCAAAGTTGTATTTATTTTTATGAGATTTCCATAATTTGCTTTTGTTGGCTTAACTTTTAATCCATTTAATTTTGGCCGTGGGCAAGACACTGTTTCTATAGGGTAATGGGGGGGTAACAGTACAGAAGCAGCAGAGAGGTGGGTTAAACTACGACTCTGCTTCCTGGTCTGGACCCTGGGTTGTCAGTGTTTTGGAGGATTAAAAAATTCGGCCATATTCCTAGAAAGAAGAGCTGCTCCATCCAAAGTGGGATGGATGCCGTCTCTCCGGATCAGACCAGGTTTTCCCCAAAATGTTCTCCAGTTATCAATGTAGCCCACATCGTTTGCAGGACACCACCTAGACAACCATTGATGGAATGACAGCATGCGGCTAAACATGTCGTCACTGGTCCGATCAGGCAGGGGACCAGAAAAGATTACCGAGTCTGACATTGTTTTGGCAAACTTACACACCGAAGCAACACTAATTTTAGTGACCTCCGATTGGCGTAACCGGGTGTCATTACCGCCAGCGTGAATAACAATCTTACTGTATTTACGCTTATCTTTAGCCAGCAGTTTCAGGTTGGATTTGATGTCGCCCGTTCTGGCCCCTGGCAAGCATTTGACTATGGTCAATGGTGTCTCTAATGCCACGTTTCTGACTATGGAGCTGCCAATTACCAGGGCCGGCTTCTCAGCGGGTGTGTCGCTGAGCGGGGAAAATCTGTTAGAAACGCGGACCGGTTGGTGGTGGCCCGGGGGCTGGGTCCTAGAACTATGCTTCCTACGTACAGTCACCCAGCCGCCTAGAGGTCCCGGCTGCGCGGGCTCTACCGGAGGACAGCTAGGGGGTTCTATCCTTGTTGGCTCCGCGCTGGCTAATGGGCTTCGGCTATCTGCTGGTTTTTCAACAGCGCGGAGCCGTGCTTCTAATTCTGATACCCTCGCCTCCAAAGCTACAAAAATATTACATTTATTACAGTTACCATTATCACTAAAGGAGGCAGGGAAGTAACTAAACATCTGACAGAGAGAGCAAGAGAGAAGAGAAGAGTTAGAGACAGGAGAAAGAAGAGTAGCCATAGCCGCAATGAAGCTAAGCTAACTGAGCTAGCGAGACCTTCCACCCAAAGAAAAACTGTGTGAAACACGAGGAGTTCCCAAAACGTAAAGTACACCACCACAAAATGTGTGTTTTAGTGTGATTGTGTGTTAAAATAACTTAGAAAAGCCTCAGCACAGAGAAAATAAGATCAATTCAAGAGCGTTTGAACACCAAAACAGCTCCACGGACCACAGCAGTGACAACAGGAAATGACGCAATACGGCTTACCCCGTCACCACAACCCCAAATCATAATCGAACCAGCAATATCAACAATGGTATTCAAAAAGAACATCACGACAAGCGAAGTAGAGAGAGAAGTTTCCACGTGGGAGATGCCGTGATGACTCGAAACTTCAGCTATGGACCTAAATGGATTCCAGGATTTATTGCCAAGAGCACAGGTCCATTGTCATACAAGGTGATGTTGAATGGAGGATTCCTGGTGAGGAGGCATGTGGACCAGATTCTGCGGAGAGTAGAGAAGAAGGACTTCATGGAACTGCAAACCCAAGAACTACCAGTAGTTTCAGGAGAAATACTCGGAGCTGCGGGAGGATCCCAGATCCTGGTTCCAGAGAAGGACAGCAGTGAGTTGGAAGGAGGTGTTCCAGAGGGACCAGCATCTTCAGTGATGGACACACCTCTACAAGAAGGGATAAAAGGGACACCAGAGTCACCAGATGTTGTTCCGTTGCGGCGTTCTAAACGTGCAATGGTTAAACCAGGTTACTTGAAGGACTTTATGTGTTAAAAGTTTGTTTGGTCCAGAGCCAGTAAAAAAAAAAAAAAAACATAAAAATGCAACAGTAACTATGCTGGAAAGTGAGAGTAACGAGTTAGCATGTTAATTAGGGATTAAGTAACTGGGTGGTTTTTTTGGGTTTTTTTTCTTTATTGCAGTTGGGGAGGTCAAACCTTAAGAGGGGAGGAATGTAGTGTAGCACATGTAATGTGGCTAGTGACCTATAGGGGTGCTGTAGGCTGGCAATATAGTTTGTGTAGTTGTACTTCCTTGTTCAAGCGAGTTAGAGAAAACTTTCCTTTGTGCTCAAAGATGTGAACATGTAGCAGGGTTGTCGCCACTGCATTTTCTATATAAAGTTCCACTAAACTGCAAGAACTGTTTCGACTCCTTATTTACAAGAATATCACAAAGGAAGACCCCATCCAACTGTTGCTCCGGGAGGAACTCCGGATCTGCCGGCCTCCTTTTTTACCTAACAGTGAGGTGAAGGACTTTGATACTGGTTCCGAAGCAGGCCATGCACGGGCTCTCAGCAACCTGCGGTTCCTCCCGGAGATCCAGTCCGATCTGAGATCCTGGTCAAAGGAACAAGAAATGCCAGGGTTAAAATCGCTCTCTGATCTCTGAGTTTTCTTTTTTTAGACATTCCGTGGTTTCTCAATCCACGAGCTGATCCCACTCAGCCTTCTTGGTGTCCAACACACAAGCTTTCAGTAAGAAGCGTCCTAGCTTACCTTAGGGCCGGCCACACCCTATCTGTTGATCACAACAATTTCCAAACTCACGTTTTCCTTTGCTCCTCCAGATATCACGGCGGGGTCACCATTTTGTTGAGAAGGTGTTTTCACTCTAATTTAAAGCCTATCTTAAAGGAACAGACACACATTTAATTTATGACCCTGGGCTCTCTGAGCTCTCATTTCACCTTCCCGCGTGCTCGTTCATTTCTGTAAAAAGGAGCAATAAGAACAACAAACAACAATTATATATTTTAACAGCGAGACATCGTTCACTGGACTCAGCTCTAGTAACTGAGCACAGCTTTATCTCATCTTAAGGTTTTTATTGAAACAAGTTAAAAAGAAACTCCTCCCACATAGATCTTCGTTCACAGAATGGTCACAGCTTCTTCACACAAGGCACACAGGATGTACCACATTCCTCTTGATTGTTCACTGTTTCTAAGTGTTTCCACATGCTCTACAAAATTAAACCCTCATACAGCATTAACAGAATTTCTATCTCTTCAGTATAAACATATATTTCGAGAGGGCTTTTTTTTGGCACTGTGAGCGAGCAAACAGTATCTGCAAGCGTGCCAGCATCTGCAAGTGACTGTCAATCAAACTGTGCTTGCATATGTTAGTCATCGATCATATGGCAGTGACGAGCATGCGCTCCACTCTCACATTGCACTCAATTGCAGACTCCACTGCTGGACTTTTGACACTATGAATGCTGAACTCGAGAGCTCCTACAGTGACAGACTGCTGCATCCCAGGTGCACAAAGGAGCATTACTGCAGATCCTTCCTTCCAGCGGCTTTAAGCCCTGGTTCACATTGGCTGCGGGAGTGCTGCGAAGCAGCGCGAAAGGAAGACCACCTCTATTCGGCGCCCTTGTTAACCTATGGTGTAGTTCACACCAGATGCAAAGCGCCGCAATCCTCCACGAGCGGCTCGTGGAGTTAAACTATTGTTTCGCCGTCTGGTCTATTCTTTGCCCAAGCCGCAAGCAGGGAGACAATCCGGTCAATTTTCAAAATGAAAGCAGTTTTTCAAAAAAAAATATCGCGATTGACAAATGCGATCATATTTGTGTATCTAAACAGACTATAGAGATGAAAACAATCAAACAAACACAGACACACACACACAGAGCAACGGAATGGGCTGACTACGGGTGGGCGGTGCTGTTTTGGATGTCTAAACACACAAACAAACAGGGAAAGAGCGAGAGAGAGGCAGAGTGGAGTTGGCCAGAAGTCAAGATGGACGATGTCAAATTTATTGTAGAAGTGAAGAAGTACACGGAGTTGTCATAATTTCATGAGGTTATTTACTTACCCATGATGAAAAAAATTGCTCTGAATAAACAACAGCTGAAGAAGCGTCTGGTTTGAATAGGGGGCAGCGGATAGCGCGCGATTTTCATGCTTAAAGTGGATTTGAACCCCATGAAAAAGCATAATCCCGCCCTCAGACAACATTTGAAGAATTCTGGGCAGTGGGCGGTGCCAGGAGGCACGGAGAGGCATGGTCAAGTGTGGAGGATGAGCGGAGGGGGGAACGTGGGGGTGTGTTCAGGAGGACAGTGACACCTCGCTTAATCTGACACTGAAACATGGACAGTGACCGAAGCGATGTTGGCAGTTTTGCGACTGATCGACGTTCATCTGTTTTGAACGTTAGCCTATGTTTGCATTACCACTCAGAGACAGGACTCCTCCTGTCTCCCTCTGACTCAGCGCCTTGAGCCAGCGGATCTCCTCCGCCGTCACCGGAAGTAGAGTGGTAGAGGGAGGCTTATGGAGCCCAGCGGCCCCGAGCCGTATCAATTCGAGCCGCTGGCTCAGGGGGCTGAGTGAGCGCTGTCCGAGGCCGGCGCTGCCAGTGCTGCTGAGGCAGAGGGAGACAGGACGGGTCCAGTCTCTGAGTGGTAATGCTAACATAGGCTGACGTTCAAAACAGTATGTTAGCTATGCTAACTAAGTCCTAATGTGATAATAATGGTAACCTGAAAAACGCAATTGATTAAAACTCGCAATTCCAACTCCAAACCCGCCACGGAGAGAGTGTGTCAGAGAGGGTTTTATACCCTAACCCACAGGGCGTGTCTGTGAGACCACGCCTGGGACGTAAAGAGTGGAAAAAATATACCACTCTCCGCCAATCACAAAATTCAAATGCAGTAGCAACACTTCAACCCTAGGAGGGCAGCACTAAGACGTTTTTAGACCAAAAAGTGTAGAATTAAATAAGTTTACACGAACATGTAAAAAAAAAATCCCCAGAAACTGAAAGATTACATTGGTAAAGACCCATACAGTTTAGGAGCAAAAACAAGTTGTTTTGGGGTTTAGTTACTCTTTAAGCCTGCTGCACACAAGTGCAATCTGCTGAGTACAAAGTAATTCGAGGTCGTTTGTTCAGCAGATACCTCGCTGTGTGCGGCTAATTTTCTATGAGTTTTCTGCCTCACGAGGCGTTGAGGTGCAAATAAAAAAGGTTTGATATTTCAATGTGTACGCTCTACGTGAGCTGTGTGCTGAGCAAGGGGCAAACTCCGCCGCTCAGAATTGAGGCCAACCCGGAAGTAACAAAAATTGCAGTTCACCCCTCATCCGCTGGAAGCTGGTTCCAGAAAGGAGCCAATTTCCCATTGACTCCCATGTTAAAAAGGCCAACTTCACAGCAGAAATAAACCTGTTTACAGCCTGGTTCAAAAAACCATTTTAGGTTTATCAGGTCAGGTTTATCGTCATGACAACTCTGAGGGGGGTGAATTTTTTTCTAACTCATCCGTTTAGACATAATTAAATCTTGAAACTATAAATAATTTGGGGCGTGTCCTTTTGATCGACAGGTCTCGGATGAGCCGTCAGCGCTAAGGCTGGTGGCTAACGGTGGCTAACGGTGGTTAACAGCTTGCCGCCATAGACTGCTTACCCCCGTTTGCTCCGGGGAAGGCCTTCAGCCTGGGACTCACGTTAATACTTTGGCCATTTCCTTTCTCTGAACTTGAACATCAGTTCTATCCGCAAACTTTATTAGTGTTTAGATATAAATCGTGCACTTATTGGACAGAGATGTCTTGCTGTGGTACTGATTGCACTAACAGACCGTCCAAGAAGTCTCTGCTCCATTTTTTTCGGTAGGTAAAATAATATTTCTGTACATTATTTTGTAGATGAAGCTCCTGCAGCTGAGCTCCTTAATTAACAAAGTAGCTAGTTAACCACGCTGGGAAACTACAAACTGAACAGGTTAAGATGTTGTGCATTTAAGATAAGGCTGCTTGGTCGAACATGGGTTGAATTGATCACATTTCTTATTTACTTTACATGTTGATTTATTCAAACTTCACATAGTTTTAGTAAAAGCTATGGACAAACGGGGCTTCATGATTTTATTTGACAAAATTATTGAGTTGTGCTCATTTCACGTCAAAATAATGTATTGATCGCTTCACGGTCAAGACACAAACACACACACATATATAGGCCTAAATATATATATATATATATATATATATATATATATATATATATATGTATTCATATTTTGTTGTCAGAGATTTTTTACTTTTTAAAAATTAATAAGAGTTGTCAGTTAAGGCATTAACCATTTCTGATATGCTGTCATATGGAATTCACCTTCATTGATGTACTTTTATACATACACCCATAAGTGTTATGTCTGTGTGTTCATTTGTTTACAGCACGTTTGTCTTGTTGTGGTGAGTTGGTTTCCAACTAATGTTGAAATTTTAAGTTTTTAATATTCATTGTTTTTTTTTCTTACAGATTATATCAATCAGTTGATCCAAAATGCGGCAGCAAGAGTTCTGATGAATATTAAAAAGAGAGCTCACATTTATCCTGTTTAAGCTTCCCTTCACTGGCTCCCTGTTAAATCCAGAATAGAATTTAAGATCCTTCTTCTTACATACATGTAGATATGCTGCTATAGGCTTAGACTGCTGGAGGACAGACTTACCAATTTTCTTCACTCTGCTACTTCCTTTTCTCCTACGACTCTCCAGTTGTATTACAGTACATTCTGTTATTTCGACTGTTAACTTTGTTTTCTCTCAGTGTTTTTCTCTCCATAGAAGATATACCTGGTCTGGTATCCTGCTTGGCTGCAATGCCCTGTTGGACGGGTGGCATCGACTGGGATGATCCTCCCAGTAACTGAACATCCACTGTGTCCTGTTATCAACTTTTTACTTTCTGTAACATAGAAAGTTCTCTTATATCAGATCTTCTGTTCCTTCTGTGTTTCTGCTCTGTCTTCTCAAACCCCCAGACGGTCGTGGCAGATGGCCGCTCCTACTGAGCCTGGTTCTGTTGGAGGTTTCTTCCTGTTAAAGGTTAGTTTTTCCTCTCCACCGTCGCTACATGCTTGCTCAGTATGAGGGATTGCTGAAGGATTGCTGTGGTTGGAAAGTCTGCATCAACGGGGCCCAACCTGATGAGCTCTAAAACCTGACTGAAACTCTTCAAACAGCTCGTTACTGTTTAGATGCTCACAGACTTGATTAGCAACAATTTTCTCAAGGACTTTGGAATAGAAAGGAAGGTTAGATATAGGTCTGTAATTCACTAAGTCATCTTGATCAAGGGAAGGTTTCTTGAGTAAAGGTTTAATTACAGCTATTTTAAATTCCTGTGGTACGTATCCGTTTACTAAGGATAGATTCATCATATCCAAAATGGGGCCAGGAACCAAATGGAACACTTCTTTAAATAATTTGGTTGGGATTGGGTCCAAAATACAAGTTGAAGGTTTAGATGAGGCTAATATTTTTGATAATTCCAAAAGGTCGACTGAATCAAAACAGCCTTAGCACAACTGAGGTTCTACAGTTCTTTCCGATACTGCCTCATTTACTGAGGAAGAAGTAATCATGTTTGGGAGGATGCCAATTATTTTATTTTTAATAGAATTAATTTTATTTACGAAGAATCCCATAAAATCATCACTGCTAAGAGCTGGGGGAATAGTTGGCTCAACAGAGCTATGACTCTGTGTAAGTTTGGCAACTGTACTAAAAAGAAGCCTAGGATTGTTTTTATTCGCCTCTATTAATGATGAAAAATATGCTGTTCTAGCTTGTCGAAGGGTCTTTTTATACAGCAGTAGACTGTTATTCCAGGTTAAATAGGAATCCTCTAGGTGTGTAGAGCGCCATTTTCTCTCCAGCTTCCTAGTATTCTGCTTTAAAGTATGCAACTCTGCGTTGAACCAAGGAGTCAGCCTCCTATGGCTAGCCACTTTCTTTTTTAAGGGGGCTACACTATCTAATGCCAAACGCAATGAGGATGTAACGCTGTGAACCAGACCATCAATTTCTGAAGGGTTAGAGATAGAATTGCTGCCATCCACTGTGTTACCCTGAGACACTGAGGAAAGTAAGAATGGAACAGATTCTTTAAAAAATTGTTACAGCATTGTCTGATAAAGCTCTACTATAATGAAATGTTCTTTCAGATTTAAGATGGTCATTTAAAGTAAATTCAAAAGTTATCAAGAAGTGGTCAGACAGGACCGGGTTATGTGGGTGGACTGTTATTTCCTCACACTCAATACCGTATGTCAGTACAAGGTCCAAAGTGTGTTTACCCGAGTGGGTCGATCCCTGTACTTGTTGAGTAAAGCCATTTGAGTCTAACATAGCATTAAAGGCTGCATTTAGGCTATCACTTTCAGTATCCACATGAATATTGAAGTCCCCCACTATTTAAGTGATGTTAAGGATGAAGCTGTGAAGATGATAAACTTTATCCAGTCCCGGCCATTGAATCACAGACTGTTTGAAACGGTTTGTCATGAGAATGACGCAGAACACAGACAGCTATTGCTCCACACAGACCTGCACTGGCTGTCACGTGGGAAAATGTTACTGAGACTTTATGAACTTCGCAGTGAAGTTTTGATGTTCTTAAAGGAGCATCTGCATCCTCTTGCTGTGCTGTTTGACAATGCCAAGTGGGTGGCCGCCTCTCATATCTCGCTGATGTGTTTACCAAACTTAACGAGGTCAACCAATCACTTCAGGGGAAAGAGTCGAACATCCTGAAAATGTATAACAACGTGAAAGGATTCACTAAGTAGCTCAAACTATGAGAGAGGAAATGTGACAAGGAAGATGTGAGTTGTTTCTCACTACTTGATGCGCATCTTGCCACCACTGATGTTGTCCAGGGTCAAGTGGTCACACTGGTGAAAGCGCATCTTTCTAAACTCAGCATTGATTTTAGCCAGTATTCTCAGGACATTGAAGAAAAGTCAGAAAGACTGGACTGGTTGAGGGACCCATTCATTGTGAGTGAGAGCAGCAGCAATCTTCATGCAAGGCCGCAGGAGCATCTGATGGATTTATCGTCTGACAGTGGGATGAAAATAGCATTTGCTGAGAGGACATTGGCTGAGTTTTGGTGTGAAGGGGATAATGAATATCCTGAACTGGGAAAACATGCACTGTATAAACTTTTACCTTTTGGTTCTACCTATATGTGTGAGGTGATCTCCTCAGCTTTGAGACATACCAAAACCATGATGTATATGTGTGTGTTTAATTTGAAAAGAATCAAATGCTTGAGAGGTAAATGTTCCAGTTGGGGAGATTCATTAAAATGATTTTCATTTGCTCATTCTACTTTTGAAAAATCAACACATTTGACTAAGAGGGTACTTGTGGTATGAGAATATGGCTCTGAGGGTACTCATGTCAGAAAAGGGTGGGAAACACTACTCTACAATATCCAACAAGACTGCAATGATAGAAAGTCAAAGATAATGTGGAGTCAAAATGAAACACTTCAGGAAGCATAAAGTTTAGATAATGAAGAATACAAAATATATTGACAGAAGAATAGCATGAGCAACATAAACTAGGCGACTAAAAAAAGCACTGAATTTCATTTAGGATATTTTAAAAGTCAGATTTAAAGACTGAGCTTGTTTTTGGTCTTTGCTTAATTTTCTTTCTAATCCTCTGCTCATAGTTTTCTTGTACAACAGGAAACCTATCAGAGCCTTGAAATGGAAGACAATGGTGTTCCCAGATAAAAGCTTCTAATCTGACTTCCATAGATGAGGAACAAGGGCATGTGTTTCCAGTCCAACCGACTCCGTCTCCCCCTGCTACTCTGACAGCTGTGTCTGCTTCACAGACCTCATTATGAGCCTCTCATCCTTTCCTCACTCTTGCTATTCCACTGTCTGAGCCTGATCCCTGACTGCCACTCCCATCTATTTGCAGGTCTGTCAATTGCCCTGATTGGCAGGTAATTACCAGCAGGGTGACACAAGCTTATTCCAAGAACTGGGAGGCCATCAATGTGCTTTTTGGTGCACAGTTTTCCTGGAGTAACTGAACTTTCTCCCCTTGAGAGACAGTAGATGGGAGTAGCACAGAGCTTTCAGTGTGGTGCTGTCAGTGTAGCCTTTATCTACATCTAAACTCACCTCCAATCACCTGATGTAAACAAATTGAGGATATTAATTTTGTCTTACCTGTTGCTATTACAACTGGGTAAAAATGTAGTTACTCTAATTGAACTGCATGTGAAAAATATAACAAACTGAAAATTATCTATGTACAACAATTGAAAAGTATGTTCAAGAGAAGCTAGTTGCATTTAGGTGTGATATAAGTAGAACATCTCGACAAATAGAGCTGAAGGAGTGTTTCATGTTAGAAATGATGGGGATGGAACTCAAACTGTCCTTAACAAGGAGATACTTTGAAGTAGAACTTCAAGCTTGGTGAATTTTATTTTTAAAGAGGGTTTATTTGGTATCCATGACAATCTGACAAAACAAATTTAACATGCAGATCTAAATCACATTAATTCCGTCTTATGTTTCTCTTTGTTGGTGTTTTTTTAACAGTATGATGCAGTTGCTTTTAGTCACAGAAGTTACCAAAGTCAGAAATGTTGAGTTTTGTGGCTTTAATATACCCTGATATTTGCATGTTTTTGTAATTTGCTTAAGATCTGTTCCATACGATTCAAAGCTTTATAAAACTTATGCAAAGAGTCAATATTTACAGTGCTAATGCTTCCTCATTGTAACGCCAGAATTTCTTTAGCATAATGAATATCAAATTCTGGATCACATGCTAATTAATGGTGGCCCATTCTTGTCTTATTAATGGGGCTTTGAGAACTAACCAAATGTTCTCAATCTCAATTGAGAAGATGTGGGGAGTTTTCCTGGCCACTATTGACAATCATGATGGTGCATCATCATGCTGGACAACATAAAGATTATTAATTAAATTCAGTTTATTCATGTAGCATCGATTCACAACAGATGCCATTTCAATACAATCATACAAACATTCCAATTAGTTTAAAATTTTAGATAGTTTCCTATATAAGGAATCCCAGCAGATTGGATTGAGTCATTGACTTGATGTTGCGTCTGTTGATGCAGACTTCCAACCACAGCAATCCCTCAGCAATCCCTCATACTGAGCAAGCATGAAGCGACAGTGGAGAGGAAAAACTGCCCTTTGACTGGAAGAAACCTCCAGCAGAACCTGGCTCTGTACCAGCAGCTATCTGCCACGACCGTCTGGGGGTTTGAGAAGATAGAGCAGAGTAAGAACAGAAGATCTGATATAAGCGTACTTTCTTTATTGAAGTAAGTAAAAAGTTGATAACAGGACACGGGGGATGTTCAGCCACCGAGACCATCGTTCCAGTCGACGCCCCCCATCCAACAGGATATTGTAGCTAAGCAGCATACCAGACCAGGTGTACCTCCTATGGAGAGAAAACACTGAGAGAAAACAAAGTTAACAGTCGAAATAACAGCATATATTGCAACTGGAGAGTAGTAGAAAAGAAAGTAGCAGAGTGAAGAAAAGTGGTCAGTCTGTCCTCCAGCAGTCTAAGCCTATAGCAGCATATCTACAGAGATAGCTCAGGATGACCTAAGCCACTCTAACTATAAGCTTTATCAAAAAGGAAAGTTTTAAGCCTGGCCTTAAAAGTAAACAGAGTGTCTGCCTCACGGACTAAAGCTGGGAGCTGGTTCCATAGGAGAGGAGCCTGATAACTAAAAGATCTGCCTCCCATTCTACTTTTAGAAATCCTAGAACTACAAGTAAACCTGCATTCTGAACATGCACAAAGATGATTATGGTGACAGACATCGCACTTTAACAACTTCTCTTCATTGGCTCCCTGTTAAATCCAGAATATAATTTAAGATCCTCCTTCTTACATATTGCTGGGACCCAGATCGTTGGACCCATATCGGGTTTTTTTGTGCCGTCCATATTGTTTCGCCACTCTCCAAATGGACTGAACTGTATGTTTCGCCTTTTTCAAAATGGAGCGAACTGTTACACATCGCCTGCATTTGAACGCGTCCATCTCTGACTATGGCAGTGCAAGGCCGCTTCTACCACCGTTTGAACACTTTCGCTCCCTTTTCTCCATCGTTCGTCGTGGACTGGTGTGGACGGAAGAGAATACTTGTCGGGTAGGATAAACCTGGTTTATTTTTGCTGAGTCTGGGTAGAGAAGTTCGGTTTCTGTCAGTTGTAAACCACAGTTTACTCATCGCCAATTAGCGTCGCCGCACGCTGGCCTTGAGTGTTGTATGCTCTGTGTTGTAAACTGGTTATCGCTAGAAGAAGTGCTATATCTCTTCTTTCTTGTAGCCGTACCGCCACCTGTCTGGGCCGGCTGCCCACCCTAGACCAGGTCGTGTGGTGTCCATCGTCTGCTAAAACTAGTGCTAATTGTTCCTTTGTTTCCACATCATCTCCACTGTGGGGTAACCCGTCTGTTTAGACAGGTCGCGTGAACTCAGTAGATCTCCTTTCTCCGTCGCCCCCGTTTCCTTTGTCCAAGCCACCATTGCTAATGAAACTAGCCTTTGTTGAATCGCCACGCGGTCTTCCTTTGTGAACCGATCACGCCAATTGATAAGGCTTGAGTTATTTATCGCATTGAGGGGGTGAGCTGAACCCCCTCTCATTCGCTTGCTGTCTCCCACACACACACACACAACCGCACACACACGCCCCTTTCCTCGACCTTAACTTTGTTGTATTTTTTTGCATGCGTTAGAATAGATGGAAATTATGAATGAAATGTAATCTGTAAGGTTGACCTATTTCATTAATAAATTCCCTTAAGTAACGAGAAGTTTCCTGTGCTATTTCAGTGTGTGCTGTAAAGTTTGTTTTAACCCCGCGGACAAACTACGCCTTTTCAGAGAGACTGACAGTCTGGTTAAATTAAAATTATCTCATTTATGAGATTGGTGCCCCTATATCTTTAATAAACCGGTTAAACTCGAACGTCATCAATAATTATATTAATATTAAATTATTGCTTATAATTATTGATGCTCAGAAAACCAGACAACTTTTTATTATTAGTAGTTACAACAACTGGGATGATGCTCCCAGTAACTGAACATCCACTGTGTCCTGTTATCAACTTTTTACTTTCTGTAACATAGAAAGTTCTCTTATATCAGATCTTCTGCTCCTACTGTGTCTCTACTCTGTCTTCTCAAACCCTCAGACGGTCGTGGCAGATGGACATTCCTACTGAGCTTGGTTCTGTTGGAGGTTTCTTCTTGTTAAAGGGAAGTTTTTCCTGTCCACCGTCACTACAGGCTTGCTCAGTATGAGGGATTGCTGAAGAATTGCTGTGGTTGGACACCATGTGTGCGTCACGGGTCGCAGAGAACATGAGAGGCATAAGAGGAGAGAGCCTGCGCACATATGTTCAGTAAACATGTCTCGTTATTATAGAAGTTAAGGTTAACTCCGCTAACAGCATTTAGTGTGTGTAAGAATTTCTACTCCTGCTGAGCCGTCAGGAGCGACTGACCAGATCAGAAGGGAAATAGCCGCTGGTAGAGATTCAACAGGTTATGGGCCCAGGCATGCGCAACACACCCAAGTATATGGACGTGGCCCGCCGCCTCACTTGGATGACAAGACGCTAATAGTATACGAGGCTCCCTGTGATGGGAAGAAAAGTCTAGAGATATTAAGACGTCACTTCAAGTCCGAAGAAAAAACACACATTGTTGGCCTCTACACAGAGCTGACTAACGTAGTAATGGCGGGTGGTGAAGAGCTGATGGACTATTTAACATGAGTTGAGAAGATAATCGCAGCATTAAACAGAGCGAAGGAGACGCCAAGCGACGCGCTCTTGGTGGCGATGGTGTTAAAATGCCTGACTGACGAATATGACTCGTTTGCAGTTCATGTAACACAAACAAGGGAAGCTCTCATGTTTAATGAGTTCTAGGCCAGACTGAGAAGCTTTGAATGCACGCTACGCTACAGACCTCGTGCAGATGAAGTGATGGTGACAAAGCACAAGAACATTCGGCCAAAAGAGAAAACAAAAGAAGGAAAATATTTTGATGGAGAATGTTTCATCTGTGAAAAGCTTGGACACAGAGCACGAGATTGTAGATATAAGAAGAAGATGAGTCAACATAATCTACAAACAACCCAGTACTGTGACACGTGACAGCAAGACCTCAACTATTACAGAAGCTATGCAAGGACGGATCTCCAGATATCAGTCAGAAACAAGAAGCTAAGGAGAATAACTTCTTATTATGGTCCTACTGAAAGTAAATTAGTATAAACCTAAGGACACATCACTGAGAGGGCTTCTTTTCGACAACGGTGCTTCTACTCACATCATGACAGATGAAAAGGCTTTCATCAGGTTCGACAATGCGTTCCAGCAGAGGACACACGTGATGGAGTTGGCAGATGGCACGCAGCACACTGGCAATGTTTCGGCAAGAGGAGACGCTCAAATGGAAGTGATGGACAACACAGGAAAAGTGCTAAAAATAATACTGACCAATGCCCTACTGATTCCTGGGTATCCACAAGATATCTTGTCTTTGGAGGCAGCAATGTCAAATGAAGTGAAGTTCAGCTTTGAGACAGACAAAAGCAAAATGATCCTCCCAGATGGCTCCACGTGCAAGTTGAAGGTTAAAGACAGGTTGTATTATTTGGACACTAGACCAACAAATGTTGTAAACAGCAATGATACCTGTAATGCATGTTTTGATCTGAAGGAATGGCATGAGATTATGGGTCATTGTAACTATGGTGACATATTGAAGCTTGAATCCATAGTAGATGGGATGGAAATCAGAGGAAAAGGCAACAAAAATAACCAATGTGAAACTTGTGTAAAAGGGAAATTTACACTGAGAAGGAGCAGAACAGCTGACATAAGACCTAAAGTACCATTAGAGTTATTACACACTGATCTGGGAGGTCCCATTGTTCCAGAGTCATTTGAAGGTTAAAGTATGCTATCACTTTTACTGATGACTAGTCTGGTACTACTCATGTGTATTGTTATGGCAAAAAGGTATCTCAGGGTTTCCATAATAAAGAAGACTTGAGTCCCAGAAGGCGTTTAAGTATTCAATAAAAACATGTCTGCCCAGAACATGGAGGGGACAGAGTTACTCGTGCATCACCCTAACCAACCTTTCTAACTAACCCCTTAAATAGTATTCAGCAACCACTGTTTATCTCTGTAGACGTCTTCTCCAACCTTCCCGCCCCGCCTCTGGAGTAACTGGTTCATGCAAGTCTGATAGAAACGCATAAAACAGCACATCCGAAGGCCAGACTGTTATCTTACTGCCCCGGCGTCTGTCTCTTTGGTGACCTGACATCTTTATTATAAACATTACGTTGGAACAATAACCTTGTCATTTTACCCTAGATGCATTCACTAAACAGAGAATATACACTTAATTCCTAATTACATAACAATTTTCCACCACAGTACTTCTTAAAAAATAAGAACAAAGTAGCTCAGATCAGCCCCATACTCTCCCTATCAAAATGGGACGGCAAAGAGAAATTGGCGCACCCTGTTTGAAATGGTCAGGTGCATGGTAATAGAATCAGGGTTACCAAAGGAGTTATGGCCTTATGCAGCCAAGTTAGCTACTGTGATAAGAAACAGATGCTACTGCAATAGAACAGGAGAGACCCCATACTTCCTATTTACAGGAAGGAAGCCAAACTTATCTAACATGCGAAAATTTGGACCCGAGTACATAGTGTTCGACAGAGACAGGAGAAAGTTAGATCCAAAAGGAAAGAGGGATTTTTGTTGGATTTGACACACACTCTCCAGCTAATATGATATTCTTCCCTGAAACAAAGAACGTCCACAAACACAGGCTGGTGAATTTTATTGAGAAAAACACAGCAGAAAAACACACACAAACCGATTTTGGACAAAGTGGGGGTTATATAAGTGGATGGGAGATGACCATAACTGAAGTAACTCAACCTGAAGGGACTCAGACAGAGTTCCCAAAGGAACATGGCACAAAGAGAGGGTCGCAGAGAACGTGAGAGGCACGAGAGAGCATGCACACATATGTTCAGTAAACATGTCTTGTTATAGAAGGTTAACTCTGCTAACAGCATTTAGTGTGTGTAAGAATGTCTACTCTTGCTGAGCCGTCAGGAGCGACTGACCAGAGTAGAACGGATAGCTTCTTTTATCCATCTTTATCCAAGATCTTTATCCAAGATGGATAAAAGAAGTGATAGAAATAAGAAGACGTGGACACAACACCTTAAACCGGGATAAAGGAGTCTACATGTTGGACCACTCTTGGGACTGCATCATCACCAGGGACGAGGCAGGTAAATGGAAGCAGCACCAATGACACCTGACGGCTCTGAAGTGACACACCGAAACATGTCAGCAACAGGAAAACAAACATCTTCCTATAATCCTGAGTTTACTAAGAATGGAAAATGTGATGATGATTGAACACTCAGAATATACCAAAAAATCTCTTTTTAATATTCATCAGAACTCTTGCTGCAGTAATTTAGATCAACTGAAGGCTTTTAATTGCATTTTGTTGACTTCCTGATAGTAAAGAATTACAGTAGTCCAGCCTTGTGGTAACAAATGCATGGACTAGTTTCTCAGCATCACTTCTAGACAGGATGTTTCGAATTTTAACAATATTCCGGGGGTGAAAGAAAGAAATCCAAGAAACCTGTTTAATATAGTATTTGAATGTCATGTCTTGGTCAAAAATAATGCCGAGGTTCATAACGTTATTACTGGAGGCCAATTTAATGCCATGCAGATGAAGTGTTTTATTAAGCAGTTTCTTTTTTAGAGCTTCTGGTGCAAAGACAGTGGCTTCTGTCTTGTCAGAATTTAAGAGCAAAAAGTTTATTCATCCATGTTTTTTGTCAAGGACTGTGCCTACAGGTATAGTGACTCACACGCAGACACGGATGAAATGATGGTTGGTTTATTACCAGGATGGCTGATGGTGCTGCTGGTCCAGCAGAATGGGCTGGAAGACGAGACAGGAGACAGCAGGAGTAGACACACCATAGAAGACGACAATGAACCAGCAGGGAAGGTGAGGAAGAGAGGAGTATAAGTAGCACAGAAGGGGAGGAGGCTCAGGTGAGACAGAAAGGACACAGCTGCAGACAATGATTAGACACACAGATGGGATGAGGAGAGTGAGTGGGTTGTGGAGCATGACATTTTTATATCTTCTAGACCTGTAATCTAGATAACTGACTAGATTCATCAGGATTTATGGATAAATGTGGTTGTGTATCATCGGCACAGCTGTGGAAATTTATTACATGCTGTCTAATGATTCTACCAATTGGAAGCATATATATAGTGAACAGCACAGAACCCTGTGAAACTCCACAGGTAACCCTTGAGTTTGAAGATTGATCATGTACACGAACATACTGGATTCTGTCAAATACGACTGCAGTCCGGAGTATTTGAGGGAGAGAGATTTATTTGAATCTGATGTATCTGTGTGAAATGACTTCTTGTTAAGTGCTTTGAGATGACATCTGTTGTGAATTGGCGCTATGTAAATAAACTGAATTGAATTGAAAATTGAATTGAATTGAATGTAACAAGGCCCCCCCAGAACACTTATCCCTCCCCTCCCCTCCCCTCCCCTCCCCTCCCCTTCTTCTGCATGACTGATGCTCTCTCACAATATGGCGACTGTAAACGGGAAGACATGGAGCGGTCTGTGTGCACGGCCCCATGTTCACATTTTTGCGCGATCCGCATGCAAGTTGATTGACAGCAACAATGCGGAAACTCGAATTGTATTGGCAAAAAACAATTTGCTGCTCAGTGTGAAATGCATAGGGGTCTACGGGAGGAAGAAAAATAACATGTGTTGTGGAGCACTAGCCTTTTATCATTGTATTGAACCCCACTATCATTTTAAAGATTTATAAAACTTTGATACATAAATATATTCTCCGCACTGCAGCTTTAAACCAGCTTAGTCCTGTTCCTTTGATCCCTGCAACATGTTCAACCCTTTCTAAAAGAATATTGTGATCGACTGTGTCAAAAGCAGCCCTGAGATCTAACAAAACCAGAACAGACACTGTTGTGGCAATATGGCACATACCCACACATTATTCTTTCATGAGAGTACATGAGGTAATGTGTAATATGATGGCATGTTGAAGGTGATAAGCATGTGGTGATGTTGGGAGGTAATGAAGAATGATGGAATATAAAATCTGATGTTATGTCTACAGGTCCTTCTCAAAACATTAGCATATTGTGATAAAGTTCATTCTTTTCCATAATGTAATGATAAAAATTAAACTTTCATATATTTTAGATTCATTGCACACCAACTGAAATATTTCAGGTCTTTTATTGTTTTAAAACTGATGATTTTGGCATACAGCTCATGAAAACCCAAAATTCCTATCTCAAAAAATTAGCATATCCTGAAAAGGTTCTCTAAACGAGCTATTAACCTAATCATCTGAATCAACTAATTAACTCTAAACACCTGCAAAAGATTCCTGAGGCTTTTAAAAACTCCCAGCCTGGTTCATTACTCAAAACCACAATCATGGGTAAGACTGCCGACCTGACTGCTGCCCAGAAGGCCATCATTGACACCCTCAAGCAAGAGGGTAAGACACAGAAAGACATTTCTGAACGAATAGGCTGTTCCCATAGTGCTGTATCAAGGCACCTCAGTGGGAAGTCTGTGGAAAGGAAAAAGTGTGGCAGAAAACGCTGCACAACGAGAAGAGGTGACCGGACCCTGAGGAAGATTGTGGAGAAGGACCGATTCCAGACCTTGGGGGACCTGCGGAAGCAGTGGACTGAGTCTGGAGTAGAAACATCGTGGAATGGCGTGTGCAGGAAATGGGCTACAGGTGCCGCATTCCCCAGGTCAAGCCACTTTTGAACCAGAAACAGTGGCAGAAGCGCCTGACCTGGGCTACAGAGAAGCAGCACTGGACTGTTGCTCAGTGGTCCAAAGAACTTTCATGTCATTCGGAACTCAAGGTGCCAGAGTCTGGAGGAAGACTGGGGAGAAGGAAATGCCAAAATGCCTGAAGTCCAGTGTCAAGTACCCACAGTCAGTGATGGTCTGGGGTGCCATGTCAGCTGCTGGTGTTGGTCCACTGTGTTTTATCAAGGGCAGGGTCAATGCAGCTAGCTATCAGGAGATTTTGGAGCACTTCATGCTTCCATCTGCTGAAAAGCTTTATGGAGATGAAGATTTCATTTTTCAGCACGACCTGGCACCTGCTCACAGTGCCAAAACCACTGGTAAATGGTTTACTGACCATGGGATTACTGTGCTCAATTGGCCTGCCAACTCTCCTGACCTGAACCCCATAGAGAATCTGTGGAATATTGTGAAGAGGAAGTTGAGAGACGCAAGACCCAACACTCTGGATGAGCTTCAGGCCGCTATCGAAGCATCCTGGGCCTCCATAACACCTCAGCAGAGCCACAGACTTATTGCCTCCATGCCACGCCGCATTGAAGCAGTCATTTCTGGAAAATGATTCCCGACCAAGTATTGAGTGCATAACTGAACATAATTATTTGAAGGTTGACTTTTTTTATATTAAAAACACATCATTACATTATGGAAAAGAATGAACTTTATCACAATATGCTAATTTTTCGAGAAAGACCTGTACAGTAATCAGGGTTTGAAGTCAGAAAGGCTGGTGGAAGCTTAATAATATTTAGCTGATTAAGTGATTTTCTTTAAGTTGTTAGGAGACATTGCTAGGATAACTTCTGTCTCCTATCAAATAGCTTGTGTGTTACAAGGGCACGAAATAGGGCTTAAAAGGAGAGTGTGTTGAGTCAAGAATCAGAGTGCAGGAAGGTTCTGGAAATGCAGAGGGTCCAGGGGGTGCAGAGTTTCTGGGGAGAAAGCTAAAAGATTCAATAATCCAATAGTCAGAAGACTCTCAGAAAATTGTCCAGAGGAATGAATGAACAATAAACGGACCGGCTAAGGCTGCATATTTCAGCTTGAAGTTTTTTGTGTGGTGGGTTCTTTGTACAAAACCTGTAGAACATAGCTTTCTCCAAAAAAAAGAAAAATAAGAGTTCTCAATGGCCATGCTGGAAGTCTGAAGGCTGTGAATTTAATTACATACCTCCATAAAACATCCAATGTGCAGAATAGGGTGGACACTTACACACACACAAAAAAGAAGTGTATATATATATATATATATATATATATATATATATATATATATATATATATATATATATATATATATATATATATATATATATAATATATATATATATATATATATATATTAGGGGTGTCAAATTATCACGTTAATTGCAATCAATTAATTACAGTCATATTTAGCGTGCTATGTTTTTTAATCACGTTAATCTAATTTTTAATCTTTAATTTTACAGTTTCTGCATGTGAGATCCCTTTAAATAAAACCCGTTTTATACACTGGGTTTCTTGTGCTTGAGTTGTTTGCGATTAACCACACCCTAAAGTGGACATCGGTTGCCTGTAAACTCATCAGAAGATGACTGGCTTCCATCGTGTTGAGGAGGGCGAGGTGAGGAGGAACGGTGAGTTGCCGACAATGTTGCCAACTTTGCTACATTTGGCGAGTTTTTAGACCCCTCTAGCGATTCTTTCTCAAAAAACAAAAGACAAAAACAACTAGCGGCAAATTGAGCAAATTTTTATGGGGTTATTGGAAACTTTTGGGTGAAGCATGTAATGCTGTTACTCTTCTCACCGAGCAGCGGGGCGCTCTCCTGTCTTAGATCTCACAGCAGGCAACCAGTCTGCACCGCACACTGCAGCTACACCCAGCCGCCCAGGTCCACCGGTATGGCAAAAATAATGTGCATATTACGTGTTATTTTAACCCGTAATACAGAGAAGATATTTACCCCACTGCGTCCAGAACGCTAATTAATCTTGCATGCCTGAAGCAGAAAGTTGCAGGCGTCACTTGGGACTAGTCACAAAAACAGCAGAATGTAAATGGCTGGGACTGCATCTGTTATCTATATTATTTACCAAGAGAGTTCAGCAGTGTTATTTTGGCAGTTGTTTACGTTCCACCTTCAGCCGACAATGCATGTGATGTCATCAGTTCTGTTGTTGCCATAGACTGTATAATTACTGGACGAAGCCTCGGTGACGTCACCCATTGGTTTCTGAAGAACAAAAATGAAGCCAAAGGGGCTGTTCCCACCGCCGCCATCTTGTCTGCGTCACACGTTTCGTCACTCCCAGAAAATACAAAAATGGGCAAAGAGGTGGAGCTGAGAATGGTGCTGTAAGGGCGGGGGCGGATGATTGACACTCTGAGCTGATGTAGCCAGGAGCTAGTCCTGGAGCTAACTGAAGCTAACGGAAGCTAACAGAGGTTAGCGGGCGCCTTTAGCCCATAGACTGTATAATTACTGGACGAAGCCTCAGTGACGTCACCCATTGGTTTCTGAAGAGCAAAAATGAAGCCAAATGGGCTGTTCCCACCGCCGCCATCTTGTCTGCGTCGCGCGTTTCGTCACTCCCAGAAAATTCAAAAATTGGCAAAGAGGTGTAGCTGAGTGTCGCTGTGAGGGCAGGGGCGGATGATTGACACTCTGAGCCGATGTAGCCAAGAGCTAGTCCTGAAGCTAACGGAGGTTAGCGGGCGCCTTTAGCCTGAAAGCCGCAGTGGAGCAGCTCTGCTACCCTCCTCCATCCAGGCTGTAAATACAATATTAAATCGGTAAGTTAACATTTAAATTGAAATAATTTATTCAAATGAAATGATCATTACCTTAATGCAAGTTTTCAATAATATTTTTAACTTACTTATTAATAGTGTATGAGATCTGTTTAGTCTATGCATGAGATACATGATCAAGCTAAGGTAGTTAGTATGAATAATTTCGATCCTAGTCAATTCTGCAATGTATGAATTTTACTAATCATTTATTGAGGTCTGGGAAGGGATAAGTTGCACTTTTAGTAAGACACTTTTTATAGATTTTGTTTACCAGGTCATAATGGTTACATGCCTGTCCTCCACAACAGCCAAACAAAGCAGAAAATGTAAGTATCTGTCTCCATCACTTCATGTAGAATTTTAATAGTATTATACTTTCAACCGATAAGCCACACCTGTGCAACTGCCATTCATTATGCTAGTTTTTTTCTCCATAGCCATTTGTATCATTGGAGACAGCTATGTCTGACATATTTCTGAGAGAGCTGAAGAAACCATCGGAGGAAACCTCGGCCTCCCAGACGTCCGTATCTCCTGGTTGGGCTGAGGTGGAAAGGAGGAAGAGCAGCTCTAGATGTCCTCATCATCAGCTGTGGTGGAGATGACATGGGGGTGGTCAGCAGAGTCCAGTTGGTGAACATGATGAAGGAGGACCTGCACCAGCTTTACCTTCTCCACCCTCAGACGTCCATCATCTTCTCCTCCATCACCCAAAGGCGTTGATAGAGGGCAGGTGTAAACCCAGCAAAAATAGAAAAGGCCAGGAAGTTTGTCAGCAGTGTTATGGCTTCTTTTATTCCTAGTTTAAATCCTGCCATCTTTACGCATCCTCACATTAGACATGACAGTCCTTTTGAACAATTGATGTTAAAGCAAAAAATATAAATATAGTCCTGATTGTTATTTCTAATGTGTTGTTGGTGTAGTTTTTTTATTTCAACAATTACATCTGTTGCCATAACACTGTTGAAAACTCTGCCCCCCCCCCCCCCCCCCCCCATTTTACTGTACATAAGTCTCTTTTGCTTTCTGGCCCCCTTTGTTTTTTTATCTGTGTCCCTTTCTTTTATAGAATCTTGTGTTTAAAGAAATAAATGTTTTATTTTCTATAATGACTGAAAATTCTTTCAACACTATATAACAAGGGAAGAAATAAAACAAACAAGTAATTAATCAGCCAACTGCATTTTTGAATTTGATAAATTCCTTCAAAATCTCAATATTAAAATAAACCTTGGCGTCTACAATATTACAAAGCCAATTCATACTTCTTATGCGGCTACAAAACTATGATTTTTTTTTCCTGAAATGGAAACAATATCTGTGTGAAAGAAAAACAGAAACTTCATTGATTTGTTGTTTATTTAATAAAAAAAAAAAAAAAAACGGACAGCACCTAAGAATATGAAAGAGGTGGCATTAAAAGTGATGCACATATAATGTTAAGTACTTCTCCTTATGATCTTCCTGTAGTTTTAGGCGATTAATATGATCTGTAAGAAAAAAAACAATGAATATTAAAAACAACTTAAAGTTTCAACATTGCCCGTCTTAGTTGGAAACCAACTCACCACAAGACAAACGTGCTGTAAACAAATGAACACACAGACATAACACTTATGGGTGTATGTATAAAAGTACAAAAATGAAGGTGAATCCATATCAGAAATGGTTAATGCCTTAACTGACAACTTATACATTTTTAAGTAAAAAATCTCTGACAACAAAATATGAATTATATCTGGAGTTAGGAAAAAAAGGAATTTTTTTTTTAAAACAGATGTGCCTCTTAAGATAAGGCTGCTTGGTCGACGGGTTGAAATGATCACATTTCTTATCTACTTTACATGTTAAAACCATCAAAATAACGTGCTGGTACACACACACACACACACACACACACACACACACACACACACACACACACACATATATATATATATATATATATATATATATATATGTGTGTGTGTGTGTGTCTTGACCGCGAAGCGATCAATACGTTATTTTGACGGTGAAATGAGCACACTCAATAATTTTGTCAAATAAAATCATGAAGCCCCGTTTGTTTATTGCTTTTACTAAAACTATGTGAAGTTTGAATAAATCAACATGTAAAGTAAATAAGAAATGTGATCAATTCAACCCATGTTCGACCAAGCAGCCTTATCTTAAATGCACAACATCTTAACCTGTTCAGTTTGTAGTTTCTGATGAGATAATGAGTAATAATTATCTAGTCTGTCTACTCCTTTTTCTCTACCGGTTCTTTATTATCTGTCAATCTGAAAGAAAGAAAACACACAGTCACTCAGAAGTTAGATTAAAACAGGCCTTGGGAGATGTGTAGCAATAATTACCAGCACAATCTCCGGAGATTCTTTTGCGCCTGTGCTCTTTTATTAAAGCCACAGCATTATACACCCTGCAAAGGGAGGGGCGGTCCCTCCCATTTGCTCACAAAACTACTTTAGAAAATACTTTACTACATTTGTGATAGGTTAATTGCCACACATTCTAATTTTGCTCTCTGTTGCCATGTTTCAGTCTCAAGTACATCCGGTACTGCTGACACTTTGCACTTGCGGTTTCAAGCGTTTCCTGTTCTTCATGCAGCTGAGCACAACACCTACAAGTTCCCTTCTCTCTCCCTTTAATGCTTAAAATTATTATTATAAAACTTAAGTAAATAATTATTATAGAGCTTTAATCATAAAACCTTGTAAAAGATAACAAACAGAAAAATTATTACAACATTTCCCAGCGTGGTTAACTAGCTACTTTACAAATTAAGGAGCTCAGCTGCAGGAGCTTCATCTACAAAATATCGTACAGAAATATTATTTTACTTACCGAAAAGAATGTAGCAGAGACTTCTTAGACGGTCTATTAGTGCAATCAGTACCACAGCAAGCCATCTTTGTCCAATAAGTGCACGATTTATATCTAAACACTAATAAAGTTTGTGGATACAACTGATGTCCAATTTCAAAGAAAGGAAATGGCCAAAGTCTTAACGTGAGTCCCAGGCTGAAGGCCTTCCCCGGAGCAAGCAGGGGGGGTAAGTAGTCTATGGCAGCAAGCTGTTAACCACCATTAGCCACCAGCCTTAGCACTGACAGCTCATCCGAGACCTGTCGATCAAAAGGACATGCCCCAAATTATTCATAATTTCAAGATTAAATTATGTCTAAACGGATGAGTTAGAAAAAAATTCACCCCCCTCAGAGTTGTCATGACGATAAACCTGACCTATTAAACCTAAAAGGGTTTTTTGAACCAGGCTGTAAAGAGGTTTATTTCTGCTGTGAAGTTGGCCTTTTTAACATGGGAGTCAATGGGAAATTGCTCCTTTCTGGAGCCAGCCCCCAGCGGATGAGGGGTGAACTGCAATTTTTGTTACTTCCGGGTTGGCCTCAATTCTGAGCGGAGGAGTTTGCCACTTGGTTGTTGCTAAGCTACAGACCCAACACCCCAATGCATTTGTGGCAATATATGGTAATTTTAATCATGCCTCGCTCTCTACTACACTTCCAACATTTCAACAGTTTGTCAGCTGCTCCACATGAGAAAACAAGACCTTGGATTTCTTTTATGCAAATATAAAGGATGCATGCATGTCCAAACCAAGACCTCCTCTTGTAAAATCAGATCACAATCTTGTTTTTCTCTGTTCAGAATATACAGACCTGGGCATGAAAAATTTCCGCTTTTTGCCAACTTGCAGTCAGCTTTCAGCTGAAGATAATTCAGTGGCCAGCTAACTATCAGCCGATTGTATCACAGGGTAACACACCCACTTTCCCAAGGGGCGGGCTTGATTTTTTCAAAGTGTGTAATTGCAGGATGTCACCAAAGGATGTTGCCACAAGATCCCCACGTGCCTGAAACACTTGGCTTTTTCCAAAGTGGAGACCAAACCATGGCCCACAGATAACAAAGCGGCAGCGAACTGCTTGTCATCATATGCTGCGCCCTCAGAAATACGTGCACAAACATTGTGTGACTTTTGCCATGAGAAGAAACACACATTTTCACATGTTCTTTATGCATGTTTTCTGTGAATAAACACCTGAAACTCTAAAAGGTTCATGTTGTTTATTAATTAGTCAGTTTTTTGGCAGGTAAAAGAATACCACCGATTTGGTAGGCTACACTTCTTCACATAAATGACAAAACAAGAGTGTAGGGAATTAGACAGACAAAAACAAGAATAAACAATGAAGTGCGCACGGAGTGGCCATAGTGTTTAACGGTGTTTAATAATTTCCCATAATAATCCCATAATACTCCATCCAAAATACTCCAGTTCCATATTGCCTAGTGATGAGAGGAGATTTTTAAGTGAAAGCCTGCGCCTCGCGCTGGTATGCTACCAGTCCCTGACCAGCCTGCTGTCTGCTAACTCCTCTCTCCCAGTTCGTTTATCCTGTAGCAGAGTATAAAAAAGAATTACACATTCACACAATATATATTTTTGGGCATGCATGGGAAGAGACCCTCACCAAAATCATCTTCAAAGAACTCTTCCTCATAAATGCCTTTTATTTTTTTTAAAAGTTATTACAAAACATTCTGAGAGACAGCCTCTCTTACAGGATCCAATCAGCTTAATAATACATATTCATATAGATGCAAAGTGTGCCTTTAGTCTGTCCCTAATAGGTTAAGCCCCTGTTAATATATTCCTTTTGGTTGCTAAGCAGAAAACCTTCCTTCTCTCAACAGCCTATTTTGCACGACCAAACCAACAGATGTTTCCTGTTTTTTTCAGAGAATCGTGACCAATTGTCTAACTCATATCCTGTTCTTCACAGTTTTGTCCATTTAATCGTGACCGTTCCTTTCTGACCCGTGGGTCACATCCTGTGCCAACACTTTTCTGCATTTAGTTAATTATTTTAGCACATAGCCCGTTCACCTTTTGGCCTGTGTATTCATTCAATGCTTGTTTAAGTTTTTATTTACAATAATCCCTCTTTTCACCTCTAATATTTTAGAGGTGAATCTACTATTACTCTTACTCCTGTAATTCCACCTGTTCCATTTCTTTTATAGGAACTAACATGTATTGTCCTCTAAGTGGTGTTTGTGAGATCATTTTCTTTACCATAATTTTAAAACACAGTATTACGCAACATGTCAGCAGGAAAAATATTAACATCAAAATTCCTAGGAAAGCCACTACCTCCCAGAGTAAGGACATCCATCCTCCAAAAAACAACCAGTTCATCCATTGTGGAGTATCTGCATTTACAAAGTCTGCATTTTGGGCTTTGGCTACTGTGCGCATTTTAGAGAGAGCATTATCTATGTCGTTTCCATCTCCAGAATTATCCGGGATGTAGCTGCAGCATGTCTCATTAAGGAGTACACAAATTCCACCTTGGGCTGCCGTTCAGAAATCTAACACCATCCTGTTTTAAAGTAACATCAACCTTATGGCTTTCATCTCTTTATTGTTGGATTCCCATGCACTAATTGAGGCATTCATGAATAACGAGAAACGATAGGCTTGGTTTTCCACTCTTAACATGACTTTTCAAACCCCTATTGAGGGAATCAGTGATCCAATTATTTTCTTAGCTGTGGTCCATAGTTTATGGTCATCTCGAACATCACTACCCCAAACACTGTCATGCTTTTGAACTTCTATTTTGCTTAGAGACCGTTTATTCCTACTTTCATTTTTATCCGAATCAGTTTTCTGTTTTGTGGTAATTATGAACGTGTGGTCAGTTAATCCTACTGGCGCGAATACTCCACCCCAATTTTCAGGCAAATACACATATACCTTGTGTCCGCATAGCCAATATATGTCATCTACTGGTTTTGTGCCCTTTTTCCCAGGTAACGCTGCATTATCCCAGTTTAGAAACAAATAATTTCCTACTGGGGAAGTACTAGCAGAATACAAAGAACTAATATTACACGGACAGGTCTCATTTTGATCTAAGGTTTGACTTATAGTGTAACTACTATGGACACACTTTTTAGGGGTGTGTACAATCGTCCTAGATTCCTTGTCCCGTTGCTATGAAAACAAGCTGGAAAAGTCATAGAGGATTTTAAATGTGCAACCCCCAGAAAAGATTGTGGAAACGTTGCAAGTGGTTCAAGAGCAGTAAGGAGTTTATACGCTGTGAAATTTTGAGGACACAAGTAGGACACTAAAGTACAGTTGTTCCAGTTAATCTGATGACGGCCATAGCGCTTCACATCAGTCTGGAATACACAAAAAGAATTCCTAAATGACAATGGGAATGGATCCAATACCGTCTGAGAGGAGCTCTTTGGCATTATGGAGCACATATAGCAGTTAGAATAATTCTTCGATCTTGCAAGAACCTCCACATAGTTATACCACTGATTAAGATGGTATCCATGCAGAGGGTCTTCATCTTTAACGCCTAAATGAGGGTCTGATACCCATCTTTTGCCACGTTGTATTATCCGGATATCTGAGTGGTTTTTGGAATTTCTCGAGCTGTTAGGACGCAGGCGGTTGTCTGTGTTTTGGCAGTAAGCTGCATGTCTGTAGGGCCAGTCGCAATTCAGAAACAATATATCATTCAATATTAATAATAGTACAAAAACCGCACAGCTTAAAATCATCCAATTACCCCAAATAGGATCAGTAAGGGGATTTCTTCCCAACCTCCTGTAGCTAAACATTTTTAATCTGTATAATTTGCACAAAAACTTAAGCTTTAATATTTTTTAAAAAATAGAATGTAAATGCTAAAAAATATGAGCATTAAAATTAAATACACTTAAAGGCAGCGGCCCTTCTTATTATTTTAACAAAACTGGTAATACTCTGTTCTGCCCCTAGGAAAATTTGACTTTTTCTCAGCCTGCTTATTCCCACATCATGATGCTGCCGTTTTTTTATTTTTTTTCTAAAATACTGATGCAGTTGCAATTATTTTTAAAAAATACAAATAAAATCTTTAAAAGATGTGTAGATAAAATCAAGCTAAGCTAAAATATAATATAAATGATAAGACGTAAATAAGATAAAATATAAAATGTGAAGATGCTCTTCAGTTTCTGTTTGCTGTCCTCCACTGGCTCGAGGGTGCTGCAGAAACTCTCTTTTCTTTTGATCTTTTTTTCAGGCTTAAGAATTAAGTACCCCTTACCCTCATTAGGAGTGATCTAATCCCTGATCACTCCTCCCTGACAGATTTTCTTCAGAGAATAAAAGCCGGGCTCGATAGCACCTAAGAACTTTTACTCTCCCTCTGTGGTCCTCTTCAGGGCCTCCCTTACTTCCGGAAGGGACCGTTGTGATTCAGATGCAGGAGAACACTGATTCCAATGATACCTGGTCCTTCTCTTCCCCTTCAGTTGAACAGCATGAGTGGTTCTGGCAGTAACTTGGTAGGGACCCGTCCACCTGGGTTCATGCCACTTCCTTTTAATGACTTTCAACCACACCCAGGCAGCTTCACTGGGGAGTGGAGCTGGGCCCTGTACTGCAGAAGGAGCTGTTGTGAAAGATTTTACCAAAGCTTTTAAGATGTGATAGTCAGAGGATGGGTTCTGAGGGGTCGGGTCAGTCACATTCCGAAGTTGTGCAAACGGTCCGTTAAATACCTTGCCATTCAGTAACTCACAAGGTGTAAGTCTTTAAGTCCTACAGACTGATGACCTGACAGCCATAAGTGATATCGGAAGGGCCTCAATCTACGTCAGTCCTGTTTGTGCCATTATTTTAGCTATTTTGGTTTTAAGATTCTGGTTCATTCTTTCCACTGCCCCCTGAGACTGTGGATGATACACAGTCCCAAATTTGTGGGTTAATCCCAGCTATTTTTCTACAAACTGAAGATGCTGATTTTTTTAAATGTGTTCCTGAATCACTTCGCACAGTTCGAGGAAAACCGTGCCAGGGAATGTAATAATTAATCAAGCACTTAACAACAGTTTCACTATCCTCGCGCTTGGCGGCCAGGCTTCTGGCCAGCCTGTCAGTGGATCGGTCAGAACCAGAAGGTGCTTGTAGCCCTTCACCGGTATTCCCATATCAGTGTAATCAATGACAACTTCTTCACCAGGACGTGATAGTTCTTTAAAGGACCCCATTTCAGGTTTAATGGTGGGTTTAGGATTAAATTCACCACACACTTTGCATTCATGTAGAAAATGTTTTATCCAATCTGTCATGTAAGGGTGCCACCAAAAACATACATTTCTTTTCATCTGAGCGGCACCTACATGGGCCAAGCCATGTGCTTCTTGGAAAATCTCAGATTTCATGTTCGAAGGTAACACTGGACGTCCATCTGGGCTACGCTAGAGTCCCTGAGATTCGACTGCTCCCCTTTGTAGCCAAACAGATTTTTCTTGAGGCGCAGCATTGTTTTGTTCAGTTTTAATAAAATCCTCCATGTTTTCAGTATCTTCTGCTACCATTGTCATCATCAAATCATGAGCCTGCTGATACCCAGCAGAAATTTTGGCAGCCGTATTAGCGGCTGAATTCCCGGCAGCTTCAAATGTATTTTCTTTACTGTGCCCTTTGCATTTTTTAACAGCTAGTGCAGAGGGAAGCTGCACAGCATGTAGAAGCTCAATCATTTCTTGCTGATGTTGTATTGGTTGTCCCTGAGTGGTGAGAAACCCACTCCTTTTCTATTGGGGGAGTCCAATATGTGAAGCCGACCAGGCATACATGGAGTCAGTAATTATTGTTATTCTTTTTCCTTCTCCCCACTTAGTTGCTTCAATCAGAGCCCTGATTTCTGCTTTCTGTGCTGACTGTTTCCCTTCCAGCTTCCCCTGTTTTCTTACCTGAAACCCATCAGTAGTTTTCTGCACTACTGTATACCCTGCCTGTAGCTCTCCACTGGGAGACCTGAAACAGCAGCCATCAGTAAACAAGGATATACTATCTGGAAGAGTTTGAGATTGTAAATCTATCCTGATTTTGCTATCTTTAACTGTTTTCTCAATGCAGTCATGTGATACACCTCCCCTCATGTGATCTGCCATGTTGATACCCTCATGAACAAATGTTAAATTAGGTGCTTCCAAGATTTTGCTCATGCGCTGTTGTCTGAGTGTGGACATGGTAGATGCCTCAGAATTAACGAATGCCATTACCCCGTGTGTAGTTAACACCCTGAGAGGATGCCGGCGAACAATGTGTGCTGTTTTAGAGATGAGATGGGCTAGTCCAGCTGCATGCCGGGTGCATGGCGGGTGTCTGTTTTCTGTTGTATCTAGTTTTACACTAAGATACATCCAAATGTGTCTATGTCCATCTACCTTTTGAAACAGGACACCATTGATTATTCCATCAGTCTCTGAGGAGTCTAGAAAAAATTCTAGTCTGTAATCAGCCACAGCCAAGTCTGCTGCTGCTGCCAGTTCCTGTTTTAGAACAATAAACGCTTCTTCTGCTGCCACCATCCAGTTAAGAGGAGCATTTAACTGTTTCATACCATGTTCATTTATCAACGCACGCAATGGAGTGGTCAGATTAGTGTAGCTGGGTATGTAGTGACGGCTAAAGTTGGTTAGTCCTAAAAAGGACAGCATTTCTTTAACCTTTAACGGTTTTGGATGTTGTAGGATTGCAGATCTGTGAGCTGCTGTTAGACCTGATCCTTGTGCAGTAACTCTTCTTCCCAAAAAGTGTACTTCTTGTCTTACTAGCTGTAACTTATCCCTGGAAACCTTGTAACCTTCTTGGGCTAACAAGCGGAGAATCTTTATTGTTGCTGTGGTGCACACTTCAGCAGTTGGTGCTGCTAAAAGCAGGTCATCTACATACTGAATTAGCACACATCCTTAAGGTAATGTTAATTTTTGTAAAGATTCTTTTAAAACTTGGTTGAATAACCCTGGTGAAAGAGCAAAACCTTGAGGTAAGCGAGTGTATCTAAGTTGTTCCCTATGGAAGGTAAATGAAAAAATATCTCTAACCTCTGGTGCTAATGGTAAGCGAAAAAAGGCGTTAGCCAGATCAATGCAGGTGAACCACTGTAAATCTGGTGTTAATGTACTCAGAGCAGTATAGGGGTTAGCAGTTGAAATTGGCGTTGTTAATAATTCCTGGTTGATAGCGCGCAAATCATGTGCCATTCGATATTTCCCGGTTCACTGTTTCTCAACGGGAAGAATAGGAGTATTCCACGCTGAGTTTGAGGGTTCTAACACTCCTCCCACCTTGAGACCCAAAATGGTCTCTGCAATCCCTTCCTCTGCCTCCGGTTTATGTGGATACTGGGATCTCCAAATGGGGGATCCTGTTTTCATAGAAAATGTCAACGGTTGTGTGTGTACTAATTATACATCAGTGGGTCCAGAGGACCACAGAGTGGGAGGGAGTTGTTGTAGCACTTTAACAGCTGCTGGGTGATCTGTTTTTTCTCTGCCATGGAAACGGGTCAGGTGTAAATGTTCTAACATAGAAGTATCCTATGTCGTGGTCTGAATTTTGTATATGCCAGTCGAGGAGGAAAACCATACGCTAGGTATTTGAGTTAATACCCAGTCAGTGGTTTCTGTCCCTCTTTTCAACATGGGGCCTAAATCTTTACCCTGATGTTTTGGATGTAACAAAAGAGAAATATGCGGCACTGCTTCTGAACTCATGTAAAATTGAGCTTGTTGAGGAGTCAATTTAGCTTCTAAGGCTACTCCCTCTGGTCCCACATAGCAAGGACCGGCAGTTAGTGTCCAATCTTTACCTTCTAATGTTTTCTCAAACTGTTCCTGATAAATTGTAGGATCGCCCCTCTCATACAGGAGGGTGACATGTAGGGGATCTGGTGGGGGAACATAAGGATTCAAGTTCAGAAACCATGGTTTCCATTCAGACAGAAACGATGCAGCAGACTATGGTCCATAGGGAGGGGTCAAAAAATATCTGCCACCTGTGGAGTGTCATCCTGAAGAAGGAACTGTCCATCAGATCCAGAACAGAAAAAAGAATGTCCACTGGGAAGGGTAACAATCATTCCATCACAACCACAAAGGATTGTAGCTCCAAGTTTAATGAGCAGATCCCTGCCCATCAAGTTTGCAGGTGTAGCTGATGATACCACAAAGGGATGTACCACCCGCTGATTTCCCAGTTCCACAGGTAAGGGTTTAGTCACAAGGAGAGACATCTGAGCCCCAGAAAATCCAACAACAGAAACCTTTTCTCCAGAAAGTTCAGCATGTGGAGGTTGCTTGTCCACAGTGCTGTAGGTGGCGCCTGTGTCAACAAGAAATGGTAATGAATGTTCAGAAATGTTTATTGTGAGTAGAGGGTCTCCCGTACCACTCTCACTCAGGCTTTTCTGTGGGCATTGTCAATAAGATGATTTCCCTGCCATTGGGGCGGGGCCAGATGAGGTTGTGGCGCGTAATGCTGTGGCCCCTGCTGAGACGGTGGGGGTCCCTGTGTGGGTGGGCCTTGGCTCTGCCCACAATCTTTTGCCCAGTGGCCAATTTGTCCACAAATGAAACATGCGTCCTACCTTCTACCAGGAAATCTTCCCCTCTGTCCCCTGCCCCTCCCGCCACGAGCCCCCCTGTAAGCTCCCCTGTACTGTTGGCGATTATACACTGGAGGTGGGGCCACATGCACGCTTTTTGTCATACTCCTCATCCTGTTCTTTTTGCAAGAAGTGGGTGAGGTGCACTTCCCATCTACCCTGGTCCGATCCAGGCAGATCTGGATTTTCCTTCATTTTTGTTTGAACTGATTCTGGAACCCCTCCCAAAACTGCTTCTCTGAACCAACCTCTGTTTGTATCCGCTCTCCCTGGGTATTCCCCTGTCAACGCTACCCACTTGTCTTTACACTGAGAAATATAATCTGTAGGAGACACCTCAGGTTTCCACACAAATTTGGGGACTTTGGAAGCATGTGTTCCCGGCCATCGACTACGCATCCATGTATAAATATCACGGGTATATTGGGTAAACAGTGCACCATCCACCGTACAAGCTATATCTGCTTCCGCTTCTAAATCTCGAATGTCTGTGAGTGTCATGCATTGTGCAGCCACAGCTCTAAAGTCGCCTAGAGCTAAAGTCTGTCCCTGAGTCACCTGATCAAACTTCCTCAGCCACAAATCGGCTCCTTCAGATAAGGATGGGAGGGAGTGGGCTATTCCCTGCACATCTGCTAATTTAAGAGGTTTGTATAATCTTTCACGAATACTAATTAATGGTGCCATTGTAGCCCCCTTTAAGTCTCCTCGAGGAGGCGGCTCTAAGTTATCTGGATCATCTGCATCGTCTCCCCCACCCTTCTCCTTAGGAGTTCCCTCATCGTGGTGTTGTACTATTTGTCTCCATACATCTAATTCTTCTTTTGTGTAGCGCAATTCCCCTCCTTTAACGTGAAGGGCCAGATTTAATGTTCCAGTTAAGCTCTTCCTCTCCTTTTCTTCCTCATCATCTTTCTTTGGTGCTCTGTCACATGAGGGCGCTGTTTCTCCTGAAATTGATCGCTCTCCCTCTCTTTCTCTCTGCTCTCGATTCCCAAAGGGAACCTCATGGTACTTTGCTGGCTGAGGCTTGGGTTTGGTGTTCCTACCAGAGCACGTTTGAACCATATTTGAGGGTGTAAATTCCCACTCTATCTCTAGTGCCTCTCCATCACTGTGTTCTTGTTTTATTACTGGATAAATACCTTGATATGACGGTGGAGGAGCTGTTGAAGACAGCATGTCCTCTTTGCAAAGATGATCGATGCCTTGTCCACAAACCCCATGGAAATACCACTTAGCTGCTTTTGTAGTTAACTTACCCTTTCTCCCCATCAATCTACTTGGTTTTTCTGCCTCTTCTTTAAAATGCTTTTCCTCTTGAAAACACATCTGACTTAAACAATATCACTTTCTACATATCCATACTTTTCCCACATCTTTTTAAATGATTCTGGTGCTTTTTTCTTAGCTTTTTCTCCCTCACTCTTAGATCCTGCCATGTTAATTATAACCTGGAGGTATTTCTGTAATTGTTCATCTAAGGTCAACCACCTTTTGCCAGGTCCTGCAGACCTGGACTTACTTTTTTCTTCTGACATTATAACATTATACCTTTTATAAAAAACAGGTTGTTTCTAGGGAAAATGCCTACTGGCGTTCATCCAGCCCCTAAGATCCAAGCTTCTACTTGAATACTATTTATTGAAGCGGGATGCTACTGGGTGTTCTAATCACAGGTCTGGATGGATTTTAGATTCCTCGTCTTCAACCTCTACTATGGAGACCTTTAATATTGCAGCAAGTGCTGGTCCAAACCTAATGTTTGAAACGGCTGCAATGTCTCCCATTCGCTGTTCTCACATTTATTTCTCACAACATTCACACACTGCGGTCCTGTATTTTCCCCCTTATTTAATCATATAATGTTAACATTTACTAAATTCTACACTTTCCCTAACCCTTTTGCTTCACTAATCTAGAGTCCCAGACTCCGGTGCGACGTTTTCTGTCACAAGATCAGGTTTGAGAGTCCTCAATTCTCGGGTCTGATCTGTGTCCCAATCTGCGGTCCAACCGTTGCACATTAAGTCCCGTCGGATTTAACGTTGGAGCAATCACCTCCAGAGGAAAGCAAAGGTTAGTCTTAAATTCTCTATTTTCTTATTAATACTTTTCAATTTTGGCACTTCAGGCTAGATATGAGACAGGAATGTTTTTGTACTTCTTACCGTGTTTATTTCGCTGGCCAGCTACTCCTGTCCCACTGCCAACCATCAGATGTCTTTTAAATACTTACTTTCTGCCACCGAATTAATTAATCCTTTTTTAAATCTAGCCTATCTTCCTTAAAATATCTGTTTACGTGTGACATGAGTCTGTGTAATATATTTAATTAAATTAATCATCAAAAATATTTTTTTATAATTTCATTTTTTAAATGGTGCCTGAAATTTTATTTATATTAGTCCTGACGTTTTAAACAGAGAAGGCTTGGCTGAGCGAAAAAAAAAGTAACTGAAGGCTATCACTATTTTTGTTGAATAGATTTGTGTACGTTAACTGGGTTCTGGAGGCAGTTTATAACTTTCAGGAAGCTGAGTTTGATCAGATTATTCCATTGGGTGCTCTCATGTCCACTCTGTTTACGTATCTCTGTTAGCTCTGTAATTTGCACAATAAGGCTTGTGTAGTTGTGTCGAATTGTATGCACTTGTAGGAGTTATTTGTTACGTTTAAGTTAGCTACTGTAGGCTACTCTGTCTTTTGCACATAGCAAGATGTAGGCTAAAGGCTAAAACTCCCCACATGGATTTGGACAACAAAATGGAAAGGGGGTGTGGCTGTGAGCCATCTCTTGGTCAACCAGGCAAAAAATCATCCATCCATCCATCCATCATCTATCTATCTATCTATCTATCTATCTATCTATCTATCTAGTCATGTGATTTTGCTGTTTTTATTTTTTTCACATTGTATTGAAACTTTGTAATAACAATACAATTATACATGAGACGAGAAAGGAATTCAGTTATAGTAACATATGTAGCTACTGTACACATACAAAAAAGAAGAAAAATGCAACCAAAAGAAAAACAGAAAAATAAAAACACAGACACACTAAGGCTGTGGTCACACCTGGGTGAACCGGTTAAGCACAACCATGTTCAAAAAGACGGCCTGAGGTCACACCAGCCATGTCGATAACGCGCCACTCTGCCGCAACATCTAAAGACCCCATTTGCATGACAATTACAGCAATCATGCTCTGAGGATCCGCGCTTCGGCCCCGAAAGATGGGGGGGGGAACTGCTGTTCATTTCATCATAATTGTTTTTACCAAGTGAAGAGATGTAAGGAGAGAGTTAATTTCCATTTTAAAGGCAGAGAAAGATGGAGTTGCTTTTTGCCATTTTTGCTTGTGGAGAAAATATTTAGCATGTAAAGCCTAAAAACATTTACAAGTTCCAAGTAGTTGTTGGTGGGGTTTTCATAGTAAAACAGAAAATCTTTTAGGCTACAGTAAGACAATAGTGAGAATCAAACAAGACAGAAATGTTGTTGCTACAACTTTAAATAAAGATTTAAAAAAATTGTCAATCTGCCAATCCAAACAAGTGACAGTTCAAATGATTGATAAATTTTGGGGTCTTCTCACAGTAAAAAAAACTGACTAGTGACATGTGTCCACCCCAGCCCCTTCTCCGATTGCTTGTTAAAAACATTCCCTGAGGGCAGATGAGTCACCCTGGCTTATTCACTCATGTTATCATACAATATACTTTTATTGTTGTTACATTGTTATACTGATATTGTATATTAGCTTATTTTGTACAGCATTATAATCTACTTTATAAATGCTTTTCATAAATATCTCTGTAACCAAGTGCATAAGTCTTGCCCTGTGATGATTTAAACAAATAAGCTACACGTTTTACACTTAGATGACATTTATTAAGTAAATCTTGTCCATGATCCAATCAAAGATAACCAATGGACCTGGACCCCTGCGTTAAATTAATCCCCACACATGCATTTTCAAAGGATGGTTTGGTGTAGGCCTACAAACTTTGTGATCTTTTCTATACAGACTAAATCTTGCGTAATGCTCTAATGCAACAGTCGATTCATCTGTGAACAACACATCATGCCATGTTTCGCCAGTCTGCTGCCACTGCAGTGCTCGTTGTAGTCTGGCCTCTTTGATTTTGTCCTTAATCATTGGAGAGACACAGGCTTTTCTGTATTTCCATCCAAGTCTTCTGCTGGCATGGCGTACAGTAGATGGACAAAATTGCACTCCATGTTCCACTGCAATCTTGTCGCGCAAACCTCTGGAACTTAACTCAACGTTATGTGATAAAACGTAATGTGATAAAATACAATGTGCACTTTGTATTTCATTCCAGTCATCAATACTAGAATGGAACACATTCAGTGATTAAACAAAGAGATATTATAGAGAGATTGGAATAACTTGTTACAAAAATAGCCTGACATAACAGTAATTTTGCATGGCAATCACATGGCTCAACATAAAATATTTTTAGAGGAGAAATGTTGAAAAATGGCCCAATCTAAAACATAATCTAGTTTCAATTATAAGAATAATTAAAAGTCCATTTGAATCGCCATTTTTTTCACCTTTTTTTAAATCAAATTATCAACAACAGGGTTGATGTTATCATCATGGTCTACACAACACTGATGATTTACTTCCCAAGTCAGTACAGTAAGTAGTAGCTGGTACTATTATGTTGTAACTTACTTTAATAGTATTATTGTATCAGTGAAGGACATTCATCATTGCTATTCTATACTTGCATTACTGACAAAGATTTTCCTGAAGACTTTTCTTATTGAGACATAACTTTGAGATAATAAATTATTAAAACCAACTGAGTCATGTTTTTCATATATATATATATATATATATATATATATATATATATATATATATATATATATATATATATATATATATATATATATATATATATATATATATATATATATATATATATATATATATATAAACACTGTTTTACAATAAGATCAGACTTAAAACAATATGCAAATGTCAACATTTTGCCAACATTTTACAAATTTAAAGTCTTGAATACTTTCAACAATAACAGTGAAGGACAGGCCAAATCACCCTCACCTCATTAGGATATTAGTAAGTTTAATTATTTAAAATTCTATTTAATTGATTGACTTTAATTGTATATTTTAAGGAAAGAAGACATGGCAATGTTATATTCTTAAAATGCATATTAATTTGTTGTTATCGTAATTTTATGACTGATTACTTAAGAACAACAAAAGGCATCGATTCCATGGAAACAGCCAGGTCTCAAATGAAGAAAGAATATTCAAGCCAGCGTGATTCTTGAACCTCAGCTGTGACTCTGTGGAGAGAAAGAATGGAAATTGGCATCAAGGCACATTGATGAGCACATTAAATCTGAGAACTAAACTTCGTTTCTAACTCTTATGTCATACGCTTATTACATTCTTCTCAGAATTAAGAGGAAAGATTCAGATATAACCAGTGTTGGGGAGAATACTTTGTAAATGTATTGAGTTACAGAATACTGACAACCTGCTTTAAAATGTATTTTGTAACTTATTCCGGTACTTTGTTTAATCCTGGTACTGTATTCCAAATACTTGGAATAGGCCTACTTCCCCTTAAAAACAGCATTTAAGTCTATTGAATGTCACAATATGCATTGTTAGCAACTCCCGCAGGAAAAAAGAGGGCATATTAATGCTAAACATTATGTACTGATTGGGAAAAAAAGAAATAAAACAATTTAATAATTTTTATTTATTTATCAAAGTGTCAACAGAACATTTCTGTAATAAAGTGACAAAGTGCTTGAACATAGCACAGCATTACTGTCTGTAATATATATATGCATTTTGCTTACCCTTTGTATTTCACAATTTGACAAGAAAAAAAAGGCTATTGCGACTTTCTGTTTGTATAAACATGACGTTTATTTGACTCCAAATGGAGAGCTTTTATCCTTATTGCAGGAAACATCATCAAGCTAACGTCAATTCAGATAAAACGAACAGCGACACCATAACTGTGAGAAATGACCTAACTTACACGATACAGGTACTGTCAAATAATGCATACAGTCTATAAAAACAATTTAGGATACTTTAAGTTGTTTCTTCAGATTAGACGTTGAATCTTTGGACGCAGCTAATAGGTTGTTCGCTGGCAAACAAAGATTGCACTGCACTGTTAAGAGTGCTCCCCCCTCTCCTTTTTCAGCGTGAAAAATTGCTCGAATTTCCAGGAAATTAATGCATTTTTTCCTTCACTGCTCGTAGGTTGATTCGGCTGTGGTTGTGGCTCCAACCACTCCAGCTCCTGGTCTGAATCAGTGACTGTATATAGATCTGAATCTGAATCCATACCTGGCCTCTCATGTTAACACTGATGATGCTTGATAGTGTGAGAATGGGGCACGGGTTTCACGTCAGAGAGAAGCGACAGTGTTATTGTTTGCAGAGTTGCGGTGGTGTGAAACAAAATAAACAGAGTCTGTTGCTCCGCTCCAAAGAGTATTATATTTAAACGAAAGTTTAAAAGACACAAGTATTCCAATGGTATTACGAAAGTACCTGTATTCTAAATACCATGTTTAAAAATAGTAACTGTAACAGACTTGTAATTAGTATTCTAAATACGTAACGGCGGTACATGTATTCCGTTACTCCCCAACACCAGATATAACTTTGTCACAGGATGATGCTGGATTTTGCCCCTTGAGCCCCCTGCAGCACATAAATGTTATAAAAAACTACATGCTACTCCATGAGCTAACATTCACAAACTGTGGCAATAGGTCATTTGAAGATGACTGGGGGTCATATTTATCAAATCCTTCTCATCAGCTAGTGCAGTGTTTCTCAAACTTTTTTTATCATTCCCCACTTTGGACAAAGGAGCATACACAAGCCCCCCATGCTTTTATCGCTCCAACAGAATGGTGACCACGCCTGATTTTTAAAGTGTTTTATTTATTTAAATAGCCGAGTTAGTCTACAAGTTTTTAAGGGTATAAATTAGTTGGAAAAAGGGGTTGCACACTGGTATAAAACGGCTCAGAAATATATGCTGTCAGTAGTTGCTACATTTAGAACTTCAGCTCACAGTTGGAGAAAATAAAAGTTGTAGTTTTATCAAATTTACAAAGCTTTCAAAAGTACAAAATAAAAAATAATAAAATAAATAAATAAAGAGCAAGTTACTCATCCCTGTATTTCCTCCGTGGTTGACTGTGTGACGTCTCTGACTCTGAAACGTTCCCTGATCTTTTTAGATATTTGTACATTTTGTAGATGGAATCTCTGATAATGCGGCTACTTCAGCTTGTTTTGTTCTGCTGCGATATATTCCAACGTCAAACTCCCAGCCCGATGTTCCAGGTCCCAGTTATGTTTACAATGATGATCACAATTGCTCATTTATTTGAGTGTGTTTAATTTTGTGAGAGGGGGGAGCTGGTTGATTTAATTTACAGTGCAGTGAAACATTCACAACGACAGAATCTAGGGGGGAAAAACTATTTAAATCCCATTGATGTCACGCCCCACCTGCAATACCTCTGCGCCCCAATAGTGGGGCTCGCCCCATAGTTTGAGAAACATTGAGCTAGTGTGTCCAAGACAAGAGCACATGATGGAGAAAACAATAGTAGGCCTATAATGTTTATCCTATCATTTTTCTTGGATCGTTTAATTTGTTCCTGTGAATGTGTTCTTTAGCAGTTAAATTAACAGTTGACTGATGTTAAAAATACTAAAATTAACTCTCCAACAATACATCTAATAAATCAGTCACTTATTAGCCTCACTACTACTAGCCTATACAATTATCAGTTCAGAAATACACCCAAAAATAGCATCCGCGGTAATAGTGAGCAGTAATAAATCTGCTAGCCCTAATTACTCACGCCAGTTAACAAGACCTAATATTACACAAAATAAACCTCGCCAAAGTTATTCATCAAATAAATAGCATAGCTAGCATATTCGAGCAACGTTAATACTCACCTTCAAACGTAAGGTCCTTATTTCGCTCATGATATTTAGGTTTTCCGACGTGTCCTCATTGTTAACATCCGCTGATGTTCTGAGACGAACAGCTTAAAAAAAAAAATCTTTATTTAAAATTGTAGCAACAACAACATTTCAATCTTTCCAGCTCACATTCATTATAACAATAACGTATCCCATGAGAAATATAGTTATAGTGACATATTATGCGTTAAACATTTCTGAATAGATGTTCATTACTGATATACATTTCTTGTTTGTAATTAAATTAAGAGACTTAAAATAATAATCCACCTCTATCAAAAATAACTTAAATGATTGTGAATTCAATTCAATTCAATTCAGTTTATTTATATAGCGCCAATTCACAACAGATGTCATCTCAAGGCACTTAAGAAGTTATTTCAATACAATTATACAAACATTCCAATCAGTTAAAAAGTTTCCTATTTAAGGAATCCCAGCAGATTGTGTCAGTCATTGGCGTGAGGTTGGGCCCCGTTGATGCAGACTTTCCAACCACAGCAATCCTTCAGCAATCCCTCATACTGAGCAAGCATGTAGCGACGGTGGAGAGGAAAAACTCCCCTTTAACAGGAAGAAACCTCCAACAGAACCAGGCTCAGTAGGAGCGGCCATCTGCCACGACCGTCTGGGGGTTTGAGAAGACAGAGCAGAGACACAGAAAGAACAGAAGATCTGATATAAGAGAACTTTCTATGTTACAGAAAGTAAAAAGTTGATAACAGGACACAGTGGATGTTCAGTTACTGGGAGGATCATCCCAGTCCATGCCCCCCGTCCAACAGGGCATTGCAGCCAAGCAGGATACCAGACCAGGTATATCTTCTATGGGGAGAAAAACACTGAGAGAAAACAAAGTTAACAGTCGAAATAACAGAATGTACTGTAATACAACTGGAGAGTAGTAGGAGAAAAGGAAGTAGCAGAGTGAAGAAAATTGGTAAGTCTGTCCTCCAGCAGTCTAAGCCTATAGCAGCATAACTACAGAGATAACTCAGGATGACCTAAGCCACTCTAACTATAAGCTTTATCAAAAAGGAAAGTTTTAAGCCTGGCCTGAAAAGTAAACAGAGTGTCTGCCTCACGGACTAAAGCTGGGAGCTGGTTCCACAGGAGAGGAGCCTGATAACTAAAAGATCTGCCTCCCATTCTACTTTTAGAGATCCTAGGAACTACAAGTAAACCTGCAGTCTGAGAGCGAAGTGCTCTGTTAGGAACATATGGAACAATTAGATCTCTGATGTATGATGGAGCTTGATTATTAAGGGCTTTGTATGTAAGAAGAAGGATCTTAAATTCTATTCTGGATTTAACAGGGAGCCAAGAATTCTGAAATTTACATTTATGGATATGTAACTTACATAACAAAATATAAAGGTTTGCTATAGTACATAATTTATTTTCTTTGAAGTCAAAACAATTGATAATGTTCTAACCCTCAATGATGATTTTGTGTTTTTTTTTTTTCAATCTATGATTATTAAAAATTTTGCAAGAATTACGAGTGCCAACAAACAAAATCTGATAAAGACAAAGCTAAAAAATGTTAAAGATCCAGGGGTTCCCTCAAAGGAAATCATTATTTTCAAAAACTAAAGCAGATACACGGCGTCAGCCCACCGCCTGTGTAATCAAATCTACAGACTACAGAGGCTTGCACTTCTGCGCCTCCTGGTGGATAGATTCACGATTGCAGAAATTGAATGACCGCTTGGAACAGGGGTGTTTCCACTTGCTACGTCAGGACAAGGGGCGTAATGATGTATGTTGCGGCCGAATTTGTTAAGCTGATAGTAACGTGATCATAACGCGACAATACTGCACTGATACCGCAGGAGTATCAGCTGAAAAATGCGGAAATTGTTCATACCCACATCTGTAACCCACGTGTTCAGAGGCAACCCGTTACAAAGAAAAGTGTGAGAAAATGGTCATAGGAAGCTGAAGAAGCCCTGCAGGGTTTTTTATGCGACCACAGACTGGATGACTCTTTGCCAAGCACATGGAGAGGACATTAATGCCATGACTGAGTGGGTGACTGACTATATAAACTTCTGTGTGGACAACATCATCCCCACCAGAAAAGTGAGATGCTTCCCTAATAACAAACCCTGGATCACCAGTGACCTGAAGGAACTGCTAAACAAGAAAAAAAGCCCTCAGGGACGGAGACAGGGAATTACTGAGGAGCATACAGAAGCAACTTAACGTCAAGATCAGAGACAGCAAAGAGGTATACAGGAAGAAGCTGGAGAATAAACTACAGAGGAACAATATCAGATATGTCTGGTCAGGAATGAGAAAGATCACAGGCTTTAAGGACAGGAAGGATTGGATAGATGGAAGTCTGGAGAGAGCTAATGAACTGAACACATTCTTCAACAGGTTCAGTTCAGCTTTCTCAGCTCAACGTGCCTGACTCCATCTGCAGGTGGATCCCCGACTTCCTGACGCATCGGAGGCAGTACGTGCGGCTGGGGAAGAACGCATCAGAGATTCAGGCCATCAGCACCGGCTCCCCTCAGGGCTGTGTACTTTTACATCTGCTATTCTCTCTGTATACGAACTGCTGCACCTCCAGCCATCAGTCCGTGAAACTGATTAAGTTTGCAGATGACACCACCCTTATTGGGCTCATCTCAGATAGCGATGAGTCTGCTTACAGAAGGGAGGTGGATCGGCTGGTGTCCTGGTGCACCCACAACAACCTGCAGTTCAACACTCAGAAGACAGTGGAGATGATTGTGGATTTCAGGAAAGTCTCAGCCCCACCATCCCCCCTTGCCCTCATGGACCTCCCCATCTCCATTGTGGACTCCTTTCGCTTCCTAGGTACTACCATCAGCCAGAACCTTAAGTGGGAGCTGACCATAACCTCCCTAATTAAGAAGGCCCAACAGATGATGTTCTTCCTGCGGCAGCTGAGGAAGCTCAAACTGCCAACGGATTTGATGGTACATGATGGTTTTACACAGCCATCATCGAGTCCATCATCACCTCTTCCATTACCGTATGGTACACGGGGGCCACCACCAGGGACAGAGACAAACTGCAGCGCATTGTGCGGACTGCTGAGAAGGTGATTGGCTGTAACCTCCGACCTTTACATGACCTGTACATCACCAGGACTTTGGGTCGTGCAGGTTGGATTGTGGCTGACCCTTCTCATGCTGGACACAGCCTGTTTAACCCTCTCCCCTCAGGAAGGAGACTACGGTCTATCCGGACCAGAACAGCTTCTTCCCCTCAGCCATCAGACTCTTAAATAATAGATAAATAGCCACACTATTCACCTGCTACTGTCACAAAAAACAAACAAACAAACATAATGTTGTTTTTAACCAATTACTTAATTTAAAAGTATGTTATGTTTTTGTTTTTACTTTACTTCTCTTTTACTTCGTTTTTTATATCTCTGCACCGTTACATCACAGAAAATTCCTAGTCTGTAATTTTTTTACATTTTTTTTACTGGCAATGGCAATAAAGTGATTCTGATTCTGATTCAGGAACTAGCTCATTATCCCCCTCTCCTGTTCCCAGCCAAACAGACATCCCACTCTCCTCTGATCAACAGCTTTCCTGTTACACTTCGGATGTTTTATCCTTCACCTCAGCCATGGACCCTTCTGATTCCACAAGTTTGCCTTCAACCAAGTCAGGAAATGCTGCTACCCCCTTTGCCTCCCCCTCCCACTTGTCTGTCTCCAAAGGTCAGGTGAAGAGGCAGCTGGGGAAACTGAACCAGAACAAGGCTGCAGGTCCAGATGGTGTCAGCCCCAGAGTCCTGAAGGCCTGTGCAGAGCAGCTCTGTGGGATTCTGCAGCACCTCTTCAACCTTAGCCTAACTCAGGCTAACCCATATCAAATCAAACTGTATTTATAAAGCACTTTTCACACAAAATAGCATCTCAAAGTGCTTTACAAATTAAAATGACCCCACATAACCCCCCCCCCCAAGAACAAAAACATGATCACAGTTACACCCCCCCTCCTCCCAACCCATCTCCCATGCACGCACACACTTAAAAGCAACAGGAAACAAGGACATTGGGCTGAGAACAGATGAGCCAGGTAAGGAAACACCATCAGAGGAGCCATCTGATCGACAGCAACAGCCAAGGCACCAGCCCAGGGCGCTCAGTGGAGGGAAGGCTGAGACCCCGACCTCCACCCAAGCACTACCTGGAGAGCACCCAGGCAGCCACAGCCGAACCACCACTCCCAAGGCAGAGGGCGCCCACAGAGGAAACACTGGAAGAAAGATTAAAATAACAGGTTAAAATATTAAAATAAAGAGCAGATCAATATGAGAATAAATAGTAAAACACTGATAAAATTTAAAATGATTTAGTGTAAAACATTGATAAAATCTTATGAAGTAAAACATGCAGAGCAATCAAGCAGATATTAATAAGTAATTAATCAATTAAAAGCTCAGCTAAAAAAGTAAGTCTTGAGCCTGTTCTTATAAACATGAACGTTCTCTGCAGCCCGGAGGTCCTCCGACGGCCTGTTCTAGAGGTTAGGACCATAATAATGGAAAGACGCCTCACCATGAGTGTGTGTCCTGACTTTAGGGATGACAACGAGACGGCTGCCAGAGTACCGCAGAGACCGTGGAGGTTCATATGGTAAAAGCAGTTCTGAAATATAAGAAGGCCAAAGACCATTAAGACACTTAAAAACCATTTAAATAACTTAAAAATCGATCCTAAAACATACGGGGAGCCAATGCAGTGATTTTAAGACTGGTGATAAAAGCATGTATTAATGTCTCCTTATTGGCGCGAGAGAGAATGGGGCGGACTCTGGCAATTTTCTTTAGATGATAAAAACCTATTTTAGTTATGTTTTTCATGTGAGAGATAATAATCAGCTCAGAGTCAAAAATCACGCCCAGGTTCTTCACTTGCAAAGAAGGGTTAAGAGACATTGGTTGCTTTTTTGGTAAAAGTTTCTCTCTCTGAGCCTCAGGATCTTATCATAAAAGTCCTGTCTGAGAGATAGGATGTGAACCATTTGTGAACAGCACCAGAGAGGCCAATCTGTTTTAAACGGGTTAAAAGAATAGTGTGGTCCACTGTATCAAAGGCAGCGTTTAGATCCAGTAGAACCAACACTGTCACCTCTGTGCTTTGGTTCACCCTAAAACCAGACTGAAATTTCTCCAGGACATTATGAGCGTTAATAAAATCATTAAGTTGAATTAAAACAAGCTTTTTTAAACTTTGCTTGAAAACGTTAGGTTAGATACCAGTCAGAAATTATTAAAATCATTTTAATCTAAATTGCTCTTCTTCAGCAGGGGCCTCACCACCGCCCCTCTGAAGGTGGCAGGAAAAAACCCTGTCTGAAGGGAACAATTCATCATGGTTAAAATCTCATCTATAAAAGATTCATAAAATTGCTTAAAAAGGAATTGGGAATCTGGTCCAAAACACTTGTGGTGAGCCTCACTGAGGAGAAAACTTTATCAAGAGTCCCAGCTTCTACCAGGACAAACCCGTCCAGCGTTTCCTCTGGTAAAGACACACACTCAGATTTGTCTAAAACCATGTTAGATTGAAAGGCTAAAATGTTATATCTGATGGTAGCCAGAACACTAGAACTGGCGTTATCAGCTGCCCCAAAAATACAGTAAGAGAATAATCAGAAACAATCCAGAAAATTTTGGATCAACATCCCAACCTGGATGAGCTTGTTATTCACACAGGTGCAAATGATGTAGCCAAAAAGCAATCTGATGTCCTCACAGCAGACTTCTCTGATCTGCTACAGAGTCTTAGTGGACTTAACATAAACATCTTTATCAGCGGACCAATCCCTGAAGGGAATGATGAAAGGTACAGTCGACTTCGCATGCTCCATAAATGGTTGAAGAGAAAATCTGTTGAAAAATCAATCCCATTTATTAATAACTTGAAAATATTTGGATGTGCAAAGCACTTGTTCAAGTCAAATGAGCGTTATCTTAACAGAGCTGGACAGAAACTATTGACCTCAAACATTTTCTGTCATCTGAATAAACACTCCAAAACTGACCTTGGAGCACAGCCTGTTGATACTTCCAAAGAACAAACACTTCCCAACACAAACAAACTGAATATTACATCATCCCAGACAGCTCTACAGCCTGACAGAGAACAAACACTTCCAGCAAGTATTCTAGTGTCATCAGACTCATCGACACCTAATAACTCTCCGTTTAGAGATTTATCAGACAGATTGAAAGCACAAATTAGATTTGGTTCACAACTAACACCGAAATTTGGACTACATCAGTCTCCTGGGACTAACACTGGATGTACTCTGCCCATGCCTGAACTGGTAATCACGGACATCTGATGTGCAAGGGAACCGGACGGTAATCCCACTCCCACCGTCTTCCAGAAGTTGTCCGGCCACCCCCAAAAAATCTAAGAAGTTATTATTAGCCAGAGAAAACAAACAATTAAAGCCAAATGCACTTATAATAAAACAAATCTCAAACTGATCAACTATCAGAAGGTTCAGCTACCGATTATCAAATCACTTAAGTTAGCTTTATTAAATATTAGGTCTCTATCAGGTAAGTCACTCCTAATCAATGAATTCATCACTGAACATAAAATACATGCCCTTTTTTATCAGAAACATGGCTAGATAGAAATAATGAAACATCTGTATAGATAGAATCTACTATTCCAAATTACAATTTCTTAAGCGAGTGCAGGAAACACAGACGAGGTGGAGGTGTAGCCACAATCTTTCACAACTCAATGAACTTTAAAAACCTATCCCTGGGCACATTTGACTCTTTTGAATATCTAGCCACCCAGAAAAATGAGCCTAAAAAAGCTATATTTTTAAGTTTATATAAACCCGCAAAACTTAATTCTAACTTCTTTAATGATTTCAGCGACCTTCTTTCCGTAATTTGTGTCGATTATGACCAATTAATCATTGTGGGGGACTTCAACATCCACACTGACAACCCCCAAGATTGACTAGCAAAAACATTAAGTGACACTCTTCACAACTTCGGCCTGACCCAGCATGTCAAACAACCAACACACAATAAAGGACACAATCTGGACTTAATTATCAGCAAAGGTTTAACAATTTCTGACATCTCTGTAATTGATATAGCATTATCTGACCATTTCTGTATTTTCTTTGAAAGTACCATCTCTGCTAAACTATCTAGCCACAGTGAGATAACTGTAAAAAAGTGTTTTCTCAGGGACAGTTCTGTTGAAACCTTTAAAAGTATTTACCCTTCCACCACATCTCCCTCATCTCCCAACTCCAACTCAGTAAATACGCTGGTATATCATTTCCTCGTGAAAATCTCAGAAATCATTGATTCCATCGCTACGACTAAAGTGAAAGTAGTCTCAGGTAGAAAGAAGTCTCCATGGACTACCGATCCACTGGTATGTAGTGAAAAAAGGGAGTGTCGACAAGCTGAGAGAAAATGGCGGAAAACTCAACTCCAGGTTCACTGTGATATCTACAAAGGGAGACTGAACAGATATCACTTAACTCTAAAAGAAGCTAGGGAATCATTCTTTTCTAAAATGATTCTTCGTCTCAGCAGGCGTCCGAGCCTCCAGACTCTTCGTCTCAGCCGGCGTCCGAGCCTCCAGATTCTTCGTCTCAGCCGGCCTCCGAGCCCCCAGATTCTTCGTCTCAGCCGGCGTCCGAGCCTCCAGATTCTTCGTCTCAGCCGGCGTCCGAGCCTCCAGATTCTCTTCGTCTCGGCCGACCTCTACCGGCCAGGCATCTTCATCGCCGCCAACCAGCCAAGCTCCTCAGCCGCTGCCTGACCCTCAGAAGAGGACCTAAGGGCTGTCCGCCCGAACTCCAGGTCCTCAAGGGAGGATCACCGGGTCGTTCTCCGGACCGCCGTCCAGCCAGAGGACGCCGTCCGGGCCGTCCGCCCGATTTCCGTCCAGCCAGAGGACGCTGTCCGGGCCGTCCGCCCGAGTTCTGTCCAGCCAGAGGACGCCGTCCGGGCCGTCCGCCCGATTTCCGTCCAGCCAGGGGACGCCACCGGGGCCGTCCTCCCGACCGCTGTCCAGCCAGGGGACGCCACCGGGGCCGTCCTCCCGACCGCCGTCCAGCCAGGGGACGTCACCGGGGCCGTCCTCCCGACCGCCGTCCAGCCAGGGGACGCCACCAGGGCCGACCTCCAGGTCCTCAAGGGGCCGCCCACCTGGTCGTTCCAGGGGCGTACCCAGAAAGACTCGGGGCCCTCCTTCCGTGGGACCCCTCCACCCACCCTGGCAAGGGTGCTTCTTTTATTTTTCCTTTTTCTTTCCTGCTCCTCTCTCCACGGCGTCTGGAATTTGCCTTTAAAGGGGGGGTTAAAGGGGGGGGGGTCCTGTCACGCTGCCCTATTCACTCATTGTCCTCACCTGTCTCTCCAATCATTCACACCTGATCCTACTCACCTCCTGCCTTTAAAACCCATCACTTCTCTCCACTCAGTGCCGGATCATAAACTACTACGACTACTACTTACCATTGTTGTCTTGTGTGCCTTTCCTGCTGTCTCGTTCCTGACCGATGTCCAGTCTCTCCGTTCCTGCCGTCGTCCTCCTCTTCATCATCATCACCATCACCTCCACCTTTAAATAACATCTTGCACTTCCTCAGTGTCTGCGTTTGGGTCCATACTTCACACACACCCCTGACAGTGTGTGGGAGACAGCGAGCGAATGAGGGGGGGTTTAGCTTACCCCCTCAATGCGATCAATCACCCAAGCCTTATCAATTGGCACGATCGGTTCACAAAGACCGCGTGGCGATTCAACAAAGGCTAGTTTTAAATAGCTATGGTGGCTTGGACAAAGGGAGGGATGACAGTAAAGGGAATCGACGGAAGGCCACGCGACCTGTCTAAACAGACACGCTCCGACCGCAGCAGCAGAAATAATACAATATAATATACTGCTTCTGGTAGCAACCCAAGTAAAATAATAAAAACACAAAGCATGCAACATTCAGGGTCGGTGGACGGCGACAGACGACCAAGAATAACAGTGGTTAACAAGTTGACAAACTTATTTGAACCAACAGAAACGGATATATCAATCTGTTAGACCTAAATCTCCTCTACCCAGACCAAACAGAAATAAACCAGGTTTGTCCTGCTTGGTGATGACTCTCTCCACAGTCCACGACGAAGAACGTAGAAGGACTCGAAAGTGTCCAGTTTAAAGGAGCGGTTTTGCGCAAAACCGAGGTCAGAAGCGGAACATCCACTTTTAGGCGCTGAGAGACTCAGACCTGTTTTCAATAGAGCTCAGAGGCCAGCGGACTCCCTGGTTGCTCATACAGGGAGTCTGTTTGTTCGGCCTGTTCACTTCGAAGTTTAAAAGGGGGTTCTTCCTGGACCAGCAGGTTTGAACGAAAAAGAAAAAATGCATTAATGAAGTAAGTGTCTCCTTGCGGCTCCACGGGTAGGAACCAAAAGTCGAGGATTTCAATTTTCAAGCTCCCTTTTATCAACTCTGTGATGTCATCACTGGCCGCAGACCAATGAGAACGGGTTGAGGGCAGCGCAGCGGTGCTGGGAGATGCAGTTCATTAAGTGAAAGGATGCTGGGAGATGCAGTTCGTTCAGTAAAAGGCAATAGCCTCAACAAACAGAAATAACTTGTGGGGTGCCCCAGGGCTCCATCTTAGGGTCCCTCTTATTTAATATGTACATGCTCCCACTAAGCAAAATTATAGCAACCAATAAGATTAGCTACCATAGCTACGTGGATGATACTCAGCTTTACATTACAATGTCACCAGGTGACTCCGAACCCATTCAAACCCTAAATGAATGCATTGACCAAATAAATGGATCAATGTGCCATAACTTTCTCCAGCTGAATAGAATCAAACCTGAAGTAATTATATTTGGACCCAAAGAGGAATGATCAAGAGTCAGCATGCAGCTTCAATTAATGCAGCTAGGAACTACTGATCAGGCCCGAAAACCTATGGACTCAGACCTGAACTCCAGGGTCACATAAAGGCAATAACAAGGTCAGCCTTCTATCATCTGAAGAACATTTCTAGGATTAAAGGACTGATGTTGAAACAGGACCTGGAAAAACTCATCCATGCGTTTATCTTTAGTCGGATTGCAAAAGCGTCCTCACAGGTCTGCCTAAAAAGTCAATCAGACAGCTGCAGCTGATTCAGAACGCTGCTGCTTGCGTCCTCACTAGAACCAGAAAAGTAGAGCACAACACCCCAAGTTCTAAAGTCCTTACACTGGCTCCCTGTAGCTCAGAGAATAGATTTCAAAAATAATTTTACTAGTTTATAAATCATTGAATGGCTTAGCACCAAAGTATGTTGAAGACCTGTTGTCACCATACCAACCACCAAGACCACTCATGTCCTCCACCTCTAGCCTACTAAACATCCATAGACTCAGAACCAAACACGGAGAAACAGCTTTCAGTTTTAATGCTCCCCTTATCTGGAATAAACTTCCTGACGAGTGTAGAGCTGCTGAAACTCTGAACTGCTTTAAATCGAGACTAAAAACCCATCTGTTTAGAATTGCCTTCTGTTTAGAATTACTGTCATATGTATCAAATGTGTTCATGCTCTCTTGCTTTATTGATCTTTCTCTTGCTTATTGTGTATCATGTGTTGTGTATGTTTATTGTGCTTCATGTGTAATGTGTGTTTCATGCTAATTTGCTACTTTTACTTTTAAATTTCCAATGTTATATTCTATGTTTGTTTGGTTGGTTTTTTAAATCACCAAATCATGTAAAGCACCTTGAATTACCCTGTTGTTGAAAGTGTGCTATACAAATAAAATTGCCTTGCCTTGCTCTCCCATTCCCACCTTACTAGCATTAATTACCTTATGTTTTCCCACTTCCTTCATTTTTCAAGCTTTCTCACTCTGATCTGTATTTTTACACACTATCAACAAATTTCCATCTCTCAGTACTTTAGCCAACTTAATGTCTCCCAGTTGATTTTTCTATATTGTCGTCAACTTCACAGGATTCAAAGCCTGAACCCCATTTCCCTCTCTAAACCGCAAAATGACTTTAAATTCTTTCCCTTATTCCAAATCTCTTTCTTCATCGCTGTATATCATTCTCCTTTGTTTTCTACTTTCCATTCCTTCAAAATTATATCCTCTCTTCTCCCTTACCTGTCCCTGTTCACCACTCATTTCCATATAATTATCACTTTCATACCACTGCTTTCATGTCCTTTCCAACTTTCAACGTCTTTTCCAAATGTCTTCCCTTCTTCCGACAAATCGGAGAAGACCAAGAACTCACATGTCCTTCTTCCATCCAATCCTTGTCTCCTTTGTTTTGTAAGTTTTTAACCATTCACTAGTTTTTAATCTATCCCGTCTTCAAACAAACTTCTGATATTTGAAATACACGCCGTCCTCTCCCGACCAACAAGCTTTGCACTTGTGAAAACACAATTTTGTAGAAAATTCCACAGAAGGTTGGGCATGTGGAAACTTACTGAAGTATGGACATCACTATTTTTGTCACTTCCACAGCATTTTTTGGCCATGCCTACACTCAAAAAGACATATTTGCATAAAGTCTGATCCGCAATGAAATGAATAAAGGTTTGGTAAATGCCACCAATGTTGATCCGATACAGAGATGAACTTTCAGAATGAGACACAAAGAAAATAGAAGATTTACAGTACTGTGCAAAAGTTTTAGGCGAGTGTGAAAAAATGCTTTAAAAAAGAATGCTTTCAGAAATTACTGATTGTTTATTTGAATGAATTTACAAAATGAAAAATGGACAAAAGAAATCTAAAATCAATATTTGGTCTTTTTACCTTAAAACCAGCATCAGTTCTTATAGTTACACTTTTTGTAGGGTTATAGTGAGGTGTATGATCAACCAATTATATCAAACAGGTGCTAATGATCAATGTCACAAATAGGTTGAAACACAGTCATTAACTAAAACACCTCCAGAATCCTGCGGAAGTGATGTCACAGATCCAGACTGGACAATGTTGGACTCCATTTTCCAACTGAACAGACTGTTGGTCGACTGGAAACCATTTTCCCTAGATGGACTGAGCAGACCACATTTCCCAGCAATCCTAGCGGTGACCCCCAACAATCTCCTATTGGTCCGTGACCACCCATGGTGACATCAATGATGACATCATGGCCAAAGGGCTATAAGAAGGTCATTTCAAATTGTTCTCAGCAGAGGTTCTTAGCAAAAAGTCCTGCTACACAGAGGACATCTCACCGGTGAAGATTCTCTTTTGTTTTGACCGGGGAGAACTCTCCTTTCAACGCTTCAACGTGCCAGGACTGTTCCAAGACAGTTCGTTACGACGTCGACCTGCAAGCAAACCACCCTTGCAGTTGGGACATATGGTCCTAATATTCTGCGCAGGCTTTCTAACTCTTCTTTTTCTTGCTCAATTACGGACACATTTTGCTCTCCTCTTCATGGACCTGACTTCAAAGCAAAGTAGGACTGAACCGGTTCATTTATGCTAATCTTGTGTCTGGGCTGATAAATAGGGAAAATAGAGTTTTTAACTAGTTAGATCTCGTTCATTGTTGGTTTACAGTGTTTTGAAGCGCTGAATCTGTTGGCTCATTTAGCGTCGCCACACGCATGAGTTTGAGCTGTATTTGCTGTGCTTGAAACTTTTTTTTCCCTGAGCGAATCCCACACTTTCTTTCTTTCTCTCTTTTCCTCGCTCTTTCTTGCTCTCTGATCACAAAGTCGGCAGAGTCGGGCTTGGTCCTACCTGCGTTAGCTGGTCTTAGCTGAAAGGTTAACTCCATAGTTCCTTAGTCTGTTAGCTAAAGCAGAGGCCTTCCACATGGACACTTCTCCCCATGTGTTCTAGAACTCTACTTGATATGTGTAAGAAATCCTTTGTTTGATGTTATGGACAGGGAGATGGAAAATGAAGGGGAAAAGAGAGATGAGGAGAGGTAAGAAAAAAAGTTAAAAGGGAGAGGGTGAGTTGAAGATATGAGAAAGGGGAATAAAGAAAATACAAGAGATCCTCCTAGTCTGCCCTAGGAAAGCCAGAAAGTAAAACATAGTCCCTCCAGGACACGCTGGAGGGACTATGTTTCTCGGCTGGCCTGGGAGCGCCTTGGGATTCCTCCCGAGGAGCTGGAACAAGAGGCTGGGGAGAGGGAAGTCTGGGTATCTTTGCTTAGGCTGCTGCCCCCATGACCCGGCCCCGGATAAGCGGAAGAAAATGGATGGATGGCATCCTAGTCTGCTTCTACACCTGCAGGACAACAGAGAGAGGGGAAAAAACAATGAAAAAACAAACCAAACAATGCGAAATGAAATCTACACAACCACAACCCACAAATAGATATATAAATACAATATCATCACTAAAAAGCTCATAGTACCGCTTATTACAAGCTGTATTTGTGGTAATCTCAGCCCAAGAATGCATCTGTAAACCCCGGAATCCCCACACCTGTCATGTTCTCAGGTAATGTCCTGACCAGTGTTGAGGTAGTTACTCAAAAAAGTAATCCATTACATATTACTCATTACTTCTCAAAAAAGTAATCCCTCACATTACTTAGTTACTTTTTTGGAAAGTAACTTAGCTACATTACTAGTTACACTACTCTTGCATCGTTCTAAAACATCATACCTGAAATGAATGCGAAGGTGACTAAAAGAATATTATGACAGAAAAAGAGTTAAATATATATATATATATATATATATATATATATATATATATATATAAATAAACACACACATTTATATATATATACACACACGCACAAAAAGATGTGAACAAAAAAGTTTAAAGAAAATGTATATACACCAACATCTAAGAACACAAATAAGAAAGAAAACATCTATATAAAATGGCTGACAGAGCTATTAGCATTAGCTAGTTGGGACATACCTCTCTTCCTCCGGTAAAATTCGGTTTTCCTCTTCTGATGACGAGTCATCAACATAAACCTCCGATGAACTATCATTCCAAATAATCGCCAGGGCTTTGTCAGTGATGATTCTCTTCTCTTGAAGCGCCATTTTTCGAACGCAAACAAAACAATCGAAACTGAATCGTCATCTGCTCACCTGATCACCTGCGCGTAACTGCGTCACAGCGCTCGCCCCCGAGGTAAACAAAATATCAGTTTTTAGAATTACGCAGACCTGTAACTCCAGTTTCTATTGGCCGATTTGGATGATTGACACATGGTTAGAATCGTAAGATCCTATAGAATCACGCTGACATCAGAACTTTGAAGCAGATTGGACAAAGCACATTTGGGAAAGTTCACAGTGCGCATGTCAGACAAGGTCGAGCCTCCTCGAATCAAATGTAAAAAATAATGGCAAAGGATTACGTTTTTTTTACTTTTTCTTTTCTAAATGCACACTGGGTATTTTAGTTATTCTGGAAATACAGTCATATCACGGTGGATTATTTTTTTCAGCAAGGAAAAAACAAAGGTAAGAAAGAATTTATGCTCTAGTTTTTCAAATGCTGTATGTATTTTGGGGCTTATTTTGCTGCTCATTTGCTGAAATTTCCACGTAGCATGATGAAACGTGCAGCTTTAGAATCTGTTACATGCTGGCTTTCAGGGAAGGCAAAGTTTGCTTGGTTCTGTTCGGCAGAGTGACGGACAGGTTTGGTTGAATGTGTTCATGTAAAAATCGCAAAATAGCACAACTGTTCCTTTATTGCTTTTTATTTCTTCAGGTTTTGGAGGTCACAGAAAAGATTTATGAGTCTTTAGCTGAGATTCTGAGGTTTATAATGATTGGACATGTTTAGCAATCAGTGACCACAGGTGAACTAAATTCGGACATTTCCTCGCCCTTCCCCCACAGTGACCTAGCGGCGGGGGCTGTGGGGTGGAACAGGTTATGTAACGAGTAACGACATCATATTTTCGAAAGTATTTGTAACGCGTTACACTACTACGTTACAAAAATAGTAATGTCATTACAGTAACTAGTTACTTTGTAACGCGTTACACCCAACACTGGTCCTGAGCCACATGCAGGACACAGACATGAATTAAGTTTAAAAAAAATATTTCACCAAGATGAGTCTCTGGAAGGGGATTGGCAACATTGAGAGGGACAGGCATTTGCAGGTTGAGAAGAACAGTTAGAACTTGTCTTGTCCAGAAGAGATTGTCGGATGGTTGTGGGGATTAATTTACAGGAAAGAGGAAGATTTTTGAACTCGAGGAGGGAGTTGGGTTCTGAGAGGTGAACGACTGTGCAGGGAGATTGATCCAGGAGATTGAGGCCGAGTGAGCGGGGAGGCGTTGGAGATCGGGCAGGCTAACGAAAGCTGGAGTTGGTAAGTTGTAGATCACCACGGAGAAGCCAGGACGCTGAACTTGAGAATTTCCACTGGGAGTCTCTAGGAGCAGGCATATAATCGTCTGGGTAAATCCCATTTGGTCAACAACCAGGCGTCGAGTGAGCATCTGCCAGCTCCTTAAGAAGCTCCATGAAACAAAGGCTTGATGAGCGCCAGGTCAGTCTGCTCCAACTCCCCAACGAAGATCTTCTCTAAAAAGGGCACTCACTCGGCACAGAAAACACAGTCGCTCAACACAGAACACAGCTAGAATAGGTAAATAAGAAACTGTCATCTTGGCGTGAGGGAGGTCCCAAAAGCAGCAAAATGAAGAAAATTGAATTTAATGAACAATAAACCAAAAAAACGTACAAACTTACAAAAACTTCAGGGGAACCAGGGAAACTCGGAGTCCAGGGAAAGAAACAACAAGAAGAGCAGGAATCAGGCAGGGAAGATTGACGACGGACCAGCGAGTAGTGACTAAATGAGAGCTGAATATATACTGAGGAGTGAATGAGGAAGTGAAAGAGAAGACCAAGGACTAATTAGTGAAAGCAGATGCAGGTGAGGGCAATTAGTTAAACTGGGTAAGGAGCCTGTGATGGACTGGCGACCTCTCCAGGGTGTACCCCGCCTCTCGCCCCTTGACCGCTGGAGATAAGCACCAGCCCCCACGCAACCCTGCATTAAGATGGACGGGTACAGAAAATGGATGGATGGATGGGTAAGGAGCAGAGTGGCAGGGAGACAACAGGGAAGGCAAGGGAAACAGAAAACTCTTAAGAAACCAAAAACTAACTAAAGATAATATGTCTAAGGATGAATCTAAAGGGAAACTTAAAGGGGGGGGGGGGTATTATGCAAAATTGACTTTCCGAAGCTTAATATCCTGAGAACCTGTCTTTCCCTCAATAAAAACATGCCTGAAGTTCTGACACATTCACTCATGTTAGAGTAATCTTTGAGTCTCTGCTGAAACGCCTGCTCCCACCTATCCCTGCCTTTTCCACCCATCTCCTCCTCCAACCTTACGTACTCAGCCGAGAGCCTCGCCCTTGCAGAGTTCCCCTACCCCTCCCCTCAAGGTGTCCAATACGGAAGTAAATTAAGTAAAATCTTTAAGGTGGATTTGGATATATGACAGAGTTTTAAAAGACTTAAGGTGACAATTTTATTGGAGTGTGCTATAGGAGGGTAATATGTGCCTGGAAGAAGCATAATACCCCCCCCTTTAAGGAAACACTGGAGAACAGAAGGAAGAAATAAATTAGGAAACTATCTAAAGAGAAATAAACTAAGAAAACATAAATAAGAAGGAGGACACAAACAAAGGGTGAAAATATCTAAGAGGGAAAATGAAAACAAGGAAGTGACATAAAATAAATGCCAAAGAATACATTAAAATGATATTTACACCAAATAAGGAAAATAGTTTAAACACAAAACCTAAGAACTATGAAAAACTTTAAATGGGCTTTCACGGGTCAAGTATTACAAAACTGACTATGGAAATAAATAGGTTTATTACGGTTCTGTTTTAGAAATTTACACTGTAACAATAATACCAAGCTTTTTACATCATACAGGAAATAAATTACACAAAAATCTGAAATTACATTCTAAGAAAATAAGTATACTTTACTTTTTATTGTAAATATCAAAAAAGCAGCAGTCTCACGAAGACACTAAAATAAAATGTATACTCCAGTCTTTAGTTTTCCTTTGAACTCTCACTTCGCCCAGTCTTTCTATAGTTCTTGTGTTTATGTGACCAATGGGATCTTTGGCACCTGTCATGTACCGAAACATATATCCCAGCTATGACCACGGTGCACTCAGCCACACATTTTATTGTACACAATGAAGTCCTGAAAGTGATGGTATAGCCCCCACAGAGCCCTGATCTCAACATCATCGAGTGTGTCTGGGATTACATGAAGAGACAGAAATAAGTGAGGAGGCCTACATCCACAGAAGATATGTGGTCACCTCTCCAACATGTTTAAAACAACCTACCAGCAGATTTTCTTCAAAAACTGTGTGCAAGTTGGGGCGTCGCGTGGCGCAGTGGTTTGAGACGGGCGGCCCATGTTCAGAGCCCTTAGCCCTCGATGCGGTTGTTCCAGGTTCAACTCTGGCCCACGGACATTTGCTGAGTGTTTCTCTCCCCTTGGGTGGTTTTATAAAACATCTGTTAGTTCAAGCACATTCATGCCATCACAGTTTGTTCTACCACCCTTCTGTCTTTCTAAGTACAGTAATTATTGCTCTGTGTGATCTGGTCAAGATGCTTCTGGAAACTTCCCATCTGATCTAAAAAGTTAAACAGCTTCCTCTAGGTACATTTGGCATTAAAAGACCAAAGAGTTGCTCATTTAGTATAAGTTTTCCACAGTAACACTGACCCTTACTATTAAATAATACAGAGCAGCATTTAGTGTTAGTTCTTGCTTGTTGGTACTTAATTTAACCTCTTTAGATTAATGAGCCACATTCTAATCATATTTTGAGTCTATTTTTGAACCATGTATTGTAACCCTTCGGCTGTTCCTGCAGGGTCACACGGACCCCAGTCTCTGGTATGTGTCTTCCGCTTTTCACGCGGGATCTGTGGGACCCCCAGTCTCTGGTTTACGCTGAAGTCCTCCTCTGTTTTACTCTAATTACAAGTACCAGATCACAGAACATAACAACTCCTCCAGAGGCACCCAGTGCATGGTGCCACGATGGCACGTCTCTGGTATACGCTTAACTCTACCTCAGTTTGCTAATCACAAGTATTACAGATCACGGAACACAAATCCTCCCGGCATGTCAAAGAGAGCCACTTACTGTCATTTTCGGTGGCATCATTTGTTTTTTTTTGTTTTTCTTCAGAGATGCAATAACCTCTCAGTCTGATAGAGCTCGCTATTAAAGAGACTAATCTGCTCAGAAAAAGAGAAATACAGTCAAGCCCCAATCCTCTTCAGCATGAGCATTATGAACACGTGTTTTTTATACCCGATAGTGTTATCCCACACATGGACTTTGGTTACATAAGACTGAGTAGCCTTTATTTAGCTTGAGAAGGGACTCATTTGAGGTGCAGCATAAATGATCCAGGGCACTGAGTGACGCATGTTGACACAAAGAAGTGGATACATTTCTCTTTTGGGAATGCCACTTTTGGTACAGATTGTCACCAATATAGTGGCAACATGGTTCAAACTGTGATTGAGCTTCTGGACCTCTAGTGAGCTGAGAAAATATATTTATAATAAGATGTTTGAACGTGAAAGCAGAGCTTAGAAAACCGTGTTTCTTTTTACCCAAAAAATCCAGTCAGTTTTTGAATCTGTAGACAGAGACATTAGGGTGTGGTGGGATCCACTTCCAGAGAGAAACACCACAGAACATTCTGGAAACTGCTGAGTCATCTTGACTTTAACCACACTGCCATGAAAAAGCCACAGTCTTGTTAGTAAATGATGGCTTTACATCAGTTAACCCGAGCTCCTGCCCCCACACTTGCTGACAGAGCTTTCCTCATCTCAAAATTACTGTACAATTCATTTCCTCTGCTTGATTTTGTAAAAGTAACAGGCAACATGAGGCTTGAAATCCCCTGCCACTGGATAAGTGATGGATCTGCACCCTGTGTTTCGATTGATATGCAACAATGTCTTCATATAGACTTCTGTTACTGTTAGTGCTGTTGTAGTGGATGAAGAAAAAAAACACAATTGCAGGCAGGCACAGAGCTGCAGCACATAGACTCTGATGAACCCCCCCCCAGCTTACTTCTTCTGCTTCTGTGTTTAGCCCTCGAAAAGCAGAGCAGAGCTGCAGTCTGAGCTGAACAGACCTGCTGATGAAAGCTGTTAATCTAATGTAAACCTGCTGCTGCTCTTAATTCAGCTCCTTTTTCGTTTTATACAAGTACTTAATTTGAGATTGGAAAGTTGGAAAGGATGGCCTCTAGACATGGTTGGATTTTCCACAGGGGGTGCTTTTACTACCGCAAAATAAAAATAAAAGCATGTCTGGAAATGAAAGCCAAATAAATAAGTCATCCATTTTTGCATAATAATTATAATGCCTTGCATTTATATAGCACTTATCGAGACCCTTAAAGCACTTTACAACTCCTTTATTCATTCACTCTCACATTCACACACTGTTGGAAGCAAGCTATGATTATAGCCACAGCTGCCCTGGGGCAGACTGACAGAAGCGAGGCTGCCATATTTTCTGCCATACTTTAGGAAACATCTTCTTTTTTTTTTTTTTTACAAAAAAGTATGAACTAATCAAAATGGCGAGCCAACCTTACTGTGTTTTTCAGATGAAATTCATGTTATGCCCCAGATGTCTTTTGTGCTCCTCTTCATTACCATTTTCTGTGCTCTTTCCAAAATGTATACCCCTTGAACTTGTTTATATTTTATCTTGTTGCAGCCACAAAGTTCAATGCATTTTATTGGGTGTAATTGTGAAGTTGAGCAAAATGATACATGGTTTATATTTTTTTTTACAAGAAAAAGAGACTGAAATGTGTGGTGTGCATTTGTCTTCAGCCCCCGTTTTAGGGTCAGCCTTCACTGTAGTTACAGCTGCACTGTCTTTGGGGCTATGTATCTACCACCTTTGCACATTGAAGATAAAATAATCATATTATTGCTAACAGAAGATCCAAATTGAACTTTGCATGTTTTTGGCATTTGGTCAACAATGAGGAACAGGGGTATGGCGACCTCTAGTGGCGAACTAATTAAAGCATTTCTTACGGACAATTGAATTCTCAAACTGATTAGTTCATGGACAAGAAGTGTGTCAGACATGGAAAAAAAGAAAAGCTTCTCATATAAAATTAAGAAACAGCTTTGAGCAAACGAAGGCTGTATTGAAGAAGCTCTATTTAGTAAGAAAAGATAATTTCTCCTAATGGATTTGTAATGTTAACGGTGAAACATTTAGATACACTAACTGTTGCAGAAATGTTGTTTACAGAAATAATGCCTAGATTTGATATCCACAAATGATCTATAGTGGTAACGGAACACATTTTGTGAATGAAATAATTGATAAAATAGGACAAAGATTATAGATCTTTTTTTTTTTTTTTTTTTTTTACGTGTTCTGTTTGGCAGTGTGGAGCTCAGAATTGGTGTCTGAGTACCAAGTAGAAGCCCAACAGATTTACTTTCACAAGCGGAGCAGTACAGCCTTTGCTATAGTACTCCACTTGATATATGTGTGAAAAATCTTTATTATGAATTGTTGGGGTTTTTATTTCCTGATGTTATGGACACGGAGACGGAAAATTAAGGAGAAGAAAGAAGGAAGATGAAGAAGAGAGGTAGGAAACAAAAAGTCAAGAGAGAGGGTGAGTTGAAAATACAAAAGAGGAAGGGGAACAAAGAAAACACAGGAAGACATTGAAGTCTGCCTCCATACCCACAGGACGGCAGAGAGAGGGGGAAAAACAAAACAAAACACGAAAAAGGAACATCGACAAAACCAACCAAACATTGTGAACTAAGAATTACACAACCACATCACACAAAAATTGATATAAAAATACAACAATGTCACAGAAAAACTCATGGTACCGATTAATCAAGCTCTAGTAATGATAACCTCAGCCCAAGAATATTTCCTTAAACACCAGAGACCCCACATCTATGTGTGTGTGTTTTAATTGATAAAATAGGACAAAGATTATAGATCATTTTTAAGAGACAATTGGATTCTAAAAGCAGATTAAGAAAGGCCATGGATTGCATAAGCAGAATTAGAGAAACTGTTTGGTTATGATAAAGTTATATTTGAATATAACACCAAGTAAATGAACAAATTTGATGAGACCTTATCTTTCCTACAGTTTGGTATATTAAAATAAGAGGAACAATTACAAACTTATTTATGACTTTATGATAAAATGTTGCAAATTGAAAAAAAAAACGATGGAAGAAACGGGACAAAATTTGAATATTGGCCTAATTATATTTGAAATAATCTATGGGCGTAGATATAGAATTCCTTAGATTGATTTACTCTCTTCTAAAAAAACAATTTGTTTAAGATCTGGTGGGTTTTCATGATCAAAATACTGATAATTACATGAGTTATAAATGCAAACTAATCATATGCCAAAATATCCTATATTCCTACAGGAAAAAGTGAGCTGAAAGTAGGTGACTGGATCCTGATTAAAAGCTGTAAACAGAAAATTGGTCATCACCCAGGTGGAAGGGGCCATTCCAGGTATTTATGACCACACCAACGGCTGTGGAGACTGAGTTAGATACACTTAACCCATTGTAAAAAGCAGTGACCATTACTAGATATAGGGAAAGCAGTGTAAGAAAAGTGGGGTTAAAGACTGATTCCAAAGGGAGGTAGATAAATTAGGTTCTACTTGTCTCAACCTCAGTGAAGAGAACCAGGAGATCCACTTTTCTATAGAGACTGTTTGAAGGGAGAGATAGTAACGATGAAGGTTTTTCTGGTTTTTCTGCTATCTAGTACTTTTATATTTACAGCTTTTTGGTGGTGTTATTCCATAGGAACGTTAGGACTCACAAAAAAATGACATATAGCACATGAGAATGCTGATTTATTTTCTTGGTTTACTCAGAGAAGGACACACAGAAACCCATTTGAAACTAGTGTATGGTGACAATATGCAAGATATCTAGCAAATAAATAAAACATTAACTGTTTTGTTTGTTCTCAGATGCCATATTCTGTAGGACATTTACCCTGATATGTAGAAGCTTTCACTAATCTTAATGATCTGTTTCCAGATGTTACTCTCCTCTCCAGGATTTGGACAAATTCTGAGCGTGCAGTACATGAACGAACAGGAAGTTATATGGGTAAAAATGTGTATACTTCCATGACAAAAGTAAGGATAAATTGGAGACTGGGACGACATGGGATTGATTTAAATAGTTAAAGCTGGACCAGTACACTTACAACCTGACCAAAGATTTATTTGTTTTGAAAATGATAAAAATCTGACCACACTTTCATGCCAATCTGGGTACATGGGAAAAATATATGGTATATGCTCCATTCTTCGTGAATGTGATGGAAAGTTTTCTATGGATGACCTGCTGATTCTCTGCGGATTTTGGCTCTGACACAATTACCCTCAAAATGAGAATGGTGGATGTGCTTCTGTTGAGACTTAAAGAGCATTTTTTCTTGTATTTGCAGAGATGATCCGACACAGCAGAAGGAGGAGGCGTGATATTTCAGCCCCTCATGGTCCCATCTGGGCTCCGATATGCCCCCTGAAAACAAATTATGGAGTGATTGAAATAAGGTTGTATTATCTTTTTTCCCATGGACCGAGGTGGGTAAGGTCATGTTATGATTGGACACATTAAATTATAGATTCAGTGGTTTTGTTAATTCTTCCCTGGCAGTTCTAAAAGGTATAGCAGCTGAGATCTAGGAATTGAGCTTAACTATAAATATACATGGAGATTAATCTACAATACAGGTGTTTATTGAACTATAATATCTTTCCGTAACAGGCTGCAGATCTAGTCACACTTGTTTAACAGGAGACTTATATAATTGGATGTTTCTGAAACAGTTCTGTTTCAGAAAAAGGGAGGAGATCCTTGGGCACTAGGGGAACTTAAATTTCAATTATTTTTTACAAAACAAAGCCTTTCAATTGGTCTCATTAAAAGCATTTCAGATAAATGAAAAAACAAAATAAAAAACAGCATTTGTTTAGGGTTCAACAGTTTCTTGGTTAAATAGGTTGAAATTATAGTTTTTTTTATATAAGTATTGGGCTTCATCAGCTCAGAAAATGATGTGGTAAAATCTTATAAGACTAGAGGTTTAATGAACTTAGGCTGTTAGCAGTGTAAATGAATAAAATTAGACTGATCCTTTTCTGGGGGTTGAGCTTTAAAGCAGCACATTTTTCTTTTGAGCGGTCTGTCATGCTCATGATGCCACTTCCACAATCCCAAAAAAACAGATGTTTCCTGTTTTGGCACCTTTGCGCGGTTGGTTGTTTTAGCACACAACCCATTCATCTTATCTTGTGGCATGTTTATGCATTTAGTCTTTGTTTGGAAGTTTTTATTTACATTATAACCTCTACTATATATTTTGAAGAAATATTCTTCATGGTCTAGGTTGTTCCAATTCAATTTTCAATTCAGTTTATTTATATAGCGCCAATTCACAACAGATGTCATCTCAAGACACTTAACAAGAAGTCATTTCAATACAATTATACAAACATTCCAATCAGTTAAAAAGTTTCCTATTTAAGGAATCCCAGCAGATTTCGTCAGTCTTCGGCGTGAGGTTGGGCAGATTTCCAACCACAGCAATCCTTCAGCAATCCCTCATACTGAGTAAGCATGTAGCGACAGTGGAGAGGAAAAACTCCCCTTTAACAGGAAGAAACCTCCAACAGAACCAGGCTCAGTAGGAGCGGCCATCTGCCACGACCGTCTGGGGGTTTGAGAAGACAGAGCAGAACACAGAAGGAACAGAAGATCTGATATAAGAGAACTTTCTATGTTACAGAAAGTAAAAAGTTGATAACAGGACACGGTGGATGTTCAGTTACTGAGAGGATCATCCCAGTCGATGCCCCCCATCCAACAGGGCATTGCAGCCAAGCAGGATACCAGACCAGGTATATCTTCGATGGGGAGAAAAACACTGAGAGAAAACAAAGTTAACAGTCGAAATAACAGAATGTACTGTAATACAACTGGAGAGTAGTAGGAGAAAAGGAAGTAGCAGAGTGAAGAAAATTGGTAAGTCTGTCCTCCAGCAGTCTAAGCCTATAGCAGCATAACTACAGAGATAGCTCAGGATGACCTAAGCCACTCTAACTATAAGCTTTATCAAAAAGGAAAGTTTTAAGCCTGGCCTTAAAAGTAAACAGAGTGTCTGCCTCACGGACTAAAGCTGGGAGCTGGTTCCACAGGAGAGGAGCCTGATAACTAAAAGATCTGCCTCCCATTCTACTTTAAGAAATCCTAGGAACTACAAGTAAACCTGCAGTCTGAGAGCAAAGTGCTCTTTTAGGAACATATGGAACAATTAGATCTCTGATGTATGATGGAGCTTGATTATTAAGGGCTTTGTATGTAAGAAGAAGGATCTTAAATTCTATTCTGGATTTAACAGGGAGCCAATGAAGGGAAGCTAAAACAGGAGAAATGTGATCTCTCTTTTTAATATTCATCAGAACTCTTGCTGCCGCATTTTGGATCAACTGAAGGCTTTTAATGGCATTTTGTGGACTTCCTGATAGTAAAGAATTACAGTAGTCCAGCCTTGAGGTAACAAATGCATGGACTAGTTTCTCAGCATCACTCCTGGACAGGATGTTTCTAATTTTAGCAATATTCCGGAGGTGAAAGAAAGAAATCCTAGAAACCTGTTTAATATGGGATTTAAATGTCAAGTCTTGGTCAAAAATAACGCCGAGTTCCAGTGTTGCTCATTTTTGATACATGATTTTTGGAGTGCACTTTGCGTCAATGATGATTTTTGTGATTTACATACAGCAAAAGTATTAGCTTTTTCTACAGATAGACCTAGTTTGTAAGCAGTCAGGATAATAATTTGATTTTGTGTTAGTGCGGCCGATCAGTGCGGCACTACTTAAGACTATGAGGTGAGTGAGGGATTTGATTTAATAAAAAAAAAGGACAAATGCGTATGAAATGAATCTCAAAACAGATACAATTATGGATAAAGCAAACAGGAAAAAGCTAATTAGTTGCAAGCTCTTCTTTTAGGCTTTGTTGACCAGGTGAGAGACCAGCAGCCAACCAGACCACAATCTCTCAGGTAATCAGACTAAAGAAAAAGGCTGGAGCCAATGCACTCCCACTGAGGAGTCAGGACGAACCTGAGAGGACATCCAGGAGCAGCTAGCCAGAGTGGGAGAAGAACAGCAATGAGCAGACCACACAACCTACTTGAACCCTCTGCTGAGAGGTTTCCAACTTCAGCACACCTGCAACATCAGGTGGCAGGGCGGCTTGGAGCACAGAGCTGCCCAGCTGGGGCAGCAGGGTTTGAAGGAAAAGAAGCTGAGACCCCTGCCAAATGGCACAGAACAATCCTCTGGTCTGTGTGCAGTGCTTAGAGTTTTCAAACTCAGGGCTACTGAAAAGATACATTTTAGCTGCATATGGGTGATGTGCTGGCAACCTCTCACCTTAGGTCATAGAAGAGCGAGCCGGACGACCACAATTCCCGGCCAGAACAAGATGACTTGACTGCTGATCCGAAAAGTTCCAGAGAAGATGGACTCAAAATTTATATAATTCTATAAGTGTGATGCCTGACATTTTTCCTTATATGTGGCGATCTCTTATTTTAAGAGATCAAAAGAGGGAGATGAAGAGATAGAAATTCTGTAAATGTTGTATGAGGGTTTAATTTTGTAGTGTATGTGGCAACACTTAGAAACAGTGAACAATCAAGAGGAATGTGGTACATCCTGTGTGCCTTGTGTGAAGAAGCTGTGACCATTCTGTGAACGAAGATCTATGTGGGAGGAGTTTTATCTTGTTTCAATAAAATCCTTAAGATGAGATAAAGCTGTGCTCAGTTACTAGAACTGGGTCCAGCGAACGACGTCTCGCTGTTAAAATATATAATTGTTGTTTGTTGTTCTTATTGCTCCTTTTTACAGAAATGAACGAGCACGCGGGAAGGTGAAATGAGAGCTCAGAGAGCCCAGGGTCATAAATTAAATGTGTGTCTGTTCCTTTAAGATAGGCTTTAAATTAGAGTGAAAACACCTTCTCAACAACATCTAGAGACTAACATTTCCCATCCTTTGCAAAATAGCTCCGGGAAAATGTAATAGTATGAGCTACAACAACATTCATTTTCCCTCTGGGATCAATCAAGCATTTTTTTTGTATTGAATTGTATTCTTCTGAACAATAGAGGGATTATTTGCTTAACAACATGAGCGCAAATGGTGTGGAACGGAACCTTGACATAGCTCCAGTTCCTACTGTAATTATTTGTGGTTATCTTGCAGCTGCAGTGGTGGTTAGCTATGTTAGCTTGTTTGTTAGCCAAAGCTTACCTGATGTGAAGATATGGCCAGGTGGCGCTGCTTGTCCGTTAAGTGACGTTGTGTGTTTATTGGCTGTTCGAAGGATGAAGTTGGAATGACTTACTGACAATACCAGCTTTTTAAACCCACAGAATGTTGAAATTGATGCCACATTGAAAAGGGTTATCTTAAGCATTTTTTGGTGTTGGCCCCAATATGTAAGGCACATTGTACACAGTGAGACCATGACGTGGAAAACACAAAATGAGGTGTGTCTATCACCCCAATATGTAGTATGCACTCTGGCTGCAGAAGGAGGAGCAGCTTCTCCAAACCTCCCCTGATCTTTAGCCTTAATTTCTTTTCTTAGCTTTTTTCTTAGTTACTTTATACACCCAGCCTCTGGAGTCACTGTATTAGATCAGATCTCTTTTTTAAAATTACTTTCTAACGGACTGTGGATTACCAAAATGGTGTTTTGCTCAGCTGAGGACTTTGAGAGAGAATTTTTTTTGCTCCAGAGAATTGAAACAATCAAGACGAAGTTACACCATCTTCAGATTAACTTTGATCTAAATACTGGATATGGAAATGAGACAACTTTACCGATGATTACACGCAAGGAGGAAGAACCTGGGAGCCCGGTGTTATTTCGGTCCCGTAGTCTCGCACAGAAGCCACAGGACAACGCTACTCCTCCAGCAAAAAGGCGTTTAACGGGTAGAACCCCCGATTCCTGATTCGACGAAGACTGGCCGGCTTTAATGCGCACTGAATCTACACCTGCTTTCTCTGCTACCAGGAAGAAGAAACAAAAGAACCTGCAACCTAAAGCAAGAGATATCACTCCCCCCCGAATACCACTGAGAAACAGATTTGCAGCCCTCAGTTCCCCGAAAGACAACACAGCCCCTGGGACCAGTCAAGGCCACCAGGAGAAATCCATCCACATTAAACTGACACATAAGAAAGTAAGAAACCCCCAAGCAAAAGTTCTCATCACACATGATGAATCAATTAATGGTATCGAAGATTTTTGTAGCCAGAACACTAGCTTTATCAGCTGCCCCAAGAATACAGTGAGAGAAATATCAGTAAAAATCCAGACAATTCTGGAACAACACCCTAACCTGGAAAAGCTCCATGCAGGATCAACTGATGTAGCCAAAAAACAATCTCAAGTTGTCAACACAGACTTCTCTGATCTGCTACAGAAACTTGGTGGACTTAACATAAACATCTTTATCAGGGGATCAGTCCCTGAAGGAAATGATGAAAGGTACAGTAGACTTTGCATGCTCCATAAATGGTTGAAGAGAAAATCTGTTGAAAAATCGATCTCATTTATTAATAACTTTAAAATATTTGGATGTGCAAAGCCCTTATTCAGCGTCAACCAGCGTTATCTTAAAGGGGTCATAACCTGAAATGTTAATTTTTTCCATGTGAAAACATGTATAATATGGTTTCCTAATGATTTTACACTGGGCAGTAAGCCAATATTCAAAAGTGCAGCATTTGTTTACCATTGGCTTCTCTAACCACCCCACGTGCACTTCACGTTGTTGGGTTTCCATTTTCATCAAATGAACTGAACAGACTGTTGGACGGCTGGAGGCCATTTTTCATGGATGGACTGAGCAGACCATATTTCCCAGCAATCCTAGCGGTGACCCCCTACACACTCCTATTGGTCCGTGGCCACCAATGGTGATATCAACGATGACATCATGGCCAAAGGCCTATAAGAGTAGTAGTGGTGGCCATTTTCAAACTGTTCTCAGCAGAAGTTCTGAACAGAAACTCCTGCTACACAGAGGACATCTCACCAGTGAAGATTCTCTTTTGATCTGACACGCTGGACCAGGAAGAACCCTCATTTTAAAGCTTCGAAGTCCCCTTGCTGTCTGCGTATCTAGCTTGGGTTATATCCGGACTGTTCGAGGACAGTTCGTTATGACATCAACCTGCAATCCGGCCTGTTGTTGGGACACAGCCCTAAAAATCCTGCACAGGTTTTCTATCTCTTCCTTTTCTTGCTCAACTACGGACACATTTTGCTCTCCTCTTCATGGACTGGACCTTCCTCACCTTAAAGTAGGACTGAACTGGTTCATTTATGCTAATCTTGTGTCTGGGCAGAAATATATAGAGAAAATTGAGTAATTAACATGTTAGATCTCTATGGAGAGAAAATAGTCTCAAAAAATCTGTGTGTGTGTGTAACACTTGATTTGTAACTTGTGTCAGCCTGTTTGTGTGTAACTTAGGTTAGTTATATGTGTAAAACATGATTTGTAACCTGTAAAAAACATTTTGTGCGTAACTTCCAGTTCTTGTAGTTGTGTGTTCAAATGTACACACAAATATCAAGAAGGTACGAATACAAAATACATTTACACACGCACAATTTCAAATTACACGAACTTAAAACTAAGTACTAATTCAAAACGACTCCTACGCCTGTCAGGTTGTGTCTTGCTCTGCCCTCTCGCCTGGTGCATCTCAGGTCTTACATTTAATGGGGGGCCTATTTCCCCTCCGTCACTCCCCACCAGTGATGGATGCCCCTGCCTACTGGTGCGTCGGTGGTCAGTCCGGTTCGGACCTGGTGCGCGCCTGGCCGGGCCTGCTGGGGCGCCCTGGCGCGGCTGGTTGCAGGCGGGGCCCGTGGGGTCGTCACTGCTGCCCCCGGGCCCCTGCATAGTAGCCGCTGGACGTTCCCCTGGGGTTCTCCTTTGCTCCTCTCTTGGGGGATG